>CM077892.1:6942357-7334857 GCA_039720435.1 Amazona ochrocephala
GTGAAAAGCCAAGCCTTGTTTGAATCAAAGAGAATTGTTTATTTAGACAGTATAAACATAGGTACACCATATAGATGTATGCTTACTTGATACATGAGATGGTTTTGAGAATTAGGAGGTTGGTGGTATGAAGTCGAAAGGATTATGTGTCTGCTTCCGTGTGCTTACTTCATCTTACAGATTTTATTTGGCATTTCCCTATCTCTTGATTAGATGGACATCAGTTAAGATTGGTTTTGCCTTTTCTGGTGACTGTAGCATTGCCTCCAGAATGATTTGCTGGTCATCTGGAATTGCTGCTTAAAGAGGTCGATCAAGTCGGAGCTATATCTTAACTGTTGTGATTTTCTTCTCTTCCTACAGAAGGATGTAGCTCTGAAACCTCAGGAACGTGTGGAGAAGAGACAGAATCCTCTAGCCAAGAAGAAGCGGGAAGCACTCACCAATGGGCTGGCGTATCTTCCGAAAAAGAACAGACTCCACCACCACCAGTACAGCTCTGACCGAGAAAATGATCGCAATCTCTGCCAGCACCTTGGGAAAAGGAAGAAGATACCGAAGGGCCTCAGACAGGTAGGAAGCAAGTTATCTGTTGTGGGGAGGGGGGGCTCTGGCTGTTGGCACATGGTACGTAGAGGTGCATTTCTAACCTCTTTGTAGTTGTTTTATTCTTGGACCACTTGGAACTGTGTCCCGGTAGTAGAAGAGATTAACTGAGCAGGAAAGCAAGTGGTGTATTGATGCAGGAGCTGAGTTGATTAATAAATGTGCAAAAGTTGAAAGAGCCTTCTGTAGACTGGCTGTGAGACTGTCAGGGCAAACAAATGTGGTCTCTTACATTGTTAGGGCAACTTTGTGCATAAATATGCCTTCTTGTCTTTAGACTTGGTACACAAGTGTAAGATCCCCTCTGAGCATGAAGGACAGGGTGAGGAAATTGTAAGAGGGGCAGCTGTTAATTAAAACAAAGCTCTAAGACTGATTATGGTGGGAGGAGCTCATTTGTAGGATGTCAGTGTGTGCTCTTGGGTGACCCATCGCCTATCTGTAAGCAAGAGCCTCCTGCCTGCCCACCACTGATGTACCCTTGGTGCACACGTGACAGGAGTGAGTGAGTAGCTCCAGGGTTGCAAAGGTTAAGGATGGAAATCTTGGTCTCCAGGACTCTGCAGGGTTGTGTTTTATATCCTCTTTAAAAAAGAGGAATGTGTGACAAGTGCGATTTGACTGGTGAGCAGGATGCAGAAAAAAGAGACACGTTTTGCCTTTTCTAATGAATGTTCTTTGTGTGTTTTTTACTAAAGACTTAATTAGAGCTGGACATTTTAAATGTAGCCTGTGCTGTGTGGTAATTTGGCTCATTGTGAAGTTCAGGTTGAAGGTAACAGTGGAGAGGTCAGCTTTGATCTAAATGTAAGTGATATTAATTAATGACTCTTTAACCGAGGATTGTATTTCTGATGGAGATGGTTGATTTAATTGAATGAGTCTTTATCCTTGTTTAGTGCAAACCAAATCTTGCTTTGCAGAGAAACTTTTAGAGAAATAGTGAGAATTCACTGCTGCTCATCTTGTGAGCCCAGGGTAAAGGAAGGAACATTGAAGATGACAAGTACATTGGCGTGTGTTCATTTTGATATTTAGAGTTACTGAAGCTGGTGGAAAATATGTTATTATTTTTAAGTCTACACTGTATATAGAAACAAATTGTAACACTCTACACTATGACACCCTTTAAGGTATTGCTTCTAATTTAATTTTACTGTGGATTTCCTGAGATGGGGAAGCTCTTCAGGACAGTTGATGCAGTGGTTATGAGCACATATTGAAGATTGCTGAGTTTCCTTGTCAGTTTTCTGTGTCCACCTATGCAGTCTTCATGCTGTTCCTTTTTAATACATCAAATGGTCAGTATATCTGCTCTGTGCAGTAAGAACCGGCCTTGGTAAGAGCTGACTTTTTGCACTCTTTGATTCCTGTGGCATAGCCTACTGTGAGGTGAAACCTTTCTGCCTAGTACTTAAGCTGTGAAGGAATTGGCCTCGCTGCTGATGGAGGCAATTTGTGAGGTTATGTTTTTAGGAATAAATACGCACTGGCTGGGAAGGTATTGAGTTGACAGATGTCATGGAGAATGCTTTTCCTTTTAGCTGATAAATCTGAGTAGTACTCTGCTTAATTCCTGAGGGATAATGCTGAAAGGAAATAAAATATCTTGCTCAATATAAATTTAATACATTTGGTAGGGGTATAGCTTCTTAGATAAGAACATTTTAGTCTCATGAAGAGTTTAGGTGCTGACAAATCCAAGTGGCTTTGGCACATAGACATGGAAAAAAGATGTAATGGAAAAGACTATAAAGCTTATTTAAGAAGACATGCCTACCCAACCTTTATATATAGTATTCCTGGTAAGCGTTTTCTGTCTCCTTTCAAGACAAATGGTGAAGACCTCAAAAAAAGGGAGGAGAATGGTAAGTTGTGAGGTGGGTTTTCTGTGACCATGTTACACACTTCCCCCCAGAGGGACTCTTGTCTGCACACCTTGGGTTTGTTTCCCCACCCAGGTCCATCCCATTGAATTCCGAGGCTCTTGATGGGAAGTGAAGTTGCTTGGCAACCTTCTCAGGTGACAAGAAGACAAGAACTGGGGCCTCTGTGTTTTGTGCTTGGCAAAGTGGGAGTGTCTAAAGAGAAGGTTTGGTATGCTTCAAGGCTAGGTCGGATGGGCCTTGGAGCAACCTGCTCTAGTGGAAGGTGTCCCTGCCCTTGCAGGGGGTTGGAACTGGGTGAGCTTTAAGAACCCTTCCAACCCAGACCAGTCTATGGGTCTGTGATTCAGGATGTATATACACACAGTGTCCTTGCTATATTAGGGTTATGTATTTTGTAGGTAAACAATGTATTTTGCCCCTGTTGTCCCCGGAGCAATGTGTGAATATTATAACTGGATGTCAGGATTCTGTCACTTGCATTCCCATGCTGGCATAAAACCTTGGCTGCAGCCTGTCCCTGTTGGGAAATGTTTTATACCTGGACATCTTGTTGGCTGTTTTACCAGGAGTTAACAGTTGTGTCCGATCTGCCTTCCTGTGAAACCTGTAATGTGTTGGAAGTAACTCTCGCATGCGGGATTTACAGTGTGAAGCTCCCTCGTCAAACAGATTTAGTTGAAGTCAGCTATTAGAAGGGCTGCTAATTAGTTTTCAGAGAAAATCCTTGCAGTATTCGTGCAGGTATTTATCCAGCTCTGCTGAAATGCCTACAGGTTTATTGAAATCCACGAAATGTGAAACTCTGCCTTAATTAAGGTTCATATTTTACTAGCGAGAAGACTTTTGAACTCTGCTTTGTGAGCTTTTATAAATGTACTTATGCCTCAAGGAAGTTTTAGTTGGCATTAAGCAAACGTAAGACTCATCAGAATATTTCTCCAGCATTTTAGCTTTAATTTCCTTTCTGTTAATTGGCGGTGATTTTATGTGTTTTCTGTAAAAATCAGTTGGAAATCTGGAATTGAACATTTATAACTAGTAAAAGGGTGGCAAAAAGTTTTAAATACTTTTTAATGAGTTTTTATCCCTCAAGGTCTGGGCAGAGTGGGATGTATGAGGAAACAATGAGTTGTCATTGCAGAAAGCGTTGAGAGTATTTTGATAGTCAGAGGGGGAAGGATCATGTCTCTTTACTCAATGGGTGTTTGCTGCCTCTACCATTTCCTTCACTGTTTTTTCTGTCTGCTGGGACATTCATATGCCCATGGCAGGGGGTTGGAACTGGATGAGCTTTAAGGTCCCTTCCAACCCAGACCAGTCTGGGATTCTACGATCTGTAGGTATATACAGCCTTACAGTCAGAAAGCGCTTTTGCAGGCTTTTAGGCAAGCCTGTACATGACAGGTAAATGAGCGTGGAGCGGGAGGTGGGTGTTAGCTGTATGGTTTGTGGTGACACTGGTCGGGGAGCTGAGCAGATGGGTTTGATAGTCACCGGCAGTGTGATTCCAGCGAGAGCTGACTGTGGTGACAAGCGATTTACAATGTGCTATTTACAGTTTGGGTTTGCAGTCTCTCAATGACATCTGAGTGCTCTTTAGCAACTGCTTTCATTACTGCTTTTCTAAGAGCTGTTAATTGAAAATGAAATTGTGGGTGGGCTTTGGGAGTGCAATAGCAGCTACGAGTATTATACTTCACCATGGAGAACTGTTTCATTTCTGTGACTCCCAACTTGTAGCTCTGTGCAGCAGCAAGGGAAAGAAGGTATATGTATTCGTGCAGTGTGAGGTCAAACCCCGTGGAAATACTGCGTCCAACCTGCATATGCCTGGAATGAGTGATAAAGGCTCATATCTCCTTTTATATAGCTGCTGTGGTTTGGGATTACTTTCCCGGCAGCCAGTGGATTTCAGTGCCTATAAAACTGCTGAAGATGAGGTAGGAACCTGGGCCATGAAAATAGCTTGTGGCAGGACAACAGAGGGGTTTGCAGGCCGTGCTGAGTGCATTGGGGCTACTTCTGCATTGTTGGAGGTCTGGCTCTGTGTGACTTGTTAAAAAGAGCACTGCTACCAGCTTATAGAGTGTGGGCAGTGGTGCTGCCATGGAAATCAAGATAATGTTTTTTTCAATTCTGTTTGTAGAGAAAGAGGTTGTTTTTCTGTGTGTTTTTAATTTCAGAACACTAAGACCAGCAGGTCAAGGGAGGTGCTCCTGCCCCTCTACTCTGCTCTCGTGAGACCTCACTTGGAGTATTGTGTGCAGTTCTGGTGTCCTCAACATAAAAAGGACATAGAACTGTTAGAACAAGTGCAGAGGAGGGCCACGAGGATGATCAGGGGATTGGAGCTCCTCCTGTATGAAGATAGGCTGAGAAAGTTGGGGCTGTTCAGCCTGGAGAAGAGAAGGCTGCATGGAGACCTCATAGCAGCCTTCCAATACCTGAAGGGGGCCTATAGGGATGCTGGGGAGGGACTCTTCATTAGGGACTGTGGTGAGAGGACAAGGGGTAATGGGTTTAAACTTAAACAAGGGAGGTTTAGATTGGATATGAGGAAGAAATTCTTTACTGTAAGGGTGGTGAGGCCCTGGAATGGGTTGCCCAGGGAGGTTGTGAATGCTTCATCCCTGGCGGCGTTCAAGGTGGGGTTGGACATAGCCTTGGATGGCATGGTTTAGTGTGATGTCCCTGCCCATAGGAGGGGAGTTGGAACTGGATGATCTTACGGTCCTTTCCAACCCTTACTATTCTATGATTCTGTAATACAACCACTCCGAAATGTCTAGATTTGCTCTTTGTGTTGCAACCTACACAGCATGGTTTGATTATGTACAAGTGTAGTCAAAAGGTTGAAATCACCCATAGCAACTGGTCACAAATAACAGGAGTATGCAGGGGTCACTGGTTTAGTGAAACTGTCTGCTCTGTGTTGGTATTGTGTCATCCAGGGGATTGTTTATTTGGGTTTGTTTGTCAGTCCATGCTGTGAAAAACATTTAGTTTGAAAAATAAACTATGAAATGATGAAAAAAAAACCAACAGATTACAGCACTGAGAGTATAGAAAGGGCCGTATACAGGTAGTTGTGCATTGAGGTTCCACAGCATGAGTGCATGCAGTACTACAGAAGATGCTGGTGTGATAAGTTTGCATAGAAGCTGTGGCTGCCCCATCCCTGGCAGTGTTCGAGGCCAGGCTGGATGGGGCTTGGAGCAACCTGCTCTAGTGGAAGGTGTCCCTGCCCATGGCAGGGGGTTGGAACTGGACCAGCTTTAAGGTCCCTTCCAACCCAAGATATTCTGTAATTCTATATGGAGGGAGAGATAAACGTGGGCTGTGAGAAGCTTTTGTAGGATGGAAAAGGGAGGAGCACATCTGTGGGGAAGGGATGAAGTGGTGGGGCTTTGCACAGGTCCAGGCTGGGCAACATGGTTTTTTAGAAGGGTAAATGTTGTACAAGGGAGTGTGTGTGTGGAGGGATATACCCGAAGAGGGGCCTTGTTGTATGAATTAACATCATGTGTGTCTCCTGATGTCCAGCTTGGTGTTATCTTGTCTACCACCGTGCTGTTAAGAGCTTGAGTGCTTTATGCTGGCCAGTTGGTAATTTCATCGCTGAAAGGGAACCAGGCTTTGTTTTGCACACATACACCCTGTATGGATTATCTGTGTGTGTGAGAGGACGTGTGTCTAAAAGCTGGGCTGCTGTTCAGTTGCCCCTCTCATTTCTTTCTTGGAAACTGCTGTTGGTGACAAACAGTGCTTGAATTACAAGCATTTTGTGATTCTCAGCTGCTGTTTGCTTCTGATCAGAGGCCACAGAAATCTCCAGCTGCACTTAACCCGCAGTCACCATATCCAGCACGTCATCTGTGAAGGCACCCAGCTGCTCGAAAGCATCCAAACAACTTCTGTGCCCTGATAATATATAATTGAGCTCAATGGGCACAGAAAAGATTGTTGTTCTCTACAGAAAGGACCGAAAAATGATGTGTTGCTTTGTGTGCCTGTTGTTCTGCTCTGTGCATCCCCCATCCCCCAGGGTCATTGCAGATCCTGAATAGGCATTTTTGGATTCCTTGAAAACGCACACACCAAAACAGGCACGTAGTAGGAAACACGGAGCCATTCACAAATCCAAGTGCAATGGCAGGATGCAGCTAGCGCTTCCCGGGCGAGGAGCTGTGTAAACACCTGCATTCATTGATCAGAAGCTGCCACTTTGCTGAGGATTTGCCTGCAGTGACGTGGCACAGGCGTTTCCCCCCCTTCCCATCCCCAGCCTCACCTGCAATCTTTCAATAAGCTATTGAATTATACCTCTCTAAATGATACGCTGCAAATCCAGCGGGTCCTAATTGCTAATGATGGTTCTGAAAGACTTTCATTTGACTGTAATTAAGTTTGCAAGCAATCAGCTGCCCTTATCAGAATTGAAAACACATATAATGTAAAATACAGGCTGGTGGGAATGGAGCCTTTTCTTAAAAGGAGGAGGGAAGAGGAAGATGTTTTATCAGCAGAAGCTGTGACATATTTTAACACCTTGAAAACATCATGTGTGAAATTAATTCCGTTCAGTATTCTACCATCTGGCACTGTTATTGTTCTGTATATATTGCCATGTAAAATGTGCTTTTTTTATTTGTATGGGTCTGAACTTGGGTTTGAAAGAGTAATCATGGGTCCAATTGATTTCTAAGAATGTTATCCCTGCTAGGTGGGTTAAAAATCCATGCTGGAAAATCCCATAGACTCAAAATGGCTTCCCCATGGTGAGCTTTGTTTGCAGGGCTGAGGAAATTGGAAGAAAAGGGCCTTGGTTTTGCCATTCCCCTCGCCTGTGAGGGAACGTATGTACTCAGAGGTAAGAGAAACTCTCTGGCTGTTGTTTATGGAAGCTGTAGAAAATGCCTGCATCTTGGACTCAGTACCATGATAATTGCTTCATAATGTACTACTGTTTTTATCCTTTTTGTACGTGTCGTGGTTTAAGTCCAGTCAGCCACGGAGCTCACTCCCCCCCTGTCTCCTCCCCCCCCCTCCGAGGGATGGGGAGGAGAATCGAAAGACTGTAACTCCCACGGGTTGAGATAAGAACAGTCCAGTAACTAAGGTGTAACACAAACCACTGCTGCTGCCACCAATAACAATAATGACAAGGGAAATAACAAGGGAAGAGAGTACAACCGCTCACCACCCGCCAATCGATACCCAGCCTGACCGGAGCAGTGATCCCACCCTTACGGGTAACTGCTCCCACTTTATATAGTGGGCATGACGTGCTGTGGTATGGAATACCTCTTTGGTCAGTTTGGGTCAGGCGTTCTGTCCCTGCTTCCTCCCAGCTTCTCCTCCTCCCTGGCAGATCATGAGACTCAGAAAGTCCTTGGTCAGAGTAAATGTTACTGAGCAGCAACTGAAAACATTGATGTTATCGGCACTGTTCCCAGGCTGAAAGTCAAAACCACAGCACTGCGCCAGCTACTAAGAAGGAGAAAAATGACTGCTGCTGCTGAACCCAGGGCAGTATGGTACTGCGTAAAACCCCCAGCTCAGAGCCTCCAGTGAGAGGTAGTGGGTATTAGGAGCTCATATCTGGTGACATGAGCTCATGGCTCTGGTGTAGGCACAGAGAGTCCCATTCGTAGACACAGAAGGGTATAAGTTTAAAACCTGGTTATGATGTCGTGTTTGCCTATTCTGGCTAAAATATTGGCTGTTTGGGTGGGGATTGGCTTTTGACCAGGACTCAAACATGAACATTAATACCTGATAACCACATATGGTGACCAGTAATTATCGTGGTAGTGTTATTTCTAGATGGTAGAGCTTACATAGCCAAGGGCAAGGCATGGAAGAACTTAGGTCATGTGTACACACAGGAACATCCAACCAGGTTGAATGGGGCTTAGAGCAACCTGCTCCAGTGGAAGGTGTCCCTGCCCATGGCAGGGGGTTGGAACTGGATGAGCTTTAAGGTCCCTTCCAACACAAACCAGTCTGGGATTCTATGGTGATAATATCTCGCATTTCTCTGGAGCCAGTGGTGTGAGCTGATTGCACCTGTGATGTGGCAGAAGTGTTTCTGTGCCTCCCCTGCTTTCGCCTGCCCTCGCTGTTGTGTTGTGCGTGATCAGGCTTGTAAGAAAATGAGCAATGTTGGCATGTTTTTATTTCTAATGCAAATTATGCCACTGCTTTGTGATCTGCCCTGCTGCATCTCACTTTGTCTTTTGGCTCCAGTTTATGCAGCTGTGAAACGGAGTTGCCAGAGAGATGTCACCATCCTGTTCCCCAAGTGTGTAATGCTACTGGGAGAAAGTGCCCCTATGTGCACCACTGACCCACTGCATCCAGGGTACCAGAAACTCCCAGCAACTTTCAAACTGAAGAAAACATGATTAAAAACAGTGGCTTTTGGGTTAATCTCATTATATTAATCAATTAGAGATCTCGAGAGTAAAGACAAACTGTGCATAGAAGAGTTATTGTCTCTCAGGATTACCTTTTCTTCTTTTAATGCTGGCACCCTTTAATTGATAACTTCAGTGATGATTAAAGGTGCTGTATTGGGAAGTGAACCACATTTCAAATGTGCGACACAATCAGTCGCTGCTTCGAAAGTTCCCTTGCATTCCAAAAAGGAATTAAACAAATGATTCATTTTGACTGAGGCTGCTTGGAGATAAATTAAGCTGCAGCTAAAGTCATACAAGACTGTATAATAAAGTGAGCACTCTGAATTCAAAAATGAAATCTTCCAGCACTTTTTAAGATACCTTTTTTCTGTATTCTACAAATAACTTAGATTTAAGCCAACACTTCTGACCTGTAGGTTTGCCTGTGTATTGATCGAAGGCTCAAGTTCATCCTCAAATTTGTTATGGCAAAAATGGAAGCGTTGATACTATGTTACTCATTTCTTTTTTACTTCACAAACTCTATACACAGAGGTGTGAGGAGGTGCAAGTGCAATGTGCTTTAATGTAGTTGTGGCAACCACAGCACACTGGTGGGTTTACAGCATCCTTCTGTCGCAGGGATCATCACTGGGAAGCAGGGCCTGTGCCCTGATTCTGTTCCCACTGTGCCACCTGCTCTGATTGAGGGATGGGTGTGGGCAGGCTGTGGTACCCCAGCACAAGCACTGTGGTGGTGGAAGAGCTGTAGGAGCAGGAGAGCAGCCTCAGGAGCGGGCCAGCCTCCTGCATCGTGTTTAAAGTTATCATTAGGCTTTTGTAACCTTAGGTCCAGCTCCTGAGCCCTGTAACTGCATGGATTCAGGGGCATGGCCCTAAGTTGCGTGCTTGACGCTGTTAAAGTGTCAGTGAACCACACTCAGAGGACATGTTCCCTTACCAAGAGGTGTGAAAGGCTCCTAGCTTGGCCCTTCCAAGGGGAAGGTGACAGAAAAAGGGACAGTTCCTTGAATTCAGTAAGTGGGGCATTTTCCTATCTCTGTGAACTAAAGGCAGTGCTGCTGTGTTTGTAGCTGACCGGTACAGCCCCTCTGATGAGGAGGGGGAGGCTGTGATTCTTCAGGTCTGACAGGCTTCATTTTGGGCTGAGACTTATTGGAAGCGGAAGCTTCCCTCATGGTGTTGCTGGAAGAACCACGTGAATGCATCGATAAACTTCCTGCTATTGATCTCAATACAGCAAAAAATGAGCTGTGTCTAAAGCGCAGGAAAATTATTGATACTCTTCCTCAACCTTGAGGAGGTTATTCTCTACTTCGGGTGGGTTTACAAGTCAGAATGTTGTATTTCTATGAAATTAAGACATTTTAAGTTTTGCTTGTGCCCAAACCCATGGAAATGGAACAAACTTAAACATAGGAAACAGGGACTTGTATTTAAACCCTTTTTCATAGCGTATGAACTGTAGGCAGTAGGAAAACCTCCTTTGTTATTGGCAAATGTGACATAGCCTTATTTTTTGTACTGAGCTTGCTGTACTCTTGAATAATTCAATGGGATGTTTTGAATCAGTTCCATTGCCAGTTCAAGAACATGGTCTGGCCATTACTACATAAGGCCATGACTCCTAAACCCGAGAAAATAGACTTGTCCTTTTGTCCTGACCTCTCCCTGGAATGATTTTTTCTGTTCCTCATTAAAATACAGAGAGGCGATACAAGAAAATAAGAAAATTAGCCTTAAGTAAGTTACTATTGCTAAAACCCCCCAAATATTTTAATGGAAGATCAACTGCAAAAGTTAATGTGATTTTGCATTTCATAGAAACAGACTGGTTTGGGTTAGAAGCTTAAAGCTCATCCAGTTCCAGCCCCCTTCCACTAGAGCAGGGTGCTCCAAGCACCGTCCAACCTGACCTTGAACACTGCCAGGGATGGGGCAGCCACAGCTTCTCTGGGCACCCTGTGCCAGCGCCTCAGCACCCTCACAGGGAAGAACTTCTGCCTAATGTCCAATCTCAGTCTACCCTATTTCAAAGACCTGTATCACCTACTTTGAGCTTCCCATGTACTGTATATGCCTATTTGCCTTCCCAGATAGTAGAATTACAAATAGGTGTAGGAACCAGTGTGCTTAAGAAAGAAGAATTGAGTTCCTTCTCATGCTGTTGTTCTTCATGAACAGAGAAGCAAGAGAGAGCAAGCCTCGAATTTGCTCGTGTAATGCCATCAGGCCTAAGTTCGTCTCACCCTGCCAGTCTCATAGGGCTAAAGAGGGCCTTAAATTAATGAAAATAGTAAAGCTGAGAGTGGGAGAAGAGCCGGAAACTGGCATTTAATACTTCTTCTGTAAGAGATTTCAGGTTGGCATTATGAAGATTTTCATAAAGGTATTTTAGTTGTAAAGCAGGTGTGCTTCATCCTGGCCATATGAAGCAGCAAACATTTGGTGCATGAACACTGTCCGTGCTGCTCTTACTTTGCCAATTACGTTCATCTTTTCCTTCTGAACAGCTTTTCTCTGATGTAGCTGAGCAAAATAACTCATACTTTTATAAATAAAACCCGAAATAAACCCCAAGTGCCCAAAGCGGGGCTGAGGGTTAATAAAAATGGAAATTCTGTTAAAATTACTAATCAATCTGTTTAATGTTTTATAGTCTCCCCTCCCCCTAACACATGTTCTTCTCTTGTAGAGCACCTTATTGCTTCCTGCTTGTTTACCAGCTTTTAGCAAGTCAAGCAGCTTTCAAATTGCTTTGATGTTAATTATAGAACTTGTTCAGTAGGGCCTGCTAGGTGAGGGAAAATAGCTCATATGTTTAAGGAAATAAATTAATATCCAGACAATTACTCTGTGCTTTGGTTCTGAAGAAGGAAATGACAAGGTACTGATGACTTCAGTGTTGTGTTGTCAAATAAAAGCTGTATTTGGGTGGCATGCTGCTCTCAGTTTGCAAGATTTGATGTTAGTTGTCTTCACTTCTCTTGATGATCAAGAACAGCTGTGTGCTGAGGACTGACCCTCGGAATTGTCACAGCAGTTGAGTTCCAATATCTCTTGTGCCATATTGAAGAAACAGGGGTTTTTCCTTAGCCCACAGGAACAGTTGCTATAGACCAGGCTTCTGGATCATGGGTTATTCCAGCTGTTCCATCTGTTCTTCTCTGGACTCTGGTCCACCTGGAGCTACACTTACACTGCTCAGTTCAAGTGTTTTTTCATTGACATTTTAGCTGCAGCTCAGTTTGGGGATTTACAAAAAAGCTCTTAGGATTTGGAGAAAGCTTTAGCTGTCTCTGGATAAAGCTGCCACATACTCAGATCTGAATCAATCACTGAGTGATTTCGGTTGGAAGGGACCTTGAAGCTCACCCAGTTCCAACCCCCTGGCACGGGCAGGGACACATTTCACTAGAGCAGGTTGCTCCAAGCCCCTGTGTCCAGCCTGGATGAATTGGCTGCTCAATGTCAAGATCTAAACCCCCTGCAAGGGAGCATCAGGCAGTGTGTCAGTGTGGGAGTTAGGGACCGGAGCCGCTGGGGACATGCGCTCGGTGGCCTCTGCCGAATCGCAGCCTCATTTCCACATCTTCATCCTGTATGTAAATTGTGTTTAATCATAAAAAAATTATCTAACAATTCTAATCAAGGCATAAAGGCTTAATCAGAGAATTTGTGCAGTGTTTGGAGATCTTTTGATGAAAGGTTTAGTACCTGATAAATGAATATGAATAATTTCTAGTACAAAGCACCATGGCCATTACAGCTGACTGTGGAGTTTGTCACAAACCAGGGCTGTGTTGAATAACCACAGAGTACCTATCTAGAAGGAACCTAGAACCTTTAGCTTATTAGCAGCATTGTATTTATACATTAGTAATGCACAGAGGGGGAGAGTTGAAGATGTGTCATCATAAAATGCTTTTGAAAGCTTTGAAGTAAAATTTGTGGCCTGATGTTTCCTATGAGAATTGCAGTGTTTTCAGTGATGGAAAGATATGTACAGTATTAAGGCTTGTGCTTCCAGTGTTTTAAATGAACCTGTGCTTTAGTCTGCAATAAATACTGAAAATGCCCCCCTCAAACGTTCTTTTTTATAAAAATGATGCATTTTGATGTAATTATTACGGGTGTATTATTACTGGTCTACCATAGCTACCAAGTGGGTGTGTTGTTTTCAGAAGCAGTAAGTGGTGTGGCATCTTGAATACTATTTTAGAGTGATCATAAAGCATTCCCTGGAGTAGAGCTGTATAAGTCTTAACATCACACTGGGGGAAAGAGACCTTACCTATCAATAGCAACGCAAGGCTTGTAATTTTAAGTCTTTCTAATTTAAATCATGAAAATCTGTTTTTCATGAATAATTCAGAGATATGATTTAGTAGAATTATTTCCAGCCCATGTATATTAAACAGTCAACCTGCTACGCCAGTTCTGTTTAAGACACTGTGGATGGGGGTTTTCTCTTTCCTGCATAAGTGATCATCTTTGTCTGTTAGAAAATAAAGCTGCTGTGGTATTTTGTCCTTTTGATTGCATGAGGATTTTTCTTTATACCTTGTAGGCTAAAATTCAAGCTGAAGAAAAATAAACCCTTTACTAGAAGAGCTCCTAGAATTCAATTTGGAGAGAGTAAACCTTGTACTATATCCATTAGGAAAATGGCAGTATTCTTCCATTTCCTGATGTTATTCAATTACTTACCCTGCTTCCTGCTTTTAGTGTAAACTGTATATTTTAGCTCATGACCTTTGACAGCAAATTGAATCAGGAGTGGAGAGGCAATGAAAGTGGCTTTTTTTAAAGACTCTTTAAAAGCATTGGTGTGTAGGAAATTTGGGGTTTGTTTTGTTTTGTTGTTGGGTTTTTTTAATAAAGCTCGCTGTGGATTTTGTAATATAGTGCATTATTCTTGGAAAAAAGGGAGTTTAAGTTACTGTCCTTCCTTCTTTGCCTTGGAGAACAGCACCGTCTGCATAGCTGTTCTTGTTAGTGCATGCCTGCTGAAATGAGCATTGCGTATTTTAGTTAATACCAGTAAAAATGGAGTTTGTTTAGTTTAGAATCAAACCCTTGTTTAGATTGGATTAGCACTTTAAGGAAAATATTGAACTTGTAAAATGATGCAACAGATGTTGATGTAATCTTGGCTCCTCCTGGATTGGAGCTCATTTACGAGCTTTCCATCCTACTGTTTCTCTTGTACTTGTGAGTATTGTGAACACAAAAAACCTCCAAACCAACGTGTTTGTCTGAAGCTTTTCAACGCAGGTACCCCAAACCCACCCAAAGCTCTGCAGAAACAGTAAGAACATGAGTGCTGCCCAGATCAGCCAGCGCAGCCATAGCCAGATCCCTGCTCCTGATGAACCATCACACATGGTGTTCCTTGAGCTTTTCCACTAACAGTTGAATGAGACTCTCATAGTTCTTAGCTTTATCTGAGCAGAATGGCTTCACGTCATAGTTTCCCCCAGATGAATTTTTTTTTTACTAATCCTGTGTCTTACTAGAATAGTGACATTTGGGGGGCAGTAAGAGTCCATTGGTGTGTTCGCAATTTGAACTTGGATGGAACGGAACTCAAATTCAGCAATGAAAAACAGATGTCTTAAATTTGTTAATTCCAGTGTAAAGAAGTGGACATCCCCTTTCCTTCTTTCAGTTACAAAGCAGCCTGCCCCTCATCCTAAGTTGTAGTATCTACTTGCACTGGATGTGCAATCTCTTTCTACAGTGAGTTGCCAGATTTTCAGTCTTGTACATAGTGCAGAGTTGTATCATGGTCTGTCTTGGTTTTTTCTAGGAGGGACGTGACTCTTCTGCATATGTATTTGTCTAACCTGGTACAAGAGCTCTGTTGCTTCGGGTTGTGTTGTTCTGCAGGCTGTTCCAAGATAACATTTAATTCTGTCTTGTTCTGGCTACAGCAATGCCAAGTATTTGTTGAACATCTGTCAGTGTGTTCAGATTATTAACCTAACTTCTCATTTATGTTAATAAAAACATTTGAGCTTCATAACAAGCATGTGTAACAGCTCTTAACATTACTAGTCCCACTGAAATCCAGCTGAGAAGATGGACACAATCCTACCCCAACTGGCAAAGCATTTGCAATTCCTCCTTAAACAGCCTTGCTTCACTTTCTGTGCTGCCTAGGCCTAAAAAGTGGAACAGCTTATAAAGGGTTGTCTTTAATCCTCAAACTCTAAAGCTCATCATATTTTGGCACAAACTAGAAAATATGGTAAATGGACATCAGAACTGTTTCCAAACTTGGCATCTATAACCAGAAAGTGGTGGTATGCTGTAGCGATGCAGCACAATGCCTGATGTGTTACAGTGCCAACAAAAGTGTGTTGCGGAGCACAGAGCAACATAACGCTGTGAGATCAGGAACTGTAAGTGCTCTTTTGAATGTGCCATGGGGGAAGGTCCCTTCAGTCCACAGGCTGGGATCTGCATCCTTGGAGATTTATACATATCCCCTGAGCTGACTCAGCCTTGCTTGGAGTGGGCTTGGACGAGGTCACCCCCAAGGGCCCTTCCAACCAAAGCTGTTGTGTGTCTCACTGAGCAAGTAATTTCTGGGAACAGAAACTGCCATTTATTGCTGTTCTATGGTGTCTGTTGGGCTGCTAGTGTAATATGTGTGACAAGCAACTCTGAAGCCAGCTTGGGAAATGGTCCTTGCCTTTGGGTCTCCAAAGGCCTTCGCTTTATTGTTTGCACACAGTTTTTGCCAGCTAAATTAAAGAGCAGATCTCCTTTTTGGACTGCATGTAGTCTGCTGGGCAGCGAAACGCACTTGGAGTCATTCTCCCAAGCCCTATAATCTTTTACTACAGATACCATTAATAAAAGTATTAATTACGCTGGTCTGGAATTAGGATTTCGTAATGAAACCTCAAACAGAAAACTCAAGCCAGGTTGGCCGAATGTCACGAAACACTCCAACTTGAGCTGCGAGCAAAATTAAAGTCTGAGTTACTTTAAGGTTTATGGTTAAAAGAATGTAGAACTTTTTCAGCTTGTCCAAGTTTTGACAGCAAACCTTGCAGCACTTGGCAGGCCTGGCTGGGTTTCCTTAAGTGTGAAATGCAAGATAAAACTGGTGCCTCGAAGCCAAGCACAATGAAATGAGAAGGTTCTCCTGGAACAAAGAGAAAAGGAGACACACACATTTTTCTAACAGCTCTCCTTCCTAGCCTGGTTTAGTGGGAGCATCCCCAAGTGTGGTGTGGGGTGCTGCGGGAGAAGGTGCAACTGGAAGAAGTACTCGGTCTGGTGTCACGCAGGCAGCTGGGGTGTCCTGTGCCAACTGAAGGGTTTACTCCTTAAGTTACTGTTTAGTTGTTGAGTGAGCACAGAAGTGAGAGAAGCTCTTAGAGGTTTTCTCGTTGCTTGTAGCACGTACAGCAGCACCAACATATGAGCTGCAATTAAAAGCTGTTTTGAATACATTTCAAATGTTTGACTTGGATGGGGGGGCAAAGGCAATTTTCTCTCTGTCCTTCCTTTCACCCTTGAACTGGGACTCACAGACTGTGAGGCTCTATCCAGAAAGGCTTTGTAAGAAAAAGGAGTGGTGGGTTCAAGTATTTGGGAAGATTTTGCTGACAGCGGCTGGAGTGGTACTTGCACATGTGGGGAGCAGGGGTGTCACCATTGGACACTGCTGGTCTTCCAGTACACTCCAGAATTCTGGTCATTTACAGTACTTTGAATATGTTTGAATGACTGCAATGCTTTGAGTATTCAATTCTAACAACTTTTACTTTCCTGTTTTCTTTTTATGTCCTGGTTGGAGTTTGGTGCTGACAGGGATGGGGTGGGGTTGGAAGGAGACAAACAGCAGTCGGGGATATTACATTACCTATTATTGGAAAAGTTTAGTATTTTATTTTTGCACAAGACTTTGTAACTCTGATGGAAGTTGCTGCTTGCTCTTTCAACGTTAATGTGAAGCATGCTTGTGCTAATGAAAGCAGTGTCCAAGGGCTTCGGTGGACCTTTGGAGCAGGGAAGAGGATGCACTAGTAACTCTGTTGGAGCAATTGCATGATGTGAACTCCCCCAAGCAGGACAAACTGCAACCAGTTTACTGCCTGCCAACGTCTACCATAACCTCTTGTAGTGACTTCTGTAGTCAAAACCAGGTTGTAAGGCAGCGTAAGCACTCCTCATGTCCTAACTCATCAGTAATACAGCTTGCACGCTTGAGATGGGCTTTGGCAAAAATCTACGAGTATGGACACTGCCCAGCATCCTGTAACTTTTGCTCAACCAAACCTTTGAGCATTATAACATTTAGATCTCTGATCTCAATAGAATTGCGATCTATGACTTAAAAAAGATGCTTCCACTGAAGGAATCTGGCCTGGGACCTCAAGGTGACAGCTCTTTGTAACGGAGCTCGCTGCTGTCGCTGCTGCCCCGGCCACTTGAGGGCAGCATTTGTCCCTCTGCTCCTCCTTCTGATCGGTATCCGTGTGTGAGGCACAGACCCGCAGGTAGAGAATCACAAGCGGCCCGGCCTGGGGCGGATCCAGCGCCAGTGTAATGGCGCTTCCATAGGATGGCTTTGCTTCTCCTTCCATGTATCCAGCTCCTCCTGCCCGCTTGCTGCTCCCTACCATGTGTTGCTCATGGTGGCATTTACGTGTGTGTCGGTGAGCTCGGGGCTGTTCGAGCACCTACCAGCGGGCGGCTCGGCGCGGGCGGGCGCGCTCTCGGGGCCGCCCTGCTGAGGGGCCTCCTTGGCGGGGCTGGGGCTCCCTCTGCGGACCGAAGCGGCAAAGTGCGGGCCCCGCCGCCGAACCTGCCCGCCCGGGCCCTGGAGCCTGTACTGGGGAGGGATTTTCTCTCTCCCCTCATGTAGAGAAGGGTTTGGGTTCGGTTTTGTTTTGTTTTCAGTGGGATTAGAGCAGCGCTGCGAGGAGCACATCGCAGCTCTGGCAAGATGGACGTCGACTGGCCTCCCCTGGCTGCCTCCTGAGCAAGAGAACAGCAGTCATACAGTGTCAGCTAGAGGATCTGCTGACAGGGAGTCAGAGTTCCACAGTATCCCAGGTTTACTCTTTCATCTTATCAAAGCAGGACAGCAATTCCTCCATGCACGGCAGCCAGCGAGGCCCTGACAGTGCTGGGAGCCTTCACACAGGTCTGGTTGCAGCAATGGAATTGGAAGTGTAAATGCTCACTGACAGGCAAGAGGCTGAAGGTGGGACTTGAGAAAGAGTCCAATGTGCTTTATGGTGCTGTTTGGAAGTAGAAAGTCTGTGAGAGAGCAGCAGGGCTGTGAGCTGCCTCCCCCCTTCCTGCCGGCTGCTCAGGCTGAGTCTGCTTGTGCCTGGCTCGGGTGAGTGATGAATCTGTCTCCAGCTTCCACCGGGACTTCAGTTAACCCTAAATCTGTTACAATTTTTGAGACAGTGATGGGAGCCTTTCTTGGAGAACCAGAAACAACGTTGCTAAAGGTGTTGCTTGCCCCCTTCTTCCTTTGCGTGGCTGGTAATGGGAGTGTAAGTGTCAACAGTGGTGGTTGCTTTCCTGCTTCCAGAAAAGAATGGAGGAGAGGTTTTGTGTTGGAAGGTGCGCGTGGTCTGGTGTGGGTGGCAGCCTTTGTCTGCACCCTGAGGGGTTGCTGCCAGGAAATGACAAAGAACAGGAGCAGGGAAGTCCTGGGAAGCTGGCAGAGCCTAGCAAGCTCTAGGGGTCCCCCTGCTCCTCCTCTGAAGCTCATGAGAGCTTTGGCTATTAAAACCTGTTTGGAGAGGGAATGTGATCACATTAAGCATCTTCGCAATCATCTGTGGGTGTTACTGGATGTGGCTAAAGCTTACAAAAGCAGCCCTAACTCCCCACTGTTACCACCTCAAACCCCAGCTTTCCGAGTAACTACCTGGAGTGTGGAACTATCATTTTATCGGGCCTAGGCTCTGCAATATTACAGGTTTTGCTGCCTTTACGATGCCGTAGCAAATTAGTAGCAGCACTGACAAACTGTATTTTGCCTGTGATCAGCCTTAGTAATGTATTATTCAACCATGATTATTTTTTAATGGTCTTGAGAAGTGCAGAAGCATTTCAGTGTGGCGGGATGGGAGTGGTGGGTATCACTAATTATAACATTTTCATTATAAATATGGATAAAGTTGAAGGTTAATAATTATGTCTTTTCCAGTGGAGTAGCCAGTTACATGGAACGTAGCAAGAGATGTATATTGATGCCAGAAAGTTGTTAAAGGGCACGTTTCTCTTTAGTAAGCCTGCTGTAACTATGGCAGCTAGAGAAAAGCTGGCTTACATTTTCCTCCTCTGTTTCCCCTTTACTGATGAGGAGCAGAGTCCTGACACACATCCAGCACAGCCTGGCTTTCTATAGACTTTAATCTTCTGGTTGGATTCTCTGGTGTCTAATAAGGAATAAGCTTATGCTGCAGTCTGTCTTGCTGTGGAAACACTTCATGCTCTTCTCCTCTATCTTGATGCTTCCTTACAGGACTCAGTAGTCAGTAGCTGAGATCACTACTCATCAGTCAGATATGGTTGCAATTAATTTTTTAATGCACAAAATCAACATAAATTGCATTAAATTTGGTAGGGTAGATGTGCTGAAAACCTGGTGACTGGCAGTTAACTCTTTGGGATGAGCTTTTCATTTCAGCCTGTTGAAATGGAGGCATTCCAGGTAAAGTGGTAGACTTAAATTGGTGCATTCAGATGGGCGTCTTAATTTTACTACGTTGGGGACAGGACACCAGGGGTTTGATTCTGCATCTGGAAGTGCTGTGGTTTCCATGCAGTGCATGGGTGACCTGCTAGCAGGACCTCAGCTGGGCTCACTGCACCCTGCTGGGTTTAAATTGCATCTGGAATCTCCGTTAGAAGTGCAGTGGTTACTCCAGGTCTGTTGTGGGACAAGAAGTAAGAGAATACCAGTGGCTTTCGGCTGCCTATGTTAGCCTGACCTGTGGAGCCCTCGGGTCTGTTAGAGGGCCATGAGGCTGCCCTGGTTTGTGCTCAGTCACATCTCCAGGAGCAGGATGGTAGTTGGAGTGCTCTGCCCTGGGCAGAGATGATGTACAGCTCTTACACCTGCCCTCTGGTAGCTTTCCCTGGGCTAGGAATATTAAGACAAGCATTTCCATCCATTTTTAAGATGCCTGAGTGCAGTAAAGGGCTCTTTGTATAGCTGAAAATTGTGGTGTATTATGCCACTGAGCAGACAGCGAGTCGTGCTCCGGAGACATCTGTGTTTTATTGATAAAGATTGAAGTGCCAGTGGTGTTTTGCTATTCCTCTTGCTTCAAGGCAGTATTGTGAGTTATCTAATATTGAAATATCTTGTTATTTTGCTACTTTGAACTGAAGGGTGAGCACAAGACAAAAGAATCAAAAGGAAAACTCAGTAATGTGTTTACATGAAAAGTGGGGTTTAGAGCTTGGAGAGGGTTGTAATGCTCTTCTACCTTGCAATGCTAATGCTGAAACTTGAAACATAGCACAGTATCATCAGCAATTAAATGTGTCTGTGTACTACTCTTACATCTTATAAAGCTCTTGCAAATCAAAAGGGAGATGTACACATGCATCTAATAAAATCGTTTTTGAAAGCAGAGTTGCAAAGCCTTGTTTGCAATTCACAGGCAGCATCTTCATGCCTGGAATGTTTGTATGAGGTTTTAGTATAAAATTAATTGCCTCAGGCTTTGGACTTGTAAAGGATTGACTTTTGTTCTTTACCTGTGTCTTGGTGGTACTTTGCTGTTCTACGCCTCTTTTGTGCTGTAGTATTCCAAGATTTTAACTTAATTAGTTTTATATTATATCCTTGAATTGCTTCTACCATTCTTTTGGTGGCAAAAGTTATGTGTAAATAGATATACAGATAACTTCTTCCAGAAATTAATTACACATTTTAAATAGTGTATACAAGATTATATGCGTGCATATGTATAAATCCACTGAAGAAAGCATTTCAGTAATAAAGAAGAAATGCTTCTGAATCCTATCTTTAGAAGTCAGTGACTGAGCAGAAGTGCACTGGGAATAAGTTTTTGGTGACTGTGTTTATTCCGGCTATGAGTTTTACCATTTTTTGACACGTGTTTTATGTTTATTTTGCTAAAACAAGATAGTGTGTGCATGTATATGTACACATATGTATGTTTATTATGCACATGATGTATTTGTTACAGCAAATGTAATGTAAACACACAAAAGTTCACATTACTTTAAATACTGAGCTTAACTGTCAACCACAAAACATATTTGCAAACTCTTTCAACATGTGTAACATATACAGTCCTAATTAGAAACAGTACAATAGCAGAGATGCCCATATGTTAGCGGTAATTATATTGAAAGAGTTTGTCTTGTGGCTTAGCAGTAAGTTTGGAAGATAGATGGGGAGCTGTCACATGTTAGAGCTTTGTAGCATGCCTTTAAAATGTATATAGGAATGATTTGCCATGGCTGTGTTAAGAGTAATTCAATAGGAGAGGATTTAGTCAGTGGTCATTTGATAGGAGGAGGTGGAGGTAGTATTTAGTGGATATTCCTAGCAAAGTTATTGAAGTGTTGTCTTGAAAAAGGTAGGGTTGCATGTTTGTATACACATTGGGACTTGTATATATGTTGTCTTTATAAGATCAAGAGGATTGTGTGTCCTGCTACAAGGCACATACGAGAGAATCCTCTCCATGGTAAGCTATGGTCACGTTAGAGCATGAGCTGTAGTGTGTAGCTGTAGTGTGTAATCATGACAAGTGCAAGGTTCTACACCTGGGTCGGAGCAATCTCCGGCACAGCTACAGGTTGGGCAGAGAAGAGATTCAGAGCAGCCCTGCAGAGAAGGACTTGGGGGTGCTGGTCGGTGAGAAAATGAACATGAGCCGGCAGTGTGCGCTTGCAGCCCAGAAAGCCAACTGTATCCTGGGCTGCATCAAAAGGAGTGTGACCAGCAGGTCGAGGGAGGTGCTCCTGCCCTTCTACTCTGCTCTCGTGAGACCTCACTTGGAGTATTGTGTGCAGTTCTGGTGTCCTCAACATAAAAAGGACATGGAACTGTTGGAACAAGTGCAGAGGAGGGCCACGAGGATGATGAGGGGACTGGAGCACCTCCTGTATGAAGATAGGCTGAGAAAGGTGGGGCTGTTCAGCCTGGAGAAGAGAAAGCTGCATGGAGAGCTCATAGCAGCCTTCCAGTATCTGAAGGGGGCTATAGGGATGCTGGGGAGGGACTCTTCATTAGGGACTGTAGTGATAGGACAAAGGGTAATGGGTTCAAACTTCAACAGGGGAAGTTTAGACTGGATATGAGGAAGAAATTCTTTACTGTAAGGGTGGTGAGGCCCTGGAATGGGTTGCCCAGGGAAGTTGTGACTGCTTCATCCCTGGCGGTGTTCAAGGCGGGGTTGGACGTAGCATTGGATGGCATGGTTTAGTGGGAGGTGTCCCTGCCCATGGCAGGGGGGTTGGAACTGGATGATCTTAAGGTCCTTTCCAGCCCTAACTATTCTATGATTCTATGATTCTGTCCCTCTGGCACACAGAGAAATGGATATTTATAGAAAGCATAACTTGCAACAGAATAATTAGCAATAAATTTATGAATGGGTCCAGGCTCTCCATCGGAAGAATGGTTTAAAATAATTATTCTTTTAGCACTCTTGTGGCCAGCTTGTGCTGTACTTTGTCAGTTTAATTATGCTCACTCCAGGATGCAGGCCTTGCAGAATATGTGTATATTTCGTTTCCTATTATATATGGGCAAATAATAAGAACTATGAAGACAAAAGCAGTGGCTACAGCAGTAGATAATGTGATTTTGTGATAAATACAACCAGGTTTACAGTTTATTCTGCCTGATATCTCAAACATGGCCTGTGGTTTCCATATCCTTTGAATCTGTGTGAAGCAGAGGCAAGTTGTGCTCTAAAAGGAGACAAGCAACTTGTAACACCCTAGTGTTGTTTTAGGTGAAATAAGTTCAGGCACATTTTTATGCGGTGAACAAGCAGTCTGTTAATAGCACAAAAAAAAAAAAGGGTATTATTTCAAGTGTGGGATGTGTTGGTATTAATCTAAAGTGATCAATTTGTAGGTTTAGCATGTTAACTAAGACTGCTGGCAAGCGCCGCAACGTTGCTGTGGTACGTCAGTGTGGTAGCGTGCAGAAACATCTCCTTTCTGGTTCATTTGGGTTTATTTCTTGAAAGAATTATAGATTGGCATTTCACAACAGACTGCAGTGGAAATATGGAGGATCTAGAGGAATGTCCGTCTTGTTTTGTGCTTTAGGAACATGCTTGTGTGACTGTGCAAACCATCATGGGTGTTGTGAATGAACTTGCTGTCACAGCCATTTTGTTAGGGATTCCTATTTACTAACAGTCCTAAGTTGTAACTTCTCATTTTAATACAGTACTTTATTCCTACTCACTGTAGAGATTAAAAAGTAAAGTACAGAGAAAGCTTCTGTAATGATTGGTATGAAACTCATTTCTTGTAACACCTGGACTTGTGCTCAAAGGCGTTGATACTGTGAATTTATAAAGTGGAAATCTCAGCTGGCCTTTGGTCTTTGGCATCTTTATTTATTTCTTGCTTCATTGGTCTCTGAAGGTTAGGCACTTGCTGTGTTGTGAGAAGGAAAATGATACAGCACAACAGTGTTTTTAATCCTTTCCATGTTACTGTGGGTGTGACTTCTACCTTCATGTGTTGCAGTTATTGACCCCATTTTGAGTGTGCCTTTTATTGATTGTGCAAGTACTCATCCACTTTGGGAAGAGTATCTCTGCAAAGTAAAGTACTGTGGGTCAGTCCTTGGTGAAATAAGGAATTACTTGCTTTGAAATCAGTGGGGCAAGGCCAATTTCCTCCTGATAGTGTTCTTCTAAACCACATTTCAGATGGCAAGGGGTGTGTGTTTGGGGTTTTTCTTGAATCAGTCACATCCTTCATCAGTAACTGATACTTCATATGATGAGAGAAAGGCTGGTGTATTTAAATAATAATTTGCAGTTTCACGTGGCAGAGGATGGAGCACAGGTATGTGTAGGATAAAACCCTGTTGAGGAATCCAGCTCCTTCGCTGCAGTTTGACTTCTTTAACTTGCCATACTGGTGTTCCAGAATTTCATTTCCATGGCATGGCTCCATGCATGCACTTGCGGAGGGGCTGCTGGCCAGCCAGGGTGCTCAGTGAGCTGCGCTGGGGGACTAGGCAGTGCGTGGCTGGTCCCTCTGTAGCAGTAGGAGTGTGTCAGAGCTGTGCTGCTGTGGTTCACTACAAAGCTCCTGACACCTTGTGCTTCAGTGGAGTGTTTTTATGAGCAGAAATTGATTTCTTTCGAGGGCATGCTTCTCATATGTGAAGTAGTCTGAAAGCTTTTTTCCTCCTACCAACTGCTTGATAGTTCAGAGAGGATATTGCTCAAACTGTCCACTCACGATGGTAACAGATGCCAGCAAATGCGGGTCTGTTTGAAGTGACTACTGATGTTTTTTACCCTCATACACAGAAATGCCATTTGTGTGTTTTGCTCTCTCCACCACCCTGGCTGCTGTCCCAACAGGTCTCAGTGTAAGAAAAGACAAACTGGGAGACAAAATGGCACGGAACAAGTTCTAAACTCCATGGCCTGACTGTGTCTCCAAGGCAGAAATTAGGAAACTCCAGGGGGATTGTCCCTAAAGACAATACTTTGCATGTAGTTACCTCTCTAAATCACAGCATATCTGCTCCCCTCCTCCTGACTGATCCCTGGAGTCACTTGCAGAAGGATAACACATTTCTGCAGCATATTAGCAGTGCTGTGGAGGTTTGGAGTTAGTTTGGCTCCTGGAGGTTTTGTTTCGGGACAGTGTCTGAATGTAGGCACTGTGCTGGGGAAGCAGCAGAGAGCAAGGGCTTGCTCCTTCCCTATAGCCCCCTTGGCTTTGTGAGTAATGAGAAATGTTCAAAACAGACAGCAGTGATTCCAGGCCTACACATAGAGATGAAAGCACTCCTTGTTTGTGTGCCAGCCAGTTGCTGGTGCATCACATTACATCTCTACACAGATCCTTGTCCCTGTGTCCGTGCGAGTCCTGACAAATGTGGGTTTGGATATGTCTCAGCAGCTCCCTGCAGCAGTGATCCATCATCGCTCTCCAGCCCCTCTGTGGTGCTGTGCTGATGGTAAATGCTGTGGGTTTAGTTATGGACACTTGGAGTGATGGAGGCCCCATGATTTCCTTTTTCCCTCTGCTTTACGTACCTAATATTTTGTGGTTATTCTCATCAGTAGCACAACTTTATTAAAGATGCCAGCAATTGAAGTTTCTCTCTCGTTAATACGTACTGTGAGAGTGTCTGATCTACTTCAGACAACACAGTCGTTTTGTTTGGCCTGGTGACAGTTTCCAGCAAATACCATTTTCCTGTTCCTCTTGTCTTTGCTTGTTTTCCCAGTACAAAACGTCCCTCTGTGAGTCTTGAAAAGAAGAAGAGATGTATTTTTCCCCTGATGAAAGGTTTTTGTCCTAGAACCATCAGCTACCCAGGAACCACAAATCAGAGCTGTCTCTGCTGCGCTCTGGGTCCTTATGTTAATAGTACATCAGTCCCTTCCTTTCTCTCTCTGGCTCGAGCAGCACCAGATGCAGGCTCTTGCCAAATACTCTTCCATCCCCAGATCACTGGCTTGTTTACCAACACCCATGCAGGCTTTGAGAGAGGATGGAGTGATGCCACGAGGCAAACAGCCCTCCACTCCTCCTCCCTTTGCGTGAGAGAGGAGAAACTCGTGCAGGAATTCTCTCAGGCATGATATATACAGTATGTTTGCAGCCAAGTCTCTGTAGTGTTTGTTCCGGAGGTTTGCGGAGCAGAAGCAATGCCTCGTGTTTCTGTGGTACACAGCGTACAAAAGGTCTCAAGGAAAGGGATATCTCAGCAATACAGATAGTGGCAGGTGCTTCTGACAGGCTTTGAGTGCAAAACCCTGGTCCCATCCAAGCAGATTTCGCTGTGGCTTCACAGGGCAAAAATTCCCAATGGGAATTTGTTGAGAGGGGTAGCAACACAGGTGTTTGAAATACAACCAGAAGTGGGGGCGTGCTGGGGGGTGGATGAAGTCAGGCAGCGCCCAAAGCTGCTGGGGGGACAGCAGGTTTCTCTGAACATGAGCATGAATCGATTCCTCTCACCTCTTAGGCCTTCCCATACCTTCTTTTCCCCTGTTTCTTTGCTAACCCAGGAACTCAGGTGTGTTTGCAGTTGGTAGCCCCCTTCTCCAGTGTGGCTGCAGTAGCTTTTCCAAGGCAGTGCTGTGCAGATTGCTCTGCTTGGTCAGTACAGGGGGATGGATACTGCTGTACCAGCTCCTTCCAGAGGACCTTCCCACTACCTGAGCCGTGTGCTCTTACCAGTTACAAGATTAAGGTGAAAGAGGGAATGGAGAGGATTTGTTCAGGGGTTTGTTTTTGCAAGTCACTTGTTTCTATTTACAAGCTCTACCAATATTTTAATTAGGGTGGTTACCCTTGAGCAGGTAAGTGGAATGCCTGGCTGCCTCTCTGATGGCTTTTCCTTGCTGATTTCCCTGCTTGGCTTTGGGATGGCACTATGAGAGTTGGGAGAGGAACAGCAAAAGGTTGGGAGGAGAGGAGAAAATGCTGTATCCAAAGCGTAAAGTCCATGAAAAGTTATTGCATTCTGCTCAGGACTTCCAAGGCTTTCAAATCATTAAGGAAACTGATTTATTGCCTTTTTTCTCCCTGATGTTTTTTGTTCTTTTCCCCCTCTGAAACAGTCTGTTTTCATGTAGGAATATACGTGGACTGTCTGGGTATAGTTGCCCAGTTGGGAAGTTTCCACTCACTATAACATAAATAGACAAAAGTTTTGTGAAGGGACTGGTGGGAACTTGTGATGAGACCCTTTGAAAGAAGCTCCAGGAGGAGAGGCTCTCTGATAAGGTTCCCAGTTTGGAATGGGGTGTGTGTGAGGTAGGGAGCCCAGAAAAGAGAGACAGCAAAATCAATAGTCACATTTGTAAAACACGAGCCTGTAACTCGGTGGTGCAATAGAGCTCTGGGGTTGCTTTTTGTTCAGGTTTTCACAGTTTTTGAAGAGTTTTGCTTACAGTGTTTCTCCTGCAGTACATGTTCTCACATTTTACTGGTGTGTGATGAAGACTCATCTCCTTGTTCAGCTGATCAATAACTGAGCGGATCTCCGGGGTGGGAGAAGCCTGTCTTATACTGGTGCTGAGCAATAATCGCAAATTGCAAGGTTTTGTGCTTATGTTGGAGGGGAACTTGGAGCTGTTCATTCAGCGGCTGCTGCTCCTCACGGCTGCTGTAACACGAGTGAAAGAGTTTAATGCTTTGGCACTTGTGTTATTAATTCCGGTGGGAATGCAGCGCTTATGTCTGCTCTCTGGATGAAGCGACTTGTGTCTGCACAGCAGTCTGAGGGATCACTGTCTTGAGGTTATCCAGGGAAGCCACTTTACCTTACAGCACCTTTTTCTCAGCTAGAAGAAAAGCAATAGTGAGATTATCTTGCCATGGAAAATGTCCTAAGAACTACTCAGGAGGAGCAGAAGGTCTGAGTATGTATAATGGCATTTTCACATGGCCTGGTGCTGACAGAGCCCTGCGCTGCTCTCAGAAGCTCCCTTCAGCCTTTGTGTTCGGGGATTTGTGTCCTCACTGCATTAATGCAATTAGTGGATACGAGGAACAGTGTGGGGTGTGTATGCATGCTGAGGAAGGAGTATCGTGGAAGCATATTCTTCCCTGTGAGGGTGCTGAGGCGCTGGCACAGGGTGCCCAGGGAAGCTGTGGCTGCCCCATCCCTGGCAGTGTTCAAGGCCAGGATGGGAAGCTGCTGTAGTGGAAGGTGTCCCTGCCTGTGGCAGGGGTTTGGAACTGGATGAGCTTTAAGGTCTCTTCCAACCCAAACCACTCTGTTTCTTTATTACCGTGCTTCAGGTTTGCCACCCTACTCTTCAAGGCAATTGCTGAGCAATTTGTATCTGTATAAATTGCTTCTGGGGCTCTGTGCTGATGAAGGGAAGATACCTCAAAACATACCTCTGCAAGCCCAAGGTAGAAAAGCGCAGACAACCAGCTCTGATTGTAACCGCAGAGGGAATTGTGAGCAGCAGCGTTCAATTTATGGTATTATCTCACATTTTCAATTCTAAACCCCATTAAAGCCATAACAATTTTCCTGGAAATAGCCTTTAAAGTTCTCACTTGATTATTTTTTTACCTGCAAAAAAGCTCCTTCTCTCAAACATGAGGTGCGAGCCATGGTGAGAGATTGGGAACAGATGAGAATATCTGTGTATTATCATGGGGTTTTTGCAGTAATCAGTGCTGTGGGCATTTGCAGAAATGGTGTTGCCACGTTGCCGAGTTCTCGAAAGCTCTGCTGAGATTAAATTTTCATGAGGAAATACTTTTAATCTTTGGTGACAGAAGTGGATTACTTTGGTTAGGGGGTGATATTACTGCTGATAAATGGCCAGTGTGGGGAGGATTTAAGAATTGCATCTTCTGAACTTCCAGTTTCAAAGATGACAAATCTGGCTTCTGCCTCGCTCATAGATTTGGCAAACTGATTTTATCTAAAGAGGGTGAACTCTTTATTTTTTGAAGTTTTCCTACACTGAATACCTCTAAAATAAAGAAAAATGTTCTTCATATACCTTCATTAGCATGCAGTGTGCCCTGGCAGATTTATGAGAGACATCTCACTGCTGGAGTACTCTGTTGCTTTATACCATTTGGTAAATAGCATAATGATGTGCTGGGCACTCAGGTTTCATTCTTGGTCCCATTCATCATCTTGTTATGGGACTGCAAGCAGGCTTTCAGTCCTTTGTTTCAGTTTACCTGTGTCTAAATGCTGGTACCGTCTCCTGCTGCTGTTGTGAAATGTAATTAAGTTAGTGCTTGAAAATGCTGTTGGAGTACAAGCTACAGCTGTTATTTGCTAAGGTTTTACAGTGTATGAGGAAACTAATCCTTTGTTTGAGGTTTCTTTGTTGTTTCTGCCTTTTTCTATTGTTTTTTTGTCTGCTTCTATAGTTGTTGCAAGAAAGCCAGGAGAATGTGACATTCAGTGAGTGACACCAGAGCTGGTGGAGGCAGGGAGGGGCTGAAGCCTTTCAAGTGTAGCCAGTGATGCTGGAGATCATTAACACTGCTATTTATAACTGTGAAAACTGGGTTTCAAGGGGAAACATCCAGGCTTAGCATGGCTAATTATACAGCTGTTAACTAATCTAACAGCAATCCTAATTCCACCAAACCTTCACACTGGCATTTTATGGCATTGTGTGAAGCTCATCCAGCACAGAGCTGTCAGGTGGGGATGGGCTCAGCTCCCGGCTCTGCTGTGGCTGCCCCTCTCCCTGTGCAAAGGATGCAAACTGTGTCCATCCTAAATACAGCCTCTTCAGAAGGGATAAGTGCACCTGGACTGGAGGTTTTAAGGGAATCTCCAATTATTACTAGAGTCAGAGTGACAGAGCAGGGGTTACCGGAGGGTTTGACAGTGCAGTTACAGTCTAGGTACACATGTTTGTATTATTAATTTAATGTTTTTACACTTTGGTGTTTTCTACAGAAGAATTGCCTCAAGGATCTATCTGCATGAATTTGATGGTAAGATCAAGGTGTTGTTTTCAGGTTTTTTTACATTTAAAAGCATAAAATAAGTGATCTCATTGAAAAAGTCTGATCAAATGGATTCATCAGAGGTGTGTGATACACTTCCCTGTCATCTCCCCAGCTCCTTTGACAAGTCCCCTCTGTATTTTTGAAGTTTGCAGTCACTGAAGTGTGACCTATTTTCCTGTTTATATTGTCTGTTTGTATTTCCCACTGCGGGCAGGTAGGAGATGCTTGAAGGGAAGGCGAAGAGTTGTCCCTTAGGCACCACTATCTCCTTTCTCCACCGAGAGGCTCACGAGTAGGCAAATGGGGGTTTAAAGGCCCCAAGTGCATTGAATTCTTGTCAGAGCGCTGGTTATGTACACATTGACCTTATTATAACATTTATAGCTTCAAGGCAAACGCAAAAATGCAAAGCCTCCGGCAGTCAGGTTTCCATTCGGGACCAGGAGCAGGGGAGTTTGCTTTCTGCACTTGCTGATTTTGCTGTAGTTAGTTTTCATGTGTTAGTGATTACCTTTAATTTCTCTTTTCTCTGGTATTATTTGATCCTCACTGAGGACAAGAGGAGGTGGTCCACTGGGAAGGGAAAATAGTTTGGGCCAAGGCATGGCATATGTGAAAAGCTTTTCATGTTTGCTTGCTTGAGTGCATGAGTCTGGAGCAAATTGCCTTGCTGAGAGGCCCCTGGAGATGTCTCATATTTTAGATGTACTGCTATTTTTTATTAGATTTTTTTCTCTTTAAGAAAATGAGTCATGTGAAGCACTTGTCATCTGCCCATCCTTGATGGCTTTACTGTTTTGTTCCATTGGTTTCCATTTGTTCTGCAGGGATTCATTGTCTTCAGTCCATCTGCAACTGCAATCACTGCCCATCAGAAGTACTCATTTTGCTTCCTTCTTTCCCCTCACCCTGTATCTCAGCCTCCAGAGCGTCCACAGATCACAGGAAATCTGCAGTATATTTTTAAATTCAGCGCTTATTAAGAGGAAGGGATCATGTAATGTAATAGATGGCATCCTCTCATACTGCCAAGCACCAGCTGCTGTTACCTGTCTTTGTTCACAGAACCCCAGGTTGCTTGCATACTGATGGGTGAACAGAATAGCTGTTAGCTACGTCTTGACTCTTTCACTCGAAGAAAGCAGAAGCCATCCTTAGGAAGCACAAAGGGTTTAAGTATCCCGTGTACAGACAGCAAGGCAAGATGATACATTGATCTGAATCTAGGTCTGCTCTTTATGTTATGGAATGGAGCTGTGTGTGTCTGCTCTGTGTCTGCAGATGATATGAGTGACAGTGTGCCCAGGGCAAAATGGTGAATTCTGCCTCTCAAAGCTTTGGCTCCTGGTGTGCATGGTTAGGGGAGGTGACCAGAGGATGTGGAAGGAAGAGGAGAAAGAATTACACTCATATTCCTTCAGATCACACAGGGAAAAGAGATAATGTGTGCTTTTATTTTCTTTTCCTAGTATTGCCAAAATACATATGATACCCTCACTGCTGGAGTAGGTTTTTGCAAGCCATTACGCGTTGTGTGTAGCTGCTTGAGTTTTTAGGCACCTTGCCTTGCTCCCTTGTGTATGCAATGTATTTGACTACTTTTCTATTACCGCCTTCATATTCTTACTGACTTCTCCACCTCTAATCTTGTGTTGCTGTGAGTACACAGTAAGACATAATTCTGCTTTGTGAACTCTGGGTCTTGACTGTTTTCACATGTTCCCTATCATAGCCTTCCTCATCAGCAGGTGTCATTACAACCTCATGTCTATGCTTCTGTTCCCTGATTGTTTGAGCCTAAATCCACAATCATTTTGAAGCAGCTGTCCAAATCTTCTAGGGAATATGTTACACTTTTCCCACAGGAAAAGTACTCACGAGAAAATTGGAGTGTCACAGATTTTGCATAGTGCAGAGCTGCAGCAGGTAAATCCCCATGCCCTGTTCTGGTCCATCAGGAGCCAGAGCTCAAGCTGCTGGAGGGGACATCTGTGTTAACTTACTTTCCTAATGCCAACAGGAGTCTGAGACATCACCCTCGTATTCTTCCTGTAGGGCGTGCTGAGCTAATGAAACCAATACATCTGGCCTCCTCCTGCTTTTCTAGACCATATCTCTTCTTTAGGAGATCCAGCTGCTTATATTGGGAACAGCAATCTTGTGCCTTCATCCACTGGCAGTGTGTGACAGCAGGAGTGCAAAGACCAGAAATCAGGCTCTGAGCAGCACTGCATCCTAATGGTGCCTGTTCCCTTTTTGCTCTAAATGGAAACAAAAATCATGATTCACCAACTATTTGTAGAGGCCATTTAGACAATGTGAAAACTGTGGTTGAAGATCCATTAATTTGAAAGCCTGGATGTGTATCCTGGGATGTGAGGGGAGTAACCTTTGCCAGGTTAATAGGAATCTCTCACTGCCTAAGATAATGCTTTGCTGTGGAGTTGCTTTCTGAGCCCTTCAGAGCGTGGTGCAGAGATTCATGGTCAAAGCAGTCAGGCAATTGAATAAAATTGAATCAAAGTATAGACTTAAAGATGGGGAAACTTCAGCTTGACCATGAGAAATTAATTTCTTGAATCCTGGTGTTTTATACAGAAGTAGCTTTGCTCATCCCAAGGTCTCTGAGATGACATAGGGGCTCCACAAACCAACTGGTTAAAGAAACCTGTGAACACCCTCCTCCCTGTGCTGTTGGACACATTCCTGAAGTGTGGCTGTGTGCCTTTGCTTGCTGTTGGTGCCTCACTAAAATATACCAAGTTTGCTGTTTTGGAAAGTAATATGCTTCTGTTTAAAGAAACGAGGTGCTCCAGTCGCAGCCTCTTTTTCCCAGCTGGGGGTGACAAGTGGAATATGATACATATATTGGGGTTTAATTTTATTTTTCCATCTTCAAACCAGCTTGGTCCTTTGGTGGAAGAAAGGTGAAGCAGCGTTAACCTAGATCTGGCTGAAACCCCAAAGTGCATAATTGTATGAAAATGAGAGATAAAAGGAGGAAATTGTATCAGAAGAGGTTTTTTTCTGCTTTAATTTGGCTTTCCAGTTAGTGTCCAGGAATTCCCCTTGCTTCATTTCTATTCAACTGTAGCTCTGCGTGGAATCCTGCTAGATAACATGTAAGAGGACTCATTGCTTCTTTCTTGATTTAAAGGGGGCTGTATTTGAGGGACTTCACCACAGATAGCTGGTAGAATTCATATTACTTCTTGGCTGGTTTAATAGAATATGTGCTGTGGGTCAAGCATGAGGACGTGCCCAAGTTCTGTTGCCCTTAACAAAGACCCTGATTATCAAATGCCAGTTTCTATATGCATGTGTGTGAAGTTGCGTGTGATCAGCCCGAGCTTGTACATGCTGCAGTTTCTCCTCCTTGTCTTTTTCCTTGGAAAATCTGACCAGCGAGGGGCAATGCTGTTGAATGCTGCTTTTATTAACAGCAGCTTATGTGGGGATGTTACCCCGTCACTTTGGGTCATCTCTGCCATGTGCTTTGCAAGTGTTGAAGCTAATGAATAAAAACATTCAGGGGGGAAACAAGAGTTATTTGTAAGGAGCTGTTTGCCCGCCTGCTTGTCAAGGCTGGGTGGCTGAAGAAGACTCCAGTGCCTGTAGCAATGTTGAAACACATCAGTCCTTTTTCTGAATTCCCTTTTTCTGGGTCTAAATGTGTTCTGTTTATGGAAGCAGAATGGACAGCAAAGCTTGCTGCTGCACTGACTGTCTGGGGTTAGGAGCTAGGAGTTACTGAGGGTTTTTCATACCCTTCAGGAAATAGTGCTTGAGAATAAAACCTACAACTGGAGGTTGGTGTTTGCTTTACTACAACCAAAAAGTAGTTTAGTTTCTTGGCACAGAGTTTGTGAAGGTTTGGAGGAGAACAGGCTGAAGAACTGCAGCTTTGAAGGCTTGTACTTGCAGAACAGCGCATCGGAGAAGCAAAGCTCACTAGGTATTTTAAAAGATGTAGGGTCTGGCTGATCCAGCAGTCTGCTTCCAGTATTTCCCAAAGCCACTCACAGACTAGGTGTTGAATTTCAACAATGGGGAGAATGTAGGAAGTTCTGGAGCTCAGTCCAGCAGCGTGACTTAGTGAGGATGGGGAAAAACATGTTTCCATTTCTTCCTTACACTGAGAGATAAAATGACTTCTTGCACTGAGAGTTTTAGGGCCATGCCCTCAGGTGGTGTAGTTGTTTGCTTAGTAGCTTGTTATTAGTGTGCTGTACTTTGTGTGTTGTCTAAACAGCACAGAGGAGATGGTACGGAAGAGGGATGCTCTTTGGAGACTAAAACGATGGAGGATGCTGGCTGTCCTGCTTTCCTGCCTGCAGGGATGTCTGTCAGGGGGAACCACCTGTGTGTAGAGACCCAGGCAAATTAATTTCTCTGTGCAGGGCCTTGCAAGTGAGCTTTTCCAAGCAATGTGCCCTATATAGCCTCTTAGGAGTGGTCTCAGTCTTCTCTGTCGATGCTGTTTAAATTCCAGTGAATGGTTAAACATGAGCATGGGGTAGGTGTTGGGGCCTGGCTGTCATGCAGCAGGTTGCATGTCAGCAGGGGGGAAGAGTCCTGCCTACAGCCCTTTTCTACTTGGCAACATGGAGCGTGATACTGGGATCAATAGAAGATTACTTGAACCTACAAACACTTGTCTGTCCTCAGTGTCACTGTGACAGAGCTCAATGGCACTGTGACAGCTGCCAGGGAAAACACGCTCAGCACCCCCCATGGGGTGCTGTGGGCATCCCCAGGCGATGGTTGCAAGAGCAGCCACATTCCTGTGGGGCCCTGCGCCACCAGTGATGTCTGAAGGGTCCCCCGGCGTGAAATGGAGCCTTGCGAGCTACACTTGAGAGCCCAAACAGCATTTCATAGTGGGTCATGTTGGGGCAGGCAGGGACTTGCTGACTCCAGCCCAAACAGCTGAGTTTGTTCCTGGCCATGCTTTCCCTGCTAACTCAGCAGCAAATGTCACAAAGTCCCCATTTGATCAGTGTCAGGGATGTTCGGTGTTGGCTTTCTCAGATGTTTGTCTCTGGAGTCATCTGATTCTCCCTCTGTTCTGTAACAGGGATCTCCTGGCAGCTTCATGGCGGGCTATGCCCTGTTTCTCAACAGTATCTTCTACATTGGCATAGAGACAGATCCCAATCTAATAATCCATATTCAGTAAAATGAGGTTTAGGGATTAGCCAGGTTGTGCAAAAACATAGATATTAGTGTTTTTTCCACAGACTCTTGCACATTAACTTTCCTGTGCATTACTGATTTGGTTCTGGTGAACTTCATCCTGTTGCTAGGAGGGATAAGCTATGAGACACTGAGGAATTATTCCAAAGGCCTGCAGATGCAGGAAGTTATTGTTGCTCTGGTTTGTATTTGGACAGCTGTCATGTAATTTGAAAAGACTTGGTACTCTGGAGACTCCAGAAGCTTTTCCTTCAAGAAAACTCTAGGTGAGTTTTCTCTTAAGCTGTATTTTAAAGCCTGAATGGGATGTTCTGGTTTCATCCATAGCGATGGAGGCAAAATCCTCCATCGCAATGGGAATTGCGGAGTTCCTATGGGACCTGCACCTGAAAGGGTGCTTTTAGCAGCTTTTTCCCTGGCAAAGAAATCCATTGGAGAAACTCCATTATCTTATAAATAAGAGGGAATAAAAGTAATTGAGTCAGTGTGTAGAGGAAATGCATTTTATTTCCAGGCAGGCTATGACTATCTAGAAGCTTTCTTCTACCTTCTTCAATTAATACACAAAGGCTTCGCTGCTGGTTCGTACTACTTGCATTTGGTGCACAGCAAATTTTGCCTTTAAAGGGATTCTTTTAGTCAGCTGTCACCTAATTCCTTTATATCATGTTTATACAAGGACATACTATTTTTAGAAACCTAATATAGCTATCACTGTGCTCGGGGATGAGATTGTGCTTGACGAGAAGGATGTACCAGCAAATTTACTTCACAGTGTAAGCAGGGCATCTCTGTGAGGCGTGTCCTGGGCAAACCACGAGCAAAAGCTGTACCCTAGGCAGGGAGGAGAATTCACCCACCTGGTGCCCCTCCAACCTTTTAGATGTATGTTTTTGCGCACATAAAGCTATTGGCACCCTGCAGAAATTACAGGATCCTTGTGCTCCAAATTACAAAGAGTCCTTTGGTTTTGTAGAAAAACCCCACAATGAAATCTTAACAAATTTGGATTCTCTTTGTTTATGGATTTTACACTTTTACTGTGCTCTCAGCCCATGTTTTAAACTTTTCTGCTGGGAGAGCTGAAACGTGCTTCTGCTGTTGTTGAAATGAGAGCAAGCTTTCTTGTGTGCTCGCTGACTCCAGGAGCCTTCCTTGAAGGAAAGCACCAAATATTTTCAGGTTTCAGAAAAGAGCAGGAATTATCATCTTGGGAACTGTCTGCTTATATAGTGTTTATGCATGAGCTACATAGAGATACACCATTTATTGTCCAGGCATGTGCTGCAGTGCATCATCTCAGATGTGTCATCTTATGTATTTGGTAGCATGTGTCTAAAGTGTATTTTTATAGATCAGGCAGTATAGGACATCACAGGTAGTATGTCAATAAATGTGCTTGGCCTGCGAACAGATCTCTTCCAAATGCACTTGTGTGCACGTGTATGTAAGAACAAAGAGGCCCAGAAAATGTGTTTCATGGCTTGGTATATCCCATTCTTTCCCTCCTCCCTCCCCTGCCGTTGTATAAGTACTTTTGATGGCAGCTGCTGGATTAGACCTGGAAGCTTAAAAGATTAAAGAAACCACTAAAAGCAGGGAGGAGGAAGTGAAGGATCCGTTTGTCTGAAGGTTTGTGTTTTCATAGTGGTGGTTGAGAAGAAAATTGCGTCCAGGCTCTGCCCTGCAGCAGACATCTGGGCAGTGCAGGGGCAGGGCAACTGGTGCAGGAGTTGAAAGCTCAGCCTTGGGACTCCCCATATCACATCCAGGGTACTGCAGGATGGCAGTGCCAGTCCCCATCCTCTTCCCTTCTAGCTGTGACACTGGACAAACTCATTTAGTGCTCTGCAACGTAGATGTGGAAAGCTTTTGGCCATCTGTAGTTTCTTAGGGAGCGAGATGGAACTCTGAAATTGAAACACAATGAGTGGCTCAGTGATCTACAGATTTTGCACTTTACCCTATAGTGAAGCTGTGCTGCTTATGCTACCTGTTAAGTTCTACAGGGAGCATTATTTTTAATGAATGTATTTCTTGTCCAGGTGATTCCAGTCAGTAACAGGTAGAGCTGAGCACGACACAGCATCTTTCACTAAAGTCAGGCTGAAGTCTGGTTCTTTGCCCCTATTTCCCTTTTCTCCATCCACCCTCCTTAGTCCCAAACCTAAAAGCAGCTGTTTCAAGAAGTGATTTATTTTTTTAAACATGGTCTTTTGCTGTGTAAAACATCTGCTGCTTTCTGGCTGATCCCTAAACATTGCTGATGGTGTGTATAATCAAACCGGGAGGTTTGAGGAATACGAGCCAGTCTTGCCTTTTGTCATTCTAAACAAGCAAGTCTGCCAAATAAAGTATCTGGTGTGGATGCAAAACAAGACCCTGGACACCCAAACTGCATTGCAAGGGTAGAGGGAGTGCTGCTGAGCGCGTTAGGATTATTAACATTAATCTAATCTTTCCGTTTGTCAAACAGATTTTTGAGTACATGGAGACAGCTTACCCAGTTCTTAAGACAGTGCTCCCAGATCAGCCTGTAGTTTGTTCTGTAATACCATGTGGATTTGCTGGGATTTTCAAGTAAATACATTATGTATATGGCTCACAGATTGCTTAGGCTGTCTGCATCAATAATTAAACCAAGGGAGGGACTATTTTGCAGAGCTTCCCCCTTTCTTTTCCTCTTCATTTTTACATGGCTATTTTTATCTTTTGTAGGGTAAGGAGGATAAACCTGTAGCAAGGGAGAGTGTGTCAAAAGGCGGAGCTGAAGGTTTTTGCCGAAGAGATGGGAGCTCGTGGCACATCGCTGCAGCGCCACTTCTCAGTGTCAGCCTGACCTTTGCCTTTCTCTTTGCAGCTGCTTTGACTCAGACTTGTCAAGAGCTGCCAACCTGTTCTCTTTGCTGGTAAAACAAACGCACCTTTTCCACTGAAACAGCATTGCTTTTGAGTTTTGTGGTGAACACGATGTGTGCAGTTTAGTTGCCCAAAGTGGAGGGAAGAGGCTTGGTTTTATTCGGTATTGCTGTGGTGAGTGTAACATTGCCTTTTGCGCTTTGTAATTGTGGGGATTTTAATAGTACTTTGTTAGATCAAGAGCTTCAGTACAAGTTAGTACTTAAATATCGTTTATCACAGGAGTAAGTAGTTTCTGGTTTATACCTCCATTCTCATCTACCTTGGAAAAGTATGTGGTGTATTGGGGTGGACATTCCAGATACACAGTGCCATCCAGGTGCAGACAGACTCTTAGTGTGATTTTTTGATGTGACATTTTAGTGTCCTGGCCTTGTTGAACTGAAGTGGGAGGTTGTGTCTGGTTAATTGTAAGACTGTCTCTGAAACCTCTGCACATCCAGTCATTAACATGTATGTCTACCTTTAAGATCCAAATAACAGGCAGTCCTTGCTGGTCATGATACAGTGTCAGACCAGATTCAATTTTGTCACCAGAGATGAAAAATCACACAGTGTGCTGTGCTTGGGATTGCATGCAGCAGTACTTGGTACCTCCCATGTGTTGGGAACGTGGATGGAAAGTGTTACAGAGGTAGAGCAAACTAAAATATGTCCAACATTGGGGTTTTTTTCCACATCTGGCTGAATAAGGAGGATGCAGTTCAGTGTCAATAGCCTATGTAATCTTTGCTTTTTGAGATGGCTCATTAGGATGATTTCTTGGCTGGAAACTTTGGAATTGGCCTGAAGTCACTAAGCCATGGGCTGTGAAAGAGCCATTAAATAGCAACTATTTTATCTCATTACTGACCTGGAAGTGGCTCTGCCCAGCAGCCTGGAGAGGAGCTGCTGGCACACGTCATTGCTGCCTGAAGTGTGGTCCTAAATGAATAATCTTGCGTGCTGTTGCATTGCACTGTCCATGCCACTCTTTCCAGTTTCAGGTTACTTGTTTTACGGTTCTTTATAGTGCACTCTGCCTAGCAAAGTTTAGCACCAGTTCTGAAATTGCCTGTGGTATCTGATGCTACAACAGTTCATTTGTCCACATTACCATTTAGGAACTCGGGAGCCAAGTATCTGTGTTGGCATCACTCTGTTGCTCTCCCTTTTCATGCTATGGGGCAGTTTTGTATGTTTCATGCATAGAAAGGCAGCAGTGAGGTGCCCTGTGGAAATCCCCAGTGCTCTTGAAAGGGCTTAAGCCTTGATTAACTTCTCCAAATGTACCTGAGCTTAGAATGGACACCACAAAAGCAAGCCAGAAACTGCTGTACACTAACATAACTGCTTCCAGCTCCTCACTGTTGTTATTTCTTAGCTCTTCTCAATTACTTACAAAAGTTGAGATGTTTTTAGACACTAAGTTTTTAGCCTTATTTGCTACTTTAAACTCACTAAGGCCCATGTGATTTTAGCAGCAGTACAGCTCCTCTGAATAAAGTGAGGACTGTGCTGCTCTCCATGTTCAGTGCTCAGCATCGTGCAGTCCTGCGTGTGGAATATAAACTCCGGGTGCTGATGTAATACAGATGTTAATCAGAATTTGCAGTAGTTGAGCTGAGCTTGGAATTTAGCCGAAGGGACTGAAACAGAGCATTAATCAAATGCCACAATTACTGAGCCACACTTTCTGCATCAAAGTAAACTCATGTAGAAGATGTATTACACACCTAACATCCCAATGTGAAGTAAGCCCTGCCATGAGAACAGAGTAACAGAAGTCATTAGCCTTTACCTTTGGCTGTCTAAGGGAAAGGCTTATATAGATGTTAGTCTGCTCTCAGAAAGAGGATATAGGAAAAAAGAGGGGAAAAAAAGCTGGCTCTTGTTAATAAACTGGTGCAATTACAGCTCTGCTTAAGTGGAGGCATATGATGCGTATGTTTGTGACAATTTTCCAGGGGGATGGTTCGGCTGGTGCTAAATAACCAGGCTCATTTTCCCATAATGCAAATGTTATTCACAAACTATTACCATAATTGATGCACCGAGCCACTGTAGAGTAAATAATGTGTTGTGTGTGGGAAGCAAACTAGAAGTCAGTGAATATTAAAGAACAAAATCTTGTTTTTAAGGGGAAACTTCACAAGAATTAGAATTCCTTTGAAAATCAAATGACAATGCAAGTTCAAATCAACTCTTGGGGTTGAGGTGTGTATACATGCACATGCATAAACATGCTCACTTGTGGGCTATGCTTTCCAGTCTGGCTCAGTTGAGGTGTATTTTCTGCTTGCTGAGTACAAAGCATCCTCAGACCTGATCAAAGCAGAGTGGTATAGGAGAACCCTAGGGTAGCATCCAGTGTCACAGAATCCCAGACTGGCTTGTGTTCGAAGGGACCTTAAAGCTCATCCAGTTGCAACCCCTGCCACAGGCAGGGATACATTCCACTAGAGCAGGTTGCTCCAAGCCCCATCCAACCTGGCCTGAAACACTGCCAGGGATGGGGCAGCCACAGCTTCTCTGGGCACCCTGTGCCAGCGCCTCAGCACCCTCACAGGGAAGAGCTTCTGCCTAAGAGCTCATCTCAGTCTCTGGGGAGCTTCCCACAGAAGTGGATTATGAGCCCTCCTAAGGGAGGACAAGGCTTTGCAGTTCCTCCTTCATTAGTCTTCTTGGTCACTGTCCTGTGCACAGCCTCGTGCCTTGGTCAGCATTACATAGGTTACAGCACTTATTGCTGAGGTGTAAATTACCCCCTATCTGTTACTGAGTGCAGGAGCTGGTGGCACTGCAGGCTTATCCCTGCTGCTCAGGATTTTGAGAGTAAAACACTGTGCTAAGCAGGACTTGATGTAACTGTGGGCATTAGTGCTCTGCCGTGTAATCTGCTTTTATGTTCAAAGGGAACTTGTTTTAGTGCTAAACTGTATATATGTGCACTGCAGAGAGGTTGTATTTTTTTCAGGCATTGCTTTACATTCCCCCCCCCCCCCCCCCCCCCCCCCATGTATTGCTCTTTCCTCCCTGTTCCTCGTGTAAATGAGGGAAACATACAGAGAAAACTACATAATGCATTGCAGAGATGTATTCCAGTAGGATAGAATGGAGTGTCACAGAAATCCTTGCTTTCTGCATTTGAGAATTGTATCATTTCAAACACTTTTGAGTACTGGTGTATTCTCAGAAGGGAACTTTTCTGCAGGTAGTAAAACCTTGGCCAAATACCACTGTAGCTCTAGAAACCAGGAAGCCAGGGATCAAAATACAGGGGCATTGTGCAGGATTACAAAAGTATTATCTGATCTTTTAATATCATAAGCCATTTTGTGCAGATGGCAGTTATTGTTGTTTTTTAAATTACAGATTATAGCACTGCGCCTTCCTTTTTCAGAGAGATTAAAAAGACATTTTAAGCAACCTTTGCCTCCCATTGCTGAAGGTACTCGCATGTGACTGCTTGGCGCAGTTACATATATATCAGATAATGTCAGTAGCTTTCCTTATTGTACCCTGATGTAATTCAAAGTGGCAGAAGTAACATATTGTGAGCCCAGCTCTTGTGCACCAGGCTTATGGGCTGTCCTTCTTCTGTCTCAATCTGTCTCTTGCAGATTGTAAACCACTAGCAAATGTCTGTTCCTTGTCCTCTGTGGTCTGCACTGAGGTGTCTTTGAATGTTTCAGGCTTCTGTGGTTGTGCTTCCTGGCCATAATTTCACCTAGAAAGCTGAGCACATGCCTGCGCTTGGGTTATCACTCACCGTAACTCATTACAAATTGGCACTTTGCTGGGGGAGATGTAGTACTTCAGACTGCTTTTCTCAAGCTAATCTGTACTCTTTCTCTTTGAATCAGGTAGCCTTACTTACTAGGTTTTATCCTAGTCCCATGGAAAAGCATCTGTAAGAGCTGGCAGGTCTTACAGCAGGCACGGAAAATGTTATTTGCACCTAGCAATCACTGCAATGCAATCCCTCCATGAAGCGTGACCCTGCATGCAGGGCTGGGGCTGCTGTTGGTCTCCTGCACTGCTTCGTCCTGCGCCTCATCTGTCTGACCTGGTGCCAGTCTTGAGAACTTTATCCATTGGACAGGGGATGCAGCTCTTCCTGTGCCTGCTCTAAGTGGATATTGAAGCATAAGAGCCAAACCAGCAACCTAGAGAGCTCCTTTTTAAAGCGTGCAGGGAAGTATAAATTGACAGCAGCATGTTTATGATGGGATTTTTCAGCAGCACTCAAGATGAAAGAGCAGATGGTGTTGATGGGAGAGCAGGGTTACAAGGTACAAGATGGGATTTTTATCATGTTAATAACAAGACAGCAAGTCCCACAGTGCTTTCTATTAGTCTGGAAGATGATAGTTCCCTGTAGGCCCTCATGTGAATCTGAAATGTCCAGTAACACGGGCTAGAGGATGCCTTGTTAGTTCATCGTGTTTGTGCTGAGATGTGGCCATTGATTGTTTTGCATTTGGTCATTCTTACCCCTTTCCTCACAGCCCATACCCTGGGAAGCCTTTCAGGGTATAAAGGATTTTGAGGACAGAGCCGGTGTAATTCTGGGCCACTTCTAAGCCAGAAACACTATTACGGAATCTGGGTACTTTGAAGTGAATCTGGTATTTGCTAGTTTAAAGCTGGGGAAGTGCTGGGCATGTTGGAACGCAGGCAGATGGAGCTTCAGCACTTGCACTTCATTTAAAGTCATCCACATTACTCTGCAGTTCTCTGAACATAGGGAGAAACTTTCACTGTTAGTCAGCTTGCAGATCCCACAGGCTTTGCTCTCAGCTGCAGATAATCTTCCAGGGATCACTGCTTTGGCTGCTACATTCAGAGCCATCCTGAACTGTGAAAAGCATCTCAAAATCCTTTTTATTTCTACTTATTCCAATTGGGTGTTTTTCACAGTCTGATTATAAAAATTACTGTAAACCTTCTCTGGAGATGGAAACTTCCTGTTTATCTAAACTTTGTGCTTGTTGTTTATGGCCTGTCTTTTCCAGTGTCCACACGCTGGTTGGGAAGTGTGAAAGCTATTATGGTAATAGGAAGCAAGATGATTTTTCTGCTCTCTTAGTGCCAAAGAGATAGGAATGGATGTGATTCATGTTGGATGGAGTCCCTGCTGCACATACACCATCTCACTTCAGCCTCCCTGCACGGAGATGTATCTGCAGAGATTCCTTTGCCTTGGCAGAAGGGTCAGCGCTCTTCAGCTTCCTCCGGGATCAGCATAGCTCAGCTTCCCCTTACAAGTGGGTTCTTCAGGGTGTTTATGCTGTGGCACATACAAGGCAAAATAGTGTCCAGTTTGCTCCTTCCCTTCTTCCCACAAAGCACAAGAAGTGTTCGTCTAACTTGGCAACAACCTGGAGTTGGAGAGGAGGAGGTAGACCCTGCTTTAAGGCGACTTAAAAATCAAACCGGTACTCCTTGCTGTTTACTTTGCTGTGTTGGTGTATGATGAGCTTTGTCATGGGTAATAATTGAAATGAACATGGATCAATATCTAAATATACATTAGGGTGTATTAAAAGGCTTAGAAGCAACAGTCTGTTGAAGAGGAGGTTATTTCAATTCCTATGTACACTGTCTCAAGTTTGAAATTGGTGTATTAGAGAAAGACAAAACCTGATGAATAAATCAAAAGATAATTGTTGTGGGGGAATTGCAAATATTCTATCAAAATATTGTTCCCTTTGTGGGGGTGTATAAAGTCAAGTTTAAATTTTGGCTGTACAAACTTGGAATCTGAATAGCACTTTCATGTTATTGATGAGTGTTTGAAAGAGAAGGTGTGGAATAACAGAGTTTTGGAGGTTAGTGCTTCAGCACGTTTAGGGATGAATTCCTGTCCACGGTATTGTTTGTCTGGCAGCAGGTCTCTAACAAGTGAAGATGAATTGGGCAACAGAAGTGAAGCTGTTGTGTGATGCACCATAAAATATGACACTCAAATACACTTCAGACAAAGCACTGACACTGTCAGGTTTGAAATACATGGTGTATGTTGCTCAGCTCCAAAGATAAATGTGGTGTTAAAGACTTCAGGTGGTGTGTACTTCATGTCCATGTGCAAACCTGGGCAACTCTTAGTGCTGCAAGAAATAACTGTGTTCTGCTTGTTCTGACAAGGGGCTGTTTGTGGATGCTGATGTTGGGGCTTTCAGTGGTGTGACAGAAAATGAGCAATCCTGTGCTGTGATCAGCTCCTCCCTGCCTGGCTGGGGGATGTGATGGCTGGAAATCCTGCATCTCCATTCCCTGCGTTGCACTTGTCCTTTGATTACAAAAGGACAGTTCTCGAGGGATGTCGCTGTGCATTTTTCTGAGCTAAAATAATAGCTCTGTGTTTTGTGACCCTGGAACTTTAGGTCCTGCCAGATGCTAATGAACCAGTGGAAAACATCCAGGGGCTGGTGATTGCTTTGAGCCCCAGCTGTTTGTGCTTGGTACGCTGTGTCAGCGCTCGCTGCTGCTTTGCCTGCGCCCTGTCACACTGCCCCAAGGTCCCCTCGGGGGCTCTGGGGTCAGTGCCTTGAGCAAGCTTCTGATAACTGGGTACATGGGAGTGTAGTGTCCATGTGGGCATGGGAGGCTTGAGCATGAGTTGTGTCCCAGCACCACCTCTATGGTTCACATCTGTGTCTGCAGTAAATCCAGGCACTGTGTCCTGCTCCAGGGGCTGGAGGACAGAAGAGCCCTTGGCCAAGCAGCAATGAGGAGGGAAGCAAAGCTCTTGCACTGACCTGGTCCTGTTCAGACACACACCTGGATGTGTCCTATTTATTCATTTGCTACTTTGAAAATCAGCTTTTGAGGTGCAGAAAATAAAGATGTTAAGAAAACTCAGTGCTTTAATTTTCTTGGGATGTGTGTTCCATGTCAGAGACCTTTTCAGTCGTTGTTGTGTTTGCAAGACACAATTTTTGATGCTTCCATAGTCCTGGAAAACGCTGGGGCATTTTACAACCCTTTTAGCATGAGTTAATTCCCACACAGAAACACAGGATTAAAGGGAGAGTGGGAATACTTTTCTGTACCATCAAAGGAAAGTGATTTCTGGCAGCTAGTGCCATGTCTGGCAGTGGTTTGAGGCAGCTCAGTTGAGTTGTGTTGAGGGGGATTAGAAGGGGCTTTGCTTACCCTGATGCCCTGGCTGAGCAGGGGTCTAACCCCAGAGCAGGGCTGAGCAGCATCATCTCCTGCTTCTGCAGATGGATATGGATGAGGGCATCTTCCCGTGTGTAGGAAGGTTAGAGCCATACAATCGATTCAGTGAGGGGACTGTACTTGATCAGTATTGGTGTTTAGATCCCTTGTATAAGTCTTAGTTCATTAAAAGATCTTAAAACCTCTGTTGGCAAGTGAATAAGTCCGAGCCTCTCAGAGTTGCAGCTTTCATGTGTTTCACTGACACCATTATCAATCAGCATTGATAGCACTTTTTGGGTGAGCAATATTGACAAACCAGCTTTCAGTATGTCTCATCTGCTATGTATCTCTGTGCGTACATACTGTAGGAGGTGATAAGCCGGAGGCACATGTATTTATTCTATTTCACTCTGCCTATGAAAAAGATACCTAGACCTGGAAAAGGTGTAGAAAAAACATGAAGAAATTCAAGTACCTGCATGACAAATTTTGGTCTGTGTTATTAGATGTGTTACTGAGGGACTTGGGATTTCTTACGTTAATTCCTTGGACATAGGGTGCTGGGCCAGATAGCACTGCTCTGGTACAGCACTCTCTGTGTACAGCGGAAGTACAGTGGACTGATTATATTCATCCTGTAGTTTGCAACTTGATATTCAGGGCCCTGTGGCGTGCATGGAGCTGGGAGATTTGCAGGGAGCTGCAACCCAATCAATGTGTTTCATTAAACCAGAGTGGGCAGTGTTTCTGAGTAAATTGAAGAACAGATAGTCTGCCCAGGATTTTCAATGCATTAGTTTTGTACTGATAGTGGTTTTGTTGTTTTTTCCAAAGGGTCTTTACAGGTTCTATTTTAAAACATGAACCTAGCAGCATCAAAGCTGAACAAGTGGGTATGTGGAGAGGAGGTTGGAAAGCAGGGGGGCAGAAGAGAGTCTGACTCCTGATCACTTGCTCTGGTTACCGGGTGGCATTACTGCAGCTGCAGAATCAGAAAGGAGATACTTGCTTTATGCCTAAGAGGCTTTATTGTTTCTAAACTATATATAGTTGGGTGATCTTTCTTTAGACAGGGGAGGGCATCGTGGGACAGCCTCCAGAGCATCGCTAGGCTGCGTGGTGGGAGCATGAGGGGTTAACACGGTGCTGGAGCATTCTCCGAATGGGCAAGCTCATTGTCAGAATAATGTTTAGCCAGGTGTTAATCTGTGTCTGGAGGGAAGTGCTGGAATTCATTATTCATCCCACTGGGGGAGGTCATGGTACTGGGAGGCTGCCAGCGCCAGAGCCAGCCTCCTGGCTTTACTGACATGTGCCATTTGTGATGAATGCAGCTGAAGTCCATTTGAGGAATTCTGCTGTCAAGCAGCCAAGCTGACAGTGAGACGCTGAGCTGAGGCACTCGGCGAGCTCTGAGGCAGCAAGCGAGATCGTGCTCAGCATTGGGAGGGCAGGAGGGGACAAACTGGAGCTGCAGAAGGAAAGCATCGCCTTTTCCTTCTGTCCTTTTTCTCCCACTCTTCACTTCACTTAAATCCCGTGTTCCCCTTGGGAAGTCGCCGGCTCTGACGGGAGGAGCGCAGGCACACTGCCTTTCAGCAGCAGAATAGCTTTGGGTTGCTGTTTTGCTTTTAAACGGGGCAGGAGGTGAGACAATGATCAAGTCAAGTTGGTTCTATGTCAAGTTCAAGCACGCGGAGAAGGTAAGTGGGTTTGTTTTCTCCCGCAGCCTTTCCCAAGGGATTGCTGCGTGGTCACCTGCAGCCCCCTGCCTCCTGACTGTCACCAGTGGGGAAGTTTCACTGGTGAATTTGCTTGTGGCTTGCTAGATAACGCGGTGCCGAAAGCCTCTGCAGCACAGGGTACAGGCTGGAAATGTGACAGCCACAACTTCAGCATTGTGTTAGTGGGAGAGAAAAAGCTCAGATCTGATTCCTACAGTGCCGTGTCAATTAAAGACAAGAAAAAAAGCAGGAGAGGTGTATTTGTTTTCCTCTTGTGGAGCTTGAAAGAGGGGAATGTTTCTTGTTCTGTAGAGGCAGTTATGATATGTGACCTGCTTCTGGATAGCAGTCAGGTCTTTCTTCTCCTTTAGTAACTAAGTATTTAATTGTAAATAATTGCTACTGGAAGAAAGAAGTTGTATTAATCAAGAAGTAGTGAGATGTTTGCTAAGGCTGTTTGCTGGGGAGTTTGCTGTGGAACTTGCTGCATTTCCTACTGCACAGAACATGGTGCTTTCTGTTGGATTTTCCTTTCACACTCATCTTTCGCTTTACCTTTGCTGTCCCCTGGTACCCAGATGCCTGGAGGAGACAGAGGGATGGGGATGGGGAGAAGGTGGACCATGATCTCAGTGGGGACCTGCTTGACAGTGATGCATTTTCACTGACTGTCTCCCTGGAGGGTTTCCTGCCCCAGGTTCAAGACTGATCCTGTGGTCGATAACGTTGAGACCCAGTCAGAGTGTCTGTATGTAGCTTTGCTGTTTCCTTGAATCCAGAAAAATGGGGAAAAGAGCATGACAAGTTTTTTTTGTGGGAACACTAAAGAAGCCCCTCTATCTGTTCCCTAAACATCCTCAAGCAGTTAGCAACTTGCTGTTCTTAAAACAGGGAAAAGCCCATGCATGTGCTATTAGCCTGAAGTTTTCTATTCTGGCAAATAAATCTGGCATATTGATTTACATCTTGTTTTTGTGCCTGAAGTTATACTGCTCTCAGTGAAAGCATATATATTTCATTTAACAAAGTTGTCTTATCATTTATCCGGGGCTGCAAATAGCATATTTAACAAAGTCCCAGATTTAAGTATTCCCTTTTCATTTGTTTGGGGCAGTCTTACAAACGCAATTTGGCTGCAAAATCCTCTTTATTAGGCAGTTATGTTTTATCTCCTTGATGTGTCTCTGCAATAATTCCATGGGTTTAAGAGTCAGAGCAGACCCATAAACATCTCTATCAAACCAAATCTACTCTGCATATTTGGCGTGTGAAGCTCTTCCTGGAAGTACGAAGTCTAATGAAATCAGTAGTTCCTTGTGAGTGGATGAGGTTGGCTGTTTAAAGTACCTGGGATTTTTATTTTCCACCTTGACATTCGGTGATCAGATTTCCTTTTTCTGTTTTATTTTTCAATACCCCTGCAACTGAACCAGAAAGCCCTGAACCGAGCAGATCATGTTCCTGCTTTTCTGTCACCGGGTGACTGTGTGTGTGTGTTGCGTAACCTGCCATACCAGTTTTGTCAGAAACGGATATTTTTGAGATCTACAACCTGTGAGATGCGAACGTGGATGAAATCCAGGAAACCCATTTAATTCTTCTTAGAGTTCCTTGTGCCTTACAGGATTTTCTTCTGATTCACCAGGGAAGTTGCCAAGTCTGCTCATCTATTTGAGGGGAGAGAAAAACCTGAAACCATAATGCACACATGCAGGAAGCGCATGCATGCTCTTCTGTTGAATTCTCTGTGTGATAAGAGACCCATTAGTACTTTGTATGGAAGTGGGGTTCCTTAATGGAAGACTCTTCAGACACTTCAGTCTCGGCTACGAGGTGGGGATGTTCCCCTTGCTAAGCACAGGGTTTCGTGTTGCGATTGTGTGCTTGGCTTATTCTGCATTAGCTTCAAGTCTTGTCTGCTTGCAGAAGTTGTGCTAGTGTGAATTAACACTGAATGTATTAAACTGGCGCAGCTCTCTGGCTGGACACTGTGGGTGCACGCTCCCTGAAACAAGTGCTTCTGCCTTAGTGTAACCACATTGGTTTAAAAAATGAGGTCAGATTCCTTTGCAACTCGACCATGTTGTCAAGGCTTTAGAAACGGGCTTTATGTTAGCGAAGCTGAAGTACCTCTGAAATTCTCAAACCAGCTTCTTGCAGCAGTTTGTCTGAAGGGATTTAAAACCTCCCTTGGAGATGCAGTTTCTCATTTTCAGTCGCCATACGGGCAGGCTGCTGCAGGGATGAGTGTTCCCACTCCCAGCTACACGCTGTCAGCGGCAGTGCTTGTGCCGCCACGTGGTGACATGAGTGCGGGAGCTGATCCAACTGGAAATGAACAGGTTTTATTCCCTTTTTTTGGGACTGGCTTCGTTTTCAGGCAGATCAATGTGTGTCCTAGTTCACCCCCAGTGTACAGCTATAAAGGATGTACCTCAACCTTATACCTGGTTGAGGGTGAGTGGAAAGGACAGTGATGTCTCTTCTGGCAGCAGCCCGTGAAAATGACATTAATTTCAGCTTACTCTCCTCCTTTGGCAGTGTTATACAATGTCTGTTGAAGGGGGTTCGTGTTAGGTTAGGGAAAAGTTGGGTCTCTGCCCTCCCATCAGTGCAGTATCTCTGTTAAATCAGAACTAGAACTGCTTTTCCTGTGTGTGCCGCAATACTGACATTGCGCCGCTCCCTCTTAATTCTCTTGCAGAGAAGTTCATTGACATTTTGATTAGCTGCCTGGCTCTGCTGAGGTTGACATCCTTGCCTCTGGCCATCACAAATATGTTTCTTTCTTCCCCTTTGATTTGCTTTGGAAGATTTTAATGTCTGAAGACCCTTCTCTGATATGTATTTATATACATGTCATAGTAACTGCAGGCAGCTTATCCATTGTGAAATATTCTTTCACATATAGATAGTCAACCTGCTTTATGCTCTTGACATCACTACTGCTGTAAACTCTTCTGCTTGAACATTGCTCATCCCATCAGATTTATCTGCGGCTTCTGCAGATAGACCTGAGCTGAGGTTTGGGGATGGAACTTGTCTGAGCTCCAAGGGAATTCAACCCTCACAGGTCTTATGGAAGCTTGCAAACTCACTGCATCCTTCGGCCACCTTGAAATCTCTTTCTAAGCCAGTTGACTTGTGTTGTCTTCCAGCTTGTAGTTGGTTTATGCTGGTAGGGAGAAAATTCAGTGGCTGCAGAGAAAAGCCTGAGAAATGACCTTAGCCTGTGCTCACCTTTTGTCCTACAGACATGTTGGAACTGGAAAGAGAAACGAGACATACTGGATAAACTGATGTACTTTGGTGTGTTAGTTTGCTCAAGTTACCCAAACCGTTTTTAATGTTGTGTTAGACAAGCGCTGCAAACCCATTTCACAGCAGCACATTTTCTAATTGTGGTTAAAATAATCAGATAATAAAAGTAACTAAAGTAGAAATCCACACAGCTTCATCTTGAGTCTATTATCAAGTTAATTGCAAACATTCTATTATATAAACTTCAAGGGAGCCTACTGGAAAAAACCCAAAGTTTTTATGTTTACCCTTTCAAAGATTTAATATAAGGTCATTTGGACAGGAGCCACTTTTACATAATACCCACATTCAGTCTGAGTGCATTTACACTGTAATTAAAATTCAGCAGCTCCATACAAATAATAGTGCTGACGCTGGGAAATCGGTTTGATCTGAGGGGAGAAAAGAAGGCAAGCTTTTGGAAATGTATGAAATTCTGGGAAGTGTGGGAGATGTGTGGAGAGAGGCAGCGGAGTGGGCAGTCGGGCTTCACGTGTTGCTGCTTCTGTCTGAAGGAGCTCATGGATGACGTTGGAGGACTTGAAAGGTTTTGCTTTGTCCTCGAAAGCCTGGTCCCTTGTTTGAGGCTCATTTGTAGATACTGCTGAACTGAAGCAAAGCTTAATTCTCTCATTCCCAGCAGTGCCCAAAGGGAGGGAAGTGCTGTATTCCTAGCTGGAAAATTAGATTAAAACACCCAGTACCTAGATATGGGGTACATTCATGTCTTGCTCTATCATGAGACTCCCAGTACTCTGGAAGGCAGTTTACAGTTTTGACAGCTAAAATAAAAAGGCTTAAGGACGAAAAACACTTTGAGTGTTCGAAGGGCTTCATTTCCAGCAGAAAGATTTCAATTACAGTCATTTTCCTCTAGTAAGTACAAAGAGGTAAATGGAAACCCTGTTTCAAATGTTAAATGTGCAGACTACATTATTGCCAGTTATACTTTGAAAGTAAAGGATAAAGCCAATCTAAATCAAAGCCCTGATTCCAAATTACTTTTCAAGAGTATGATGAGATCTGCACCCAGTAATTCAGCCACTTGGTATCGAGCAGCACACAGCACATCAAATGTGACTTGCATTAGATTGTGTTGCTCTTCCGGGGGAATTGAGGCAAGAAGCATCGTTCTTGACAAGCACCAAGAGTTGCATCTTGAAAGGGCTGCTCTGCAGCTGGAGCTTCATGAGCTGCCTGTATTTTTAGAGAATTCAGGGCTTTTTTTCTCTCTTCTCTGACTTTGCTCGTTATTTGTCTTGTCCTATATAGGAGGAATGTGGCAAAGATTTGGTTATTTGTCTCCTGTGTGGAAGCACAGGAGACAATGTCTTCTTCCTATTCCCCCCAAAAAAGTTTTTAATCTTGGGACCATTTTCTCCCCTTGCTGCGGTAGGGAGTGCATTTTCAGAAGTCCATAGTTGTTTTTAGACCAGCTACTGAAATGAGCAGAGGGTTAACACAGGTGCTCAAAAGAGCCGAATGGCCAGTGTGATAAATCAGTCTGGTGACCTGAGCGTACTGAGACTCATTTTCCCTGGAATGATGAATTCTTCCAGAAATCTCTCCCCACACTTCATTGAGTCAGCGATAACTGCTTCAGTTGGTGACTTTTTGGATCAGACTTACAGAAACATAGAATCCCAGACTGGTTTGTGCTGGAAAGGACCTTAAAGCCCATCCAGCTCCAACCCCCGTGGGGACACCTTCCACTAGAGCAGGTTGCTCCAAGCCCCTGTGTCCGACCTGGCCTTAAACACTGCCAGGGATGGGGCAGCCACAGCTTCTCTGGGCACCCTGTGCCAGCGCCTCAGCACCCTCACAGGGAAGAGGAACCCTCCTGCTTTTTTCTCCAGAAGTGTTTGCTGGAGCTAATTGTGCTGATTTTATTGATTTATTTTTGCTACTGCTTCTCCTCATTGCTTTGTAGATGGATGTCTGCAGGTGCGAAATCAAGATGTTACTCCTTAAACTGATGGAGATGATCCGCAGAGGGTTGCATCTTCCCAAATTACTTGGCACAGACACCTGGTTCAGTATTTTTATCACTTTTAGCTGCTAAGTTTTCCCCTTTCCTGCCTATGAATATTAAAAGTTTATATTTTTTAAAATCATGTTGCAACTGTGGCTGCCGGCGTTTAGGGAAATGAATGAGATTTGTCATTGTGGTGCTTGCATACAGATACTGGGCCTAGTCATTGAAGTCAGGAAAACAGATGTAGCAATTTACTTCGCTTGTAAATATGGATTATTACAAATGTGCCTTCATGCTTCAGGAGCCCGAGCTCCTTGGGCTCGGCTGCTTCCTTCCCCCCACCTGGCTTTGCTGGTGAGCCTGTGTTTGTCATTACACCTCTCTCACAGAGAATTGCTTTGATTCATATTTTGGCTTTCTGTTAATTGCATTGATTTTATCTGCTGTTTCTGTGAACACAAAGATGTTGAGGGACAAAAGGTGCCTGCTCATGGTGGCTGATGCTATGCTTTGCTTGAGGCTGGTTAGTGCATCTGAGCAATGCTTTCCCCCTTATTTTGGCCTCAAAGGCTGGGTTTGGCTGGTGCACCAGCAGAAGCACAGGCTCCTGTCTCCATGACATTGTGTGCCCACTGAAAAGCAGGCAGGGCTGAAACGCAGAGGAAGAGAAGCTGTTGGTGTGCAGTCGCCAGCCCCTGAGGGGTGGGAGATCAGCTCCTCACAGCAGCACTGCTCAGCCACACTTGTTCTCGCATCCGAAACTGCCCCGTGGATTTCTTCTGCTCCTGAATCTGCAGAACTGAGTGTAGTTCAGCCAAACCTCCTGTGAGGAATGACCTCCTGCAGCCTGAGCCGTGTGCAGGTCCTGCCCTGCCTCCTTCTGTTTCTGCGTTATGTTGGTCTAAGCATTGGAGAAGGATGCTGAAGGTTGTTGGGCCCAGTAGTTCTTTATTTTGATGTAGACAGCTCTTTAGACAGTTCTGGCAAGTCTTGGTAGTTGGACCAGCTCTTGGGAGAGCGCTGGTGTGGTTTTAGATAAGGGCATTTTAAGTAAGAAGTGAAATCTTTGATAACTTTGTTCTACAAACCAAACATTTGCAGTTTGCCTTTTGCTGTAAGTAGTTATCACTAGCACGTAACATTTTGACATGAAGAATCAGAAGGTCTGTAGGTTCATTTGGCTTTGCTGGGAACATGGTAGAAATACAAAGGACTTCTTGGAATCTGAGGCAGTTGTTGCATCCTGCATATCTGGATGGCTCCAGGGCTGCTCCTGCCTGGGCAGATGCTGGGAGCTCTGTGGGACTCGCATGGCTGAGCCATTGGGATCTATGAGCACCTTCCGTCTTCCCTTTGGCCTTTCTCACAAAGGGAATCACTGGAGCAGAACTGTTAGAGCATCTCGATATCACTGTAGGATCCTCCCACCTCTAAGTGGGAATACGTGTTGGGTGTTCTTCCAGCTGGAGCCAGATTCTGATCAGCTTTGTCTTCAGTATGGTTTGTGATCTAGTCCTGAAATATTCCGTCTTCAGTCCTGGGTTTTTTTGCATGTGTTTGTGAAACTAGAAGAATTGTATGCTAATGGGAATAGTCAGAGGCAGGTAAAACAACAAGGGGAAAAAAAAGCCCTGATAACATTCTTCTGATGTAAATTTTTAATCAAATGTATTTTCTTCTGTTAAGCAACTTTTACAGCCCAGTGCACAAAACACACAAGCAGAAAACCATGCACAATGAACCACACGTAATAGGCTAGCAGTGCACCCATTACCCATTTTTAGGTGTGTAATGCATTTAAATCCGTTTCTGCATGCATAGCAGTACCTTCAAAAAGTAATTAGAATTTGCACAGGCTTGCTCTCATAGCTCCTTAGGTTTTCTTCAGATTGCAGTGCTTTGGAGGGTGTCATTAACAGTGGTTGCTTTTGTAACAAGAAGGAAATACAATTTAAAATACATTAGGAAATACGATTTGAAATACATTAGAAAGCTGGAAACCGTGTATCAAGATTTCTAAGGTGATCGTTCAGTGATTGGTATCAGTGAATGCTGTTCTTCAGCGCAGCTGGACTGAAGAGTTGGTAGAGCATAGAGCAGATTGTAGTAGCAGTCATAGTGACATTAAATAACACTTCAATATGAGTAACTAGCGGTAAGTTTTGTATTTACCATGGTCGTAGCAGTATCCTTTGTATGAGTGATCGGCCTCAGTGGTGCCATCACTGTTGGTGTGTTTTCCACGCAAGGACTCCTGCCTGGGGGCCCCCATTTGAAGCCAAGGATCTAAGGTTGAGTCAGTGCTGCCGGAGGACAGAAGAGCTGCCTTCTCTCAGGGCGTGAGCTGTGGTGAGGCCTTCTGCTGTCTGGGAGGGACTGGTGGCAAAGCAGTGGACTCAGGCATGGCTGGGCACACATAAATGCAGAGGAATTCTCTTGAGCTGCTGTTGAGGATACAGCTTTTGACTTGCCAGCCTGTGGTATGTGTAAGGCTGGAACCAGTGACATGTAGGTACTTGATAGATTAATATTCAGGACACAGTCGATGAGAGAGGCTGGCTGGGGGGATGTCACACGCAATCTGTTCATCTAGAATTATTTCCTGGTTTGAAGCCAGAGTCACTGATTCTGTAGATGGGAAGGAAAAAGCCTAATCTATGGGTTTACTCTGATTTATAAATTTGAACAGCCACCCCCCCATCCCAGACTTCATTTGCCTGAGGGCTGGTTCTGCCCTTTAATTATTGAAGAGCTGGGTTTTGTTTACAGCTTGTAATAAAACTGATAAAAGATTAACAAGGTGCTTGTGAATCAGATTAAGCAAATTAAAGCTTTGACAGACTCACAACTGCAAATGTTTGAGAATTATAAAGCAGAAAAAGAAGAACAGCCCGTATCAGACAATCACCAATGCACTGGGTTTGTCTGGGAGAAAAGAGTCGTGTTGCAGTCAGCTGTAAGAGCAGCATTGTCCGCTCTATCAAATACTGATGTGTGCTTTTAGCAAATGTGGAGATATCGGTGGTCTAAACCAGCACTGGGTGTGTTAAAATCCTGTTTTATTGTGGTGTGGGGTAGCTGCATGAATAGGGCACGGGTTGGAAAAGGGATTCAGCTCGAAGTACATGTGTCTGAGTTCACCGTAGTGTCAAGCCTGTGCCAATGCACATGTACCTCATGCTACTCGTAAGGACTGCATTGACTCTCTCCTAAAATCATCTTAATGCTCTGTATGAACTTGGGAGTGCCAGGTTTACACTTGGATTTGATGATCCTAAAGGTCTTTTCCAAGCTAAATCATTCTAGGATTCTGTATGAAGTGATGGCCTCTGAGCTGATTTCCATGCGAGAGTATAATTAGTGAGATTCTGTCTCCATTTCTATGCAAGAACAAGATTTTGGGGTTATAATGGAAAGAATGAGCACAGTACTCAGCAGTAGTAATAAACCAACTAAAATCATAGAAAATGTTCTAAGAATGGAACAAGGAACATTGCTGTGATGGAATAGAAATCCCTGATTTACCCGTGGTGTGGACACTGTGCAGCTCTCATCCTCCCCTCTTTAAAGACTTGCTGACAACTATAAATGCTCAGAGAAGAGCTTCAAGGCATCCAACTGCCTCTGTGTGGGAAGAACTGAATGAACCCTTCAGGTGAGTAAAGAGTTGAGGGAGATGTGACAGAGGTCTGTGAAATCACGTGGAACGCAGGGAGGATGGGGATTGTTCATTGCCTTCCAACACAGGAACTTGGGGATTTCAAAGGGAGATAAGGGCCAAGTTGGAGATCAGTAGTAGGTGGTTCTTTGTGAGGGTGTTGCCCAGTGCAGGTGGTTGTCAGAGGAAATTGTGGGTGCTTGAAGTTTACACCTCTTAGGGGAGAGTGGGCAAATTAATGGAAATCAACTGATTGCCACTGAGCAGGAGCTCAGTGAGCTGGAAATGACTGGAGGTGGAAGCAAGGGAGAAAAATGTACGCTTATAAATAGAGACAGGAGTATTATATATACCTAGCCTATTTTTGTTTTCTTCCTCTGGACACCCATTTATGGCCACAGTTGGAAAGAGGATGCTGTGCAAGCTGAGCCTTTGATCTGGCCCAACCTGACTGTTGTCTGTGCTGATGGTGCTGGGACAGCTCATTCTGAAACATCTTGTCTTATACCATGACTATTATATGGAACTGGTGTTCTTCCACTGCCCCCAAGCTTAGCAGCTATGGATTTGATCGTGATTGTCACCTTAAAACCAAGGCATACCATGTAGTGTTTACAGCTTAGTATTAGTAGCTGGGACTGGGAAGAAGAATCTAATTTCTCCTCTTCTATGTGCTTCATTTTCTCCAGCCTCACGTGTGTTGTCAGGATTATTATCTGAGCAGTATTTCTGGGAGAATTACAATGCATTTCCTTGAAGCTATTGGACAAGATACAGCACCGAGGGAAGGCAAGCGCTGTTCTGTTGCAGTGTCTACAGAAAAGTTTCACAGTGGGCGAATTATTATATTACAGAGCTTTTTAGAACCCTGGTGAAAAAACAGTACAAACCTCTAAGCCTGAATGATGCTTACATTTGAATGAGGTGACAAGAAACTGCTGGGGCAGATGAGGAGAGTTAGAGTCTAATTAAACGGAGTGATTCTGTTCCCTTGGGGAAGAGCTGTGAAATTGAACACGGTAACAGCAGGTTCAAAGGTCTGTGTGTAGATCCTAAACTGCTGAAAAGATGGGGTAGGATTTCACTAACTGTATCGTAAACTCGAGGTCAGTAACCAAATAGTTTCTTCATTGAACGTCCCCATGGCAGGGGGGTTTAATGGCTTTAAACTGATTGACTTAAACCTGACGGAGGGGAGATTGAGATGAGCTCTTAGGCAGAAATTCTTCCCTGTGAGGGTGCTGAGGCGCTGGCACAGGGTGCCCAGAGAAGCTGTGGCTGCCCCATCCCTGGCAGTGTTCAAGGCCAGGTTGGACGGGGCTTGGAGCAACCTGCTCTAGTGGAAGGTGTCCCTGCCTGTACAGGGGGTTGGAACTGGATGAACTTTAAGGTCCCTTCCAACCCAAACCAGTCTCGGATTCTGTGATCCAAATACAAACTGTTATATCTAACCCACCTCCTTAAAGTTACACTTTAAAACAAATACCTAATCTGTAGGTCTCAATAGTGTTGAGATGTATTCCATGTCGGAAGAGGGCAGTGCATCCCTGTTCTGGGGGAGCAATGGGGGGGTACATGTGGGTTGAGTTACTCTTAGCTTTATTCAAGCAATATTTGTAACTTCCAGTGTTCTACATGATGCAGATGTTAGAGATGAATAGATAGTGTTTCTATTTCCTTGTTTAGTGTGCTGTAATTTTTCAGTGCTGTGATCAATCTTTGTCCAGCCTTCTTGAAACTTTGCTGGTGTTCAGCGTGTTCCCTCTGATTGTCAATGATCTCCTTTAAAAAGCTCGGATCCGTTCCATCTGGTCCCAGGAACTTGGCAGCTTATGTGGCAGGCAAGAGCTGATTTTTTTCTTGTGAGTGCTAGTACGGAGAAGTCAATTCATGGCTAAAAAGATTAAAATCCCTAAATCAGAAAAGCTGGAAAAATCTAACAATTGCAGCTCTGCCAAGGAAGTGCTTCTTGTTGGATTAGAAAATCTTATGACAAGTTGAAAGAGGGAGATTTGGAAGTGTAATTCAGTTGTCAATCCAGGAGAGTTAAGGCTGAAACTGTGTTAGAATACATTAACAGCACTGCCTGGACAGAGAAAATTGCCTCTAAGAGACAATTTTGTGGTGGTTTCCATTCTTCCTCTGTTTGTTATGACCTGGTTTGGATTTCCCAGCTTTGATGTGACTGAGGTGCATCTGGGGTGTTTAGGAAAGGTCTTTGCTGCTTACGTCTGTGGGTGCCCCTTCTGAATTGAGCTGCCTTCAGCAGCCGCAAGGAAATGGGGAGTTGGATGCTGCAATAGGAAAGGGGTCAGGATTAGCACATTTGAAGAGAGAAGTGTCCATATGGTACGTTGGAGGTGTTACGTATGCCTTACGCTCAGAGGAAGCACCCCCTCTTCTTTTCAGGGGTTGTCAGTAGTTGGGTGCAGTGCTGTGGTTCTCGGTGCTGAGGTCTCTGGTGGTGGGTGCAGGGAATGGCTTTTATGTTTGGGTATGGCCCTGATGTGCTTTGGATGTGCTGTTAGGGTTCTGCTCCTGAGATGGCGTGAAATCCTGTAGGGACGGCAGCACTTGGCAGCAGAGCGATGCCATCAGCCCACTTGCTGCTGGTTCCCTGCAGGAAGGGTCTTACAGGACGAGGCTGTTCAAAACACTGAGCAAATATAAACCCAGCAAGTCTCTCGGGGATGTAAGTGACTTTTGGAAGTGTGGTTCCCATCCAGAGATGCACAGTCGATGGGGGAGTAGGGAAGGAGAAAGCTGACTCTGACCAGCAGATCACCGGAGTGCTGGGTCAGTGCTGGGTGCCCTCCTGCTCTCCCTCTTTGTGCTTGACACGAGCAGCCCCAGCACACAGCACCTTAGTGGAAACTGGCTCACAAAACACTGTTTTGCACCTCTGAGACCTGAGGTGGAAATATACAAGGAAGTGTGTGTGTTTGTCTCTTAAGTACAGCATGTCCTTTCCGTCCCATTGATTCTTTCATCCTTTTCAATTAAAAAAGTCAAAACAGAGCCTGTGTCTCCATTAAGATTTCTCTCCAAGTATAAAGATCTGCAGCAGTCAGTGGTTGGTACCACCCTGGGAAGAGTGCCTGCAGTCACAAACTGATTTTTAATGTGACCATAGTCAAAGCATCTGAAAGATGTCTGTGCAAGTGTCTGTGTGTGCATACATTTATAGTCCTGTAATAGTTCTAGGTTTAAAGATTAGCAAACATAGGTACAGCATTGATTGGATCTTTAAGGTTTTGATACCTGCTCTAATCTTTTTTCTACTTTGTAATAATTCACTGAGGTGTATGTAAGAAAGCCTTTAATTTCCTCTATAATCCTGACTCACATGATGAGCTCAATGAAAGCCAACATGTCTAGCTGGAGATGTGCTGATAGGTGCTTATATCCCTGTCTAATAAGCATAGCAAAGTCTGGAAGACAAGATATCAACCTGTGAATTTCATGGAGACCTTTTCTGATACATACTTCTGTGATGGGGAAATTTTGTATAATTCTGTAGATCTTCTTAGACTGGATTAGGGCTTAGCTAAAAATCGTGGAGTGACTTCATCAGTATGTTTGCTTGTAGACAGATCCTTCTTGCAGCTTCACAAGACAGATGAGTTAAGCATTAAGGATTAGTGAGAAACAGATGCTCAGATTCCTTACATGATATTCAATATTACACCAAGCATGTATTTGCATCTTCTGGTGCCTGACTTAAGCTAGTGTGGAGTGATTGTGTATAGCTCCGCTGTAGATTGCTAATGACCATAAGCCATTTTCACCTTCCAGACCCTTCCTGGGTCTTTCCAAAACCTCATTGTAGTTTATCTGTTTAGTGGTGATGTAATTGCATGCAACCATGACACACAATCCAAGTATAATGTACACTCACAGCATAATACAGATGGTGGCAACTGGACAGCTTCATACTAACACCATCATGTAAGGATGACTTTTTAAGGGAAGGATAATGATATCTTATCCTGAAAGACCCTAGTGTGTCATGCAGTTAATCCGTCTCGAAGATGAAGCAAATACCTCCTTTGTACATGCAAGAACACCAGTCAAGGAGCCCGAGGGACTTGCCCAAAGAAATGGCATGAACCAAATGCCAAGGGTAAGGTTCTGACCTGGGTTTAGCTGGGTTTGATTTGCCTTTCATTTCAGAAGGGTCAGGGTTTTGCAGTGCCTCATCTGGTCTAACGCAATTGACATGTCTGTACAAAGCAGACTTTCCTCTCAAAAGAAACGTGGTGGTGGTTTGTTTTTTTCCCCTTCCATTACATTGACACCTTTGGAAACGCAGGAACAAATACCTGGAGCACAGGGCCTTCTTTTCTTGGTAGAGGTGAAGATATTCCCCCAACTGAGCCCAGCCACTGCCGTGTACTGGGGATGTTCTGTCCCACCAGTGTGTTTAATTGCAGGCAGGTGAGAGCTCAGCAGATGAGGCTGGTGCTGGCCTGACGAGAGCCTGACCAACAGATTTCCCTACTGGAAAATGGCATTAAATTAAATAGGTATCAGCCTGATGCTCTGAGAGCTGAAATGTCAGTGCTAATAAACCAGAGGCTCCATCTTTCCCAAAGGACCTTTGGAATCAATTGAAAGCTGCTTCCTTCATCCCCCTTTCCCAGCGGGTAAATGTTACTCTTCTGCTGTGCCACTTTGTGTACTGGGAGTGAGCTGAGACTACCAGCATGCCGAGCTGATTGACAGGATTGCTCCCAGCACTGTGAGCAGAGGAAGTGACCTTAAACACTGGGGATGTGCTTATGTTTTGACTGTAAGAAAATACTTCTTTTTCCTTTTTTTCCTTTCCTTTTTCAAAATATTGCCTCACCAGCCTGACTTTCTAGTCATCTGTATGTATTTTTTGAGGTCTTAACCCTTTCCTGCCCTGACGTGGAATTAGATAAGCTTTGAAATCAGTTCAATGTCATTCTTTTTATAAAGAAAAAGGGAGACGAAAGCAAGAAAGGTGACCTTGCAAAGTTGCCTGTAGAAAAAGATCTCTCTTATCATCAGCCTAAAGTAATTAGTTTTATTTTTGGTGCTGCCTTATATGAGTTGTTCATGTGTCTCAGCTGGCTGTGGAAATGCCTAATGACAGACAGGCTGAGTGCACTTTCCAGACCAGTTGGCCATTGCCTGTGAGCGCTGGTGTCAGTGTTGAGGTTTGCTCTTTGCATGAAAAGGTTGCTAAGCCCTAGCCCCCCTTCCACAGGTGGATGTTGTTGCTCTCTGTGGTCAGAGAAGATGCTGCATCAAATAGCACAGAAACTCAAAAATATCAGTCTCAACTATCAGTGTAGCAAATTTTTCTTTCCCGTAGTTTCCCAGACTGGGAATTAGGGGGTGTTGCTGTTACTGCTTCGTGTATCAGGTTGGCATAAACTGCTCCATTGCCCTTGTTCATTTCTTTGGGCAGTTGAAAACTCAGGACAGGCTGAGCATGGGACCTGAGATAAGGACTTTGGTGGTATGGACAAAGTCCATACAGTGTATGTGTGTGCAGTGTGGTAGAGAAGTGCTTTCCGTATCCATATTGAACATGCCTATGGAGCTGGTTTGATTCCTCTAGCTGATGTAAAAGTACCCAAGAGGAAGGTGGACAGAAATGGTTTATTTGACCTGTTGGTGGTGTATCTGACACAGGCTGGTTATCTTTCCTCATCTGTTTCTCATTGTTGCAGCCATACCTCAGCAGTTGGGTCACTGTACTCACATAGTGCCTCCTCCAGAGCACCAGACACAGTGCCTGTTGCCTTCTGAAGAGCTGACATTTGCAAGCTCCCAGTGCAGGGGGCAGCTCCAGCACAAGGTGAGTGCAGCACGCAGATGGGTGTTTTAAGGAATACCACCCAGGTTTGCTCCTCATCTCTCAATGAGGTTGAAAAGTCCAAACAGGATGGGGCTGTTGGTCTCCTGTTACTAATATCATAAATTCAGCAATTATTTTATGCAACAGTGAAAAAATAAATGCAGATATTGTGCAGATGTGAACCAAAGTACTTGGCTTTGGCATGGCTGTGCTGTGTAACCTATTTCTGGGTGTAATTACCTTTCCTATTATCATTGTGGTTGTTAGGGTAGAGCAGTAATCAGGTTTTGGCACGAGATAGTGCTTTGTGTCTGAAAACCCTCCGGTCTAATCAGGAGGGAGGATCAAGCTGGAGCAGGTTGATCAGCCACAGTGTGGGCTGCTCTCTGAGGCTGATGGAAGGTGCAGCGTATTTGAACCAAAACAGCAACATCTGAGATTCCTGAGCCTTACAGTTCAACACGACTGGGAAATAGAGGTGATGCAGGTGCAGTCTGTGGGCAGAAATTAGGTCTGATGTAAGTGGACTGTGAGATAATAGGTCAGTGTCTCGAATCTGGCATCTATCTGGTCCAGCTAATGGTGGCAGTTCTGGTGTCAGCGTGTCTTGGGAGGCAGATGTGGGATAATCTCTTCTCCACCTTAAATCTTCTCCTGGTTTAAACCCTGAGAACAAGCTTTAATAGCCTTCTTAATAGGTGCAGCTCATTGAATTCTGCTTGGATTATGGCTTGTTCCCTTTGGCTTGATTTGCTTTAGCAAGGAATTGGGGACAAACTTCAGAGAGACTCATTATGAATCAGGAATGAGATCAGAATGGGCTTTGATACGTATTACTCTGAAATGAAAGAAATTAGTTGTTTATTCCCCTAGTTGAGTGTATGCACTTCACATGCTTTCAGAGGATCAGTCAATGCCTTGGCTATGGTAGAACAGCCGCTGCAATTCTGTAGATAATCTCTTAAACAAGATGGATTTTCTGGCTAGCTTGATGGGGTAAGTGCTCTGGCTAAATGTGGATGTGAAACATCACTGCAGTTATTCCCCTGCTTACGCTGACCTTCAGGATCATTCCTGCTCCTTCCACTTCACCTAAGTGCATCAGCTGTAACTTCTTACACACAACTTGTGTGGCCCAGTGTTGATTTTTCTTTCCTTTTTTTTCCCCTTCTCCTTCCTTAAAGTAAACCGGGGCCGCTTCTGCCAGAGCCTAATCTCTCCTGTAGCGCAGTAATTAAATGCTGGTGGATGGGATACGAGGGTACAGGAATGACTTGTTCCAGAAACAGCACGGTTTTGGAAGATGTTTTGATTAGTTGCTAGGATTTGTTTACAGCATTATCCGGAAAACTGGAACGGTTTGGGTGGATCAGAGCAGGTAATAACTATTCTCCCGGGATCAGCACAACATGCAATAGGAACCAGACTGCAGACTGTGTTATGTTTACTCGTTCTGTGTACATACCCCCCCTCTGCAGCCTCTCCCTCGCCTGCTCCTTCAGACTTTGAGAAATGCCTGATCTGAATCAGCTTAAAGGTTTTTATTTTCCCTTTCCTTTGTTTGAAGTTTAAGCCCTGTGAAAATCCATTAGAAAAGATGCATTGTTGGGTAGTCCCTGATAGTATCAGCTGCCACTTTATCTTTCATGTCGCACAGTGGCTCCTGTTCCTCCCCAGGGGCTGCTGGCTTGGATTGTTCCCATAGTTTGGGTGGCTTTTGACCCACGAGAGTCCTGAGCTGGTCTTGGGGCTTCAATAAGCTCTCTGTTATCAGCCTCCCAAATGCTGGTGTACCTATCAGAGCCTGGCACCGTGTCAAGGTTGTGGGCGTCCTTGCGATTCATCACTGATAGCTCACATGCTTTTTCCTCTTCAGCAAAAACAAGCACTTTTTGTTTAAGTTCACTAATGTTTGGCAAAGAAATACAGTAGTAATTAGACACCCAGCCTCCTCCTCCCCTCTGCACCCCCCAATCCCAGCTTTATCAAAGCGACTAGCACTGGAACTGAAATAAATGTCGTGAATGAATAATAATTTCTTTCATTTACACAGTAATTAAACTTGTTGAATACAGACTTAATGCTTTACTGCACACTGCTGAATCTGAGCAGTAGATCCAGGCTTTTGTGAAATTCAGGGAGATAAAAAATAGCAATACCTACCTGACTATCAGTGGGCTTTGTTACAAACACTTTCTGGTTTGGGTTTGTTCCTTTCCTAAGATGATGCTGGAAAAGGAGGGGTCGTGCTTTTCAGACTGAAGATAGCTAAGTGGATCTTCACAGATGTCTTTTGTGGCCTGGGTTTGTAACCAGCATGCTTTATGGCTGCTGGGTTTAATCAGCCTTTCTGGGAACTGCACTGTGGGTACAGGTGTACCATCTTAGAGTCTGACTTGCCACAGCGTTTACTTTTTCTTTCTGTGCTATCTCTAAGCTGTGTAAGTGCAGGTCCCCCCAAGAATCAGCCTCTGCTCCTTGCAAACCTAACTCAGGGCCACAGTTACAGCAACATATATATATAGTGACATCCAGCTTGGTGTGCAAAGGAGGGGTTGGAGAGTTACCGGGATGGAAAAGTCGGATGTTTCAGAGAAGCAGGAAGTAGATGGCAGAGGTCCAGGTTTACCTGCGGTGGTGAAGTCAAGGAGTTTTTGAAAGGAATGGGAAAAGACTTGATTTGCATGTGGTGAGGGGAATCCTGGGTACTGTATGGATGGGAACAGTGATGTGCTCGTGGGAAATGCTTTGGTTACTTGCCAGGCATTGTGAATTTTGGGAGGAGCCATCGATCCTCATTGCAGGGACCCACAAAGGGAGTTAAAGCAACACGTGTGCCCATGCTACCTTCAGCCTCAGCCAGGGTTCCCATACATTCACTTTGTCTGGTTCAAGGTTTTGGGACACCTCTCCAGGAAGAAACACTTGGCCGAGGAGCAGAGGTTGAAGGTAGATATGTTCAGTCTGGGCCACCATCTCATATCGTTATGGTTCAACTTTGTTGCAGGTTTTGTGAACTTTATGTTGGTTATTTTTTTGAAATATAGACTTGTCATGGAGTTGTTTCCTTCGGTGAGTTTACAGTCTCCCATATACTCTGAATTTGTGGATCTGTGTAGTTACTTTTGCCATCAGTGAGCTGGTGTGGATTGTGATGAGAGCAGGAGGTTCTGCAGCAGTGGTAGCAGTCCAGCAGCTCCCTTGCATCTAAATGCGTGCTGCAAAACACTTCTGAATTTTGAAGGTTCTGAAACTGGTTTGTTGATTTGATGGGACCATTGCTTACCCTTGTTGACATGTTCTGAAGAAATCACTCCATTGAACTGATTGTCTCTGACTGCTCCTGAATATTCCCAAAGCAGGTTTAAGCACCTCACAGCAGCTATGTTCTGGTGGGCACTGCAGAAGAGGAGAGGAAACAATGAGGGACTGCATGAGGTGCTTGGGCAGATCCCCGAGGACTGGTGTTTAACAGCAGTTTTGCAGCTGGGGCCTTCCGACACAAAGGTGAAGGCAACAGCATCTTCACTGTTGGTCTGCCAGCTCCCCTGGTCTTATCAGGTCACCCTTTTAAGCTTGAGCCCTCTGGATGTGATTAAATGAGTGTGTGACGGGCACAATGGGTGCATGAGATCCATTAACCAGGGCTTGCAGGACTTGTGGCATCTTAGAGAGGAAAAAACATCACAGCTAGGGATGTGTCTGGATTTGAGTCATGAGGCAGCTGGTAACCAAAGAACCGCAGTCATAGGAGTCTCCTGGGAGCTTTCCCACAACACTCTTCTCAGAACTAGACAAACTATTCTAATTGTCATATACCCAAGGATTATATTTCCCCCCCTTTTCTGTTCTTGGGGGGCTGACATCTACAAACATGTGTTGGTAACTTCATTGTCTTCTTCAGTCAGGGAATGAGAGGCGCTGGGGCTGCTCTGTTCAGAGCTGCGCTCTCAGCCGCCTGCATGGCTGGAGATGAAGGTGACAGCTTGAGATTTGTGAGCCTAATTGGCATACAAAACCCAATCCACTGGGAAATGGTATTTGCAATTATCTGTAGATTTGGCTTTATTTCATGGAGACAAATATAGTTGCTTGGTGACTTAATTACAGCATTTTTTTTAAGATTATGAGATTTTAAAAAGGATATCATTATTAACAAGATCTTGAGTCTATATTTGGTGATTCCATAATTACAACTGTGGTCGTGTTTGTTAGCTTAGAAAATAATATGTGGAAGCTTTTAATTAAAATAGATCTGTTCTTGCAGATAGACTTTAAAGTGTCACCCTTGGATAATGGGACCCTTTCTTGTTAGATACAAACTAAACCATGCTATACTGTGCTAGGATAGGATCACAGTTAAGGCTGAGAGGGATCAGCATAAAGATACTCTTCGGCTGCTAGTTAAGAGGATGAGAGAAGGAGCTGGGTGAAGCAGCTACTTGTCCACACCTCAGCTGATCTCTGCTTGCCAAGGCAAGTTCCTCAGAGTCCTGCCAGTTGGATCATAGAGTCATAGAATAGTTAGGGTTGGAAAGGACCTTAAGATCATCCAGTTCCAACCCCCCTGCCATGGGCAGGGACGCCTCACACTAAACCATGCCATCCAAGGCTATGTCCAGCCTGCCCTTGAACACTGCCAGCGATGGAGCATTCACAACTTCCCTGGGCAACCCATTCCAGTGCCTCGCCACCCTTACAGTAGTGAATTTCTTCCTTATATCCAATGTAAATTTCCCCTGTTTGAGTTTGAACTCGTTACCCTTTGTCCTATAACTACAGTCCATAATGAAGAGTCCCTCCCCAGCATCCCTATAGGCCCCCTTCAGATACTGGAAGGCTGCTATGAGGTCTCCATGCAGCCTTCTCTTCTCCAGGCTGAACAGCCCCAATTTTCTCAGCCTATCTTCATACGAGAGGTGCTCCAGTCCCCTGATCATCCTCATGGCCTCCTCTGGACTTGTTTCACCAGTTCTGTGTCCTTTTTATGTTGAGGACACCAGAACTGCACACAATACTCCCAAGCGAGGTCTCACAAGAGCTGAGTAGAGGGGCAGGATCACCTCCCTCAACCTGCTGGTCACGCTCCTTTTGATGCAGCCCAGGATACGGTTGGCTTTCTGGCCTGCAAGCGCACACTGCCGTCCCATGTTCGGAGAGCAAATGGTTAGAAGGAGTAAAATATTCTACATCCATGTGGTTTCTATTGATGTTAAGGGCATAAAAACATGTGAGCACAGACCTCAAATTGCTTCTTTCTTAGCTGATGATTACCAATCACTGTAATTCACACCAGACCCCAGTTGCTCCAGGCAGTTGCAAACCAGCCCAGGATGAACATGAGGTGGGGTGTCTCAGTTGTACCTTTCTCCAGTGCCACATCAGCCTTGGGAATAGCCAGCACAGTGGGTGAGCCCCTACATCTGTCTGTGTCTCTGGGAGGTCCCCTGTGTAATGGAATGAGGTATCCCAGATTGCCAAAGTGGCCAGACTGTCCCAGTGAGACGGTGCTGATACGTTACATGACTCGAGAGTGCCTATCTCCTTACTGAAACAACAGCTTTCATTGAAGCTGGAAATCACTGAGTGCTGCCCATGACTCCGGTAGTGTTCCAGTCACTTGTATCCCTTTTAGCGAATTTTGAGCACAAGGACTGCATACTACAGGATGCATGTTTCCAGAATTACCCAGCTTGTGCTATTCTTGCCACTCATGCTAGACTTACTGAAAGGCCTGAAGTACATTCCTAGCTGAAGGTATCGTGGAATCACAGAATGGTTTGGGTTGGAAAGGACCTTAAAAAACCCTCTTCCTAATACCTCAGTCTCCCCTCTGGCAGGTTAAAGCCTTTCCCCCTTGTGTTCCTACAGGCTCTTGTGCAAAGCCCCTCTCCAGATTTCTTGTATTAGCAGACTCATCAGCAAGGCATCTCCACTGTGGTCAATGTTGTTTACCCTTTAACTGGACAGTTGCCCTAACAGACCTACTTGGCATCATCATTTTCATAGAGAGGGTACTCATTTTACTGTTCTCCTGCACTGGAGTTGATTCTCTTTCTTCTGGGATACAGCAGTGTAGAAGAGCTCAGTCCAGTGCCCTCTGAAAGCAAAGGATAGACTTGAGTGGACTTGAGTATACGCTGAATCAGACCCTACAGGAGAGAAGAATTAGGCAGGCAACATCAAAGAAATACTTCCACATCTGGGAAAGTATTCAGAGAGTCCCCAAAGGTAAGATTAAAAAGAGAAAAAAAGTCAAGTGTGTTCATTTCTTATTAGTGAAGTTGTTATTGGCAATGAGATATTCTAATTGAATTACTCCTAATTAAAATAATTATGTTTTCTAAGTACTCTGATCTGTAGAGACCATGTAGAGAATCAAAGGTAGAAATAAACAGCACCTAGTAAATTCTCTCTAAGCTGGCTTGCTTGATGATGCTTCAAGTGGGGTTTTAATGATCCCACTGGCTCTGCGTAGGCCGGTGCTAATGCATAAGGATGGCTTTAGGAAACCTTGCTCTGTCTCAGCAGATCAACTGCTACTGGCTGAAGGATTAGCTCCTCTGAAGGAGGCTCAGATAAGGAAAAGGAGGCTGGTTCTCTGCCTCTTCCGTACCCATCACTGACCTTGAGCCACCTTCCTGAACCTGCTCCACCCCGATTTCCCACCAGCAGTCTGGGGGGTTATCTCAGTTATCTCAGCGCTGCTGTCTTGGTCTAGACTAATGTAACCTTCTTGGCATGCAACAAGCAACAATCTCAGGAGAGATCTCTGATTTCTGTCAAGATAGAAAAATAAATCAGGAAGGTAGCCTTTTGTTCATGGGGAAGGGTGAAAGGCAAATCCCAGTGTCAGCCGTCAAGCAGCCTTCTAGGGTAATTGTAAGGTGTGATTCCTGGCATCAGATCATTGCTTTGCTATGGGTAGGTGCCTTGCCTTTTGCTCACTTCTGTCTAGAGCATAAGTTCCTGGTTTATCACCTGGCTGCAAAACACTAGGATGAGCTAAGGACTAATCTGTTTGGGGGGAGGCAGAAATCATTAGTCACAGACTGTCCAGATCCATCCCCTGATCAGTGTCGTCTCCAAGCTGAGCTTTCCCTGAACCTTGTGCTGGAAACATAGGTTTCGTGTTCCGTCCTGTTTTGGTGTGCACAGGACCCTGTGCAGTCTGCCTCTGCTTTGAGTTGCATCCCATAGCAAGATGGTTTCTTCACAGGGCATTGACCTTTCGGCATGTTTTCTATTGTAAAGTGTGTATCAGTTGTTCCTAACACCCAGGTTATAAGGTCGTATGGGGTCATATCAGACAAGCAGTTCCCAGTGTCATTTGCTCATCTCGTGCTTAAGCAACCCCTAAAGCCTGAGTGTTTGGAAATCCTGGGACGAGGGATATGCTATAAAATTCCAGACTGGTTTGGGTTGGAAGGGACCCTAAAGCTCATCAAATTCCAAACCCCTGCCATGGGCAAGGGACACCTTCCACTAGAGCAGGTTGCTCCAAGCCCCATCCAACCTGGCCTTGAACACTGCCAGGGATGGGGCAGCCACAGCTTCTCTGGGCACCCTGTGCCAGCGCCTCAGCACCCTCACAGGGAAGAGCTTCTGCCTGAGATCTCATCTCCATTTCCCTTCTGTCAGGTTAAAGCCATTCCCCCTTGTCCTACATGCCCTCGTAAAATGAACTTGCTCAAGGGAAGCCTGGTACCTTTACAGAACCTCTGTGGTGAACCTTAGCAGTGCCTTGGATCAATCCAAAGGCCTAATCCATCTCCAAATAAGCTAATATTTATCATACACAACCTTTAGAAAAGCCAACCATGTTGCAATTTCTTCTGAGAAGGAGAAAGTTTCAAAGGTTCCTCTCATCAAATACTGCTGATTTTCCTTTTTCTTTTTTCTTACGATCATGATTAAAATTCATTCAACATCCTCTTGCAAGGAAAAAACCCCATATATACATTTGATGGCTTTGTGCTTTTTTTCCCCTCCCTCCATAAAAATAGAAAAGCTTTCAGATGTTGCATGAACAAAGATATGGAAATGTGAGAAGAGGGCAGCATCTGGAGGTTTTCAAACACGAGAACACGGGCTGTACGTTTCCTTTGCTGTTAGAAGAGTGAAAAGCTGTTTCCTGTCATTTCCCATCTTGTCACTTGTGAGGCTGGCATCTTGCAGCTCCTTGCACCAGCTGTTGTTTTTTTCTCCACAGACAGATGGTGCAACCTCTTTGATAATTTTTTTTTGCCATGTTCTGAAGCTTTTGCATGTGTACTACCTTTATGTAATGATCATATAACCCCGTCACTCACTTTATCCTGTTAGCGGTGGCATCCTTACAACAGGAAGGGGGAGGCTGTGGAAGGAACTTAATCCTCTTCTTGTGTTCTGACATGCTTTGAAAATATACGGTGGAGCTAGAGTTACAAATGTTTCCAAAAGCCTTCTGTGTTCTTGTCTAAGGGATTCCAGAACACTGGAGCTGTGATGTTGTAGGATTCCTCTGTTTGCGTGAGCTTGGTGCATCTTTGCAGCATTTGAGGTTTTTTATCCTGGTCTAACATGGTTTTGTAGTACAAAAGTACATTTTTGCTTTGTATTCCTGGAATTAAAACCTGGCCTGTCATAAATAATTCCAATGCAGTTACAATTACATGTGGAAAGGGATGGGAGTGACTTCTGTATCTCATAAAATGGCTGTGCTTAAAACTCATCATTACTTTATTCCCTTTGATTTCCACCTGCTTTCCACTGTTGGAAAATTGCCCTTCTGTGGATTCTGTAAGGCTAAAGAGTAAAAGCTTTTTAGGCTTTCCGAATGTATCTGGAGGTCTTGGAGCTGAAAGCAGATACCATTGCATCCCCTTCCTTCCTCGAATGGACTGGCAAAGCAGTCTGCATTAATCAATGAGGAGCAAACTGAAGGTGAGCACTTGGCGTGATTTCTTTTGTACAGCAAACTTTGCTCTCCAGTTCCAGCTCACAGAGTTAAAATGTTAGAGGAGTGCAACACAAAGGCATTGGCAGTGGTGGGAATAATTAGTGAGATTAATCCTGAACAGCCTTGCTGCTGCAGTGTGCCTGTGTGTGCTCTGACTGCAGGGTGGGAGGTGGGGTGTCCACACAAGTGTGTTCAAATCCATTTCACCAGTCTAAGTCAGAGATCAGAATTCCTTCCTTTGCTGCAGAGCATCATAGAGACATTGTACACATGGAATTGTGCTTTAAAATGGAGTTGGAAGTGAAATCATAGAAATTTTGCAGTGTCAATACACGTAATTAACATAATGGAGACCACGGCAATATCCTTTTGTGAACAAGGTCTGTGATTGAGCCCATTTTATCAATGAGTGGTGTTTATTCCATGGTACTTTTGCCATTTCTGTATTTCTATCAGAAAACATTAGGCAGTGAATCTTTATCGTTTTATTGGCACCATGTTGCGCAATCATTGGTCCCATTACCTCAAGAGTAATGGGTGTAATTGGAAGAAGAGAGGTAGTAATGAGCCACGCTTTTATGCTGCTTACCTTTGCATTGCTTTTGTCTGTGCTGTAGTGGATCTGAAAAGAGCATCCTCTTCCCACAGCCAAAATGCCATTTGCTCTGAACCGTTTACTCTAAGAGCCCTGTATAAAAACATAGTTGTTGTCAGGAAAGTGCCTGTAAAAGTGACACCATGAGGCTTGCTGTTTATTTGCTCTTTCTTTTTGGCTTAGAAGCTACCAATGCTGCAATCTCCAGCTGTCAGCTGGAGCATCGGAGCTTTGCGAACCCTGCAGTGTCAGGTTCATGGTGGCATTATGAAGCTCAGAGCTGGAGCACTCTGAAACATCCCCTTTGCTTCTCACCTCCAGACAATGACTGTGGCTGGTTCTGAAGAGACCCATGAGGCTCCCTCCTTGCATTTGTATTATTATTATTATTATCATTATCTTTTTCTCTTTTTTTGTGTGCGTAATCAAATCCACCATTTATTTTCTGTTTTCCCTGTGTTGGAAATGTTATAGGGGAGGCAGATTCCAATCCCAGCTGTTTTAGTGAGGACAGACAGGATGGAAATAGTGAGCTGGGCAGGCTGTGTCCAGAGGGCAAATGGAAAAGCAATTTCACCTTGGGCAAATGCAGTGTATGTGTGTTGGGGGGGGTGGAGGGATGTCAGTGCCCTACCAAGAGCACCTATTGGGGATTCAACATCTAGATTAAGGCCTTACACCGTTACCCTAAATCAAACCTCTCTCTCTCAAAGAAATATGGATCTGGGCTATAAATTATTCTGCACTAGACTTCAAAGGTTCAGCCTCTATTTGCCTTCTGCTGTATAAAATGCACATATGTGTTTGCGTGCATATGTTGGCAGCAGGAGGTGAAAGGGGGCAGGGATGCAGCTGTGAGTAAGGAGGACACATGGAATTACACGCTCTAAGGTTTGGAGTATAGGGGGACATCTATTCCACTCATCTGAGCGCTCAGGAAGGTGCCATATGACTGTAAATACTGGACAGGGGATGTGGATGGGAGATTTTCAGGATTGACTAGTAAGTTTGGATGTCTTCATTGTTAGCGGATGTCTTTCCAAGACTTGGGGTTTATCAGTTGCTGTGTTTAAGCACTGTTTGTTCTTCAGACACGTGTGGGGCACACTTGCCACTGTGGAAGGTGGAAGCCAAAGCAGACAAGCCACTGGACATCATGCCCTTTGCCCCAGTCATTGAGATTTGTGCATATTCTGCTGCTTCCCTTCTCTGCTTTTCCGATACTTGTTTAATACTTCTCTTGGTCTGTCTTTCCTGTCTCTTCTGTAGCTCTTTTCTTGTTACTACTTTCCTTTACCTTTCTCCCCCTCTCAGCTTAAAACTTTTCGATTCCTTTTGCATCAATTTCCACCCTCCTCCCTTTTTGTTCCACCTTAGTTTTCTAGGTCTCTACTCTCTTTATCTGTTCACTATTTCCTCCCAGTGCCTCACAAATTGGTATTTCCCAACTCTTGCATTTGCTACTTTGGGATAGAATTAGAGAAAAAATATTTGCCTCATGGAACTGTTTTTCTGGTATTGCTGGGCTTTTCTGTTCTGCTAAGTTAGTCAGTGCTAATGGCTTCCATGAAAAGGTGGGAACAGTGCATTTGAGTGTTATCCTTGTTCATCAATATCTTTGTTTTTATCTGTTTTGATCAAAGGCAGGAAATACAGTGCCGCTCAAGCTGTCTTCGATCCCAAGATTCCCAGCCAGTTTCTTACATGGAGTAGTTTGGGAATATTTAAACTCTACAGCAGTTATTCAAGTGAGCGCTCCGAGTTTCTCATGCCTCACGTAGCACCAGTTAGTTGTGTTATGAATTTAAGGAGAATAAGCTACCCTGGATTTGGCAAATTCATGCTCGATTCTGAAGAAGCACTTAAAGGGATTATTGAAATTTGTCTTGTAAAGCCCCCTGAAGATTTCAGCAGCTTGTGTGGGATTTTGGTTAGCATTCGGAGGACTTGGCAGGCTCAGCGCTTGTACAGAAGGTCCTGTAATCCCTCAATAATGGCAAGGTGCAGGGAAGGTTTCGAGCACAGGCAGAGCACCACCGGCATTTAGTGGGCTGTGAAATCTCCATCGGGTTTTCCGCCTCAGTGCTGGTACAGTTCATCTCTCATCTCTTCCTGTAATTTGGGCCACTGAAGCTTCAATCTGTTCTCCTGTGAAGTAACCTGATGGTTCTTAGAATTCTGAAATGGCTACTGAGACAGCTTAAAACACTCCTAAACCCAGCCAATGTGGACACATGCTTGGTAGATACCAGTCATTCCGTATCATTTGGCAATATTATGTCAAAAGCATAAAAGAATGTGTTTACTGGCTGGAAGAGATGAGTACACCTCATGCTTTAAAGCACCTATGGTATTTAGAGTAATGACTGCACACGCTTTGGTCATGGAGTAGCTGGGATACTGTACATTGCCCTGTCTCTCTCTCTGCCACTATCATGATCTTCCATCTTACTTCTTCAGACCTACAATTACCCTCCCTGCTCCTACATTCCCTAAACAGAGTTGTTTTCTGTGCTGGAGTGGAGTACATGATTTACAGGATGAATATGTTAAATAATTTTAAACTATTTTCCCCCTCTTAGCTTGAGTATTTACAAAGGGACTGTGATTTCCTGTCTGTTGATTGAACCTTCTGGTTTACAAATATCTTTTTAATCTGCGGGTTTATCACAAGTATTACACTTTCACTCATGTTAGGTGTTTTGTCATGTAGGAACTCTGAATACGTCTAACTGATTGTGCTGGCATTATACAGGCACAGCATAAGAGACAGCCCCTGAGGGAGCTTACTGTTACAGTTTATTTTAGGTGGAAGGGGCTTGCCCACTGCAGTAAGGAAACCAGTGTAAAAGCTAAAGACAGGCAGTCTTTGTGCCAAAAATAAACCGGTTCTGCGATTAGCTGTGTAGATCTGATTCCTCAGCATAAGTAATTCTGTGAGGATTTAAGTAATGATTCTGTTAATACCGTGAGCAACTTTAAATCCACTTTTCTTGAACATTTGTGCTCCTAAAACTCAATTGCTCAAATGTATGCGGAAAGCAAACAGAATGCAGAGGCTGAGCCAAAGCAGAGTTATTTCCATTTCAAACAGTCTGCTCAGCGCAGGAAACCTTGTTTTAATTTTGATTCCATTATTTGCCATCTCTGATCACTGGGGTGTCATGAGGACAGTTCCAGCCTCACCTCATCTGCAGCTACAGTGAGCCCGGTGAATGAGCACGGATGCAAAGCAGGCTTATGGCAAGGCTACTTGAAATCCCCTTACTTTGTCGCTGTTATTAATTAAGGGTATTCCTCGTTTCCCATCATGAAGAACAAACTGGATTTATGGAGCTGTATGAATACATTTGATTTTTCACGTTGCTGCAGTTTCTTCCTTCTCCCAGCCAAAAACCTAGAGGTAAGGGGATATGTTCCATAAACAATGACTCTGGGTCTCTTGCTGCTGTTGTGACGAACCCAAAAGCCTCATGAATATGAGGGAGTGTTAATCCTGATGAGGAATTCTTGAGCAAAGTCTTTCAGAGGAGAATGCAGGCCTCCCACTAGAGCATGGACACCAGCCACATTGCTCCTGTTCTTGGTGATGAGGACACCACCATTCATGACCGTATTTAGCAAACAAGCCTAATGACAATTGCGGTCATTTAAAATTACAAAAAGGGCAAGGTTTACCCAAAGGGACTTATTTTGTGCCATGATTGACTAAAGGAGGGAGGCAGCTGCTAAGACTGGAAAAGGTCACTCAGTCACATTGGCTGATGAAAAAATCAGAGAAGCTGTCAGCCCCGTCACAGCCTCGCCTGCCAACTGACGGCGAGCGCAGCCCTGGCAAAACAAAGCTGTCACTCCTGGCATCTGTCACGGCTCCCGGTGCACCGGGATGCAGCCAGGCCGGCCGGGGGGCAGGAGGACACCGCCGGTGGCCTCTGCTATGGGAGCAATTGTTTGTTCAGCAAATGGCGTGAGGAGGCTCTGGCTTTTCTCTTCTGAATTAGGAAGATCAAGTTAAACTAAATATTTGAAGCTGTACTAGGCTGGTATTGACAAAACACAGCGCTTGGGCTGAAAGGGAGAAGGACGTGATAGGGATCAGGATGTGCCAGGGGCGTTGCAGATCAGATTTCTGTGATTTATTTATAATTTAAGGTATTTCTAGTGTGAAGTGAAGGAGGTAATGATAAAGATGGCTCAGCAGGTGCGTTTTGTGAAGGTTCAGGTTATGCTGGCTGCAGGTATCCTAATGTTCTGTAAATTGTTGTGGAGAAAATCCATTTTAGATTTAGGAAGCAGTCATTTTCTCCCCTTGGTTTCTTTAGCAAAAGAGCTGCTGTGGTTTCCTTTGGTTGCCGTTCCTGGGCTTCCCTGAAGAAATTACGTTCTTCATGAATTTTGGAAATGACTATTCAGAAAGCAAACTGGAAATGAGCAGATACATGTGTTCTGGCGGCTTCCGCTTGTACACTGACCAGAATAACGCCATTAATTTCTTTGTATTGCCTCCTCAGTGGTGTTTCTCTCAGGACTGCAGGTCCCAGGCATTCCAGACCTGTTGTTTCTTTCAGCTTCAAGGTTTGCCGCGGCGGCACTGAGATCTTTCTTGCAGCTATCCCTAACCTAGGGTGTGATTTTTCCACAATCAATCAGGATTTTGATATAATTTCCTGTTAGTCAATTCATACTGATATGTAGAGCCCCATGGTTTGGTTTTGATGAGTATTCACTATGTATCTTTTCTTTCTCTCTGTGGCTGTCATCATCCTGCTTGAGTAGATCCAGATTAAACACCCTCTGTGTTATCTCCGTGACTTTTTTGAACCCGACATATGCCTTCCTTGTTGTTCAGGCCTAGATCTCTTCAGAGGGACAGTGTTCAACTGGGGAAAGTGTGACACTCTGAAAGAAATGTACATGATGGGAGTTGGTTTCCCACCATAGTACAGTGACAGCGGGGTAGCTCTGCCAAACACGTTCCTGTGTAGGTGATCCTTCACCATAGCATTCATGTTCAAGAGGTTTGGGAGCTGGATGTCATTTATGGAAGGGCAGATGACAGCAAGCCAGGGAAGCAGTGACACACAGAGCTGTCCCATGAGCTTTGTCAAAACATTTGCTAATTGCAGTGTAATCCCTCAAAACGTGCATTTTGGAGAAAAATGAATCTAAATTCAAGCCCACATCAACCAGGGAGGAGCAGAGTCCTCTCCAGTTTGTAAATTGGATTTGTAGTTGAGTGGAATTGATTCTGCTGAGACTAAATTAATCACAGCGCTTAATCACTGTAACCTTTAAGCATAGCAGTCCTGACCACAGCTGCGGGGTAGCACATTGTTCACACAGGCTTCTGACCTTCCAGAGGCACTGGGACCCTGGGGCAGAGAAGTGTGAGCAGCAGTGAGAGTCAGAGCTGGTTCGGTCTGAACTTCACTTTCTTCTGCTCAATTCAGATGTGGGAAATAAAATTCCTACCTTAGGGATATAAATCCTTAGTGACAAACTGTAATGCCAGTGGTGACATTTGGTCCAGTGCCTCCTCGTACTGGTGCTGGGTAGCACATTTCATTATTGATCTGCCTTCATTCACAGCAATAAACTCTTTTCTAGCTTTCTAGTGCATGTTTAGGACCTCAGGCTGAGGGGTTAATATTTTCCCAAGTCTTGCTGTGTCAACATGTAAGCCTCTAGGCAATGCATGTTGTGGTTTTTCTTTATATTAGCAGAGAACATGAGAATCCCTGGAAGACATGTTTGGGCACAGAGGGGATACTGGTGTGTGCATACGTTCGCCACCCGGACAAGTAGTATAGGACACTGAGATCACAGTGATAGAATATGCAGCCTGTGTATGGTCTTGAAAACCAAGCGCAAGAAAGAAATTGCTCATGCTTCCTCAAATCAGTCTCCTGCAGATCAGTTTGTACACGTGGTAAAAGCCAATGCACTTGCATAGTGAAAGGGGCAGAAACAGACATTTTAAACAAGATTCCAACCTAAACTCTCAAGAGCTGGTAGGAACCCGGAGTACAGTCTCCTTCTGAGGTCTGCATTGATTTGTGGTGCTGATGCTGAGGTCTGTCCTCTGGTAAGTTGTACCAAAAACCTGCAAGTCCAAAATCACTGTCTTCTCTTGAAAATCAAGTTCTGCTCCTGCAGCTTGAAGCTGTCTGGAAGATGGAGTACTGAAGGAAGCCTCTCTGCAAGCCATGAGAGGGTCTGACAGATGGGTTGACTTTCCACAACATGGACAAAGCTGTAAGTTAAATAGGTTAGACAGTGTTCAGGCAGCTGTGCTTGTAGTTCTTTCTTTTAAAATTACCCTGTCCTCTATTTAGAAGTATTTGGGGCTGTTTTCCTGGGATGCTGTATAAAAGTAAAGAATCTGTATAGCTGACGTAAAGATGACTTTAGATGAGAGCTCACCTGTGGACGTAGTTTGTTGGATCTGTTCCCTACTCTGGTTAACCAGCAGGCAGACCTTGATAGAGTCTCAGCTCTTCCACAGGTCTCCTCTACTCTTTCTGCTTACTTTCTCCCCTACTTTCCTGCCATGTAATCTGAAGATATTTGCTTCCTCTACCATCCTTTGCATTTTTCATTTTAATTGTTTTGCTTTGGGGAATGTATGGTACAGTACCTGAATAATGTATTAGCACAGTTTTCAACCCAGCAAGGCCTTGGTCTTGATTGATGACCTTCAGGTAGTAACAGCAACAGCTCTCACCTTAAACACTAGGTTGAGTTCCTCTTTAAGGCTGTATGCCATCCCTAAGTAAACTTTGCATCCAAAAAAATCCCCAACAAACTTTAAAACCCTGTGTATAGAGAAGTATTTGTCATTGCTTTTAAAGCTGATGCTCGCTGTGATTTATTTATTTTATTAAAGAAGGTACCCAAGAATTTCTCCAACTGTCTGAGAGGCATAAAAACCCTGGCTTGCTGCAATATAAATGTTTTACACATATACTTCTCTTTAATCATGAAGTATATTTGTGGCAAGAAGCTGAGTAAATTGTCTGACTCCTTGAAAGCATCTTTCTTTGCTCTAAACTGTTAAAACAACACAGCATCACTGTGAGTTAACTGTCCCCTGCTGTGTTAGAAGCAAAGGTAAAGGCTGGATGTTGACAATTTGCCATTGCGCTGCCGTATGAAGTAGCTGTTCAGACACTGAAGATGGGTTAAGTGCTGCCAATATGCAAAAAACCAAACAAAACATGAACAGAATAACTTGAAACGACTTTATAAACCCCTTGTTCTTCACTGCTCTGAATCTGCATATGTTATTTAGTTATTAATATCCATATCACAGCTGTATCCTCACAGGAGGGAGCTGAAAACTTAATGGTCATTAAAGAAAGTCTGAAATATTAAAGGGAAGCATGGTCTGCGAATGGGGTTTGAGCTTTGGAATTTGTACATCTGGGTGGAAGAAGATGAAAAGGATCCAAATGGCAAAGAGGACTCAGCCACTGGTTTCTCTTGGTAAGGAAAAGGCATAGAACATGGTGGTTCTGGGGGCGTCTTCTTTTTGGTTTTGTTCTTTGGTTTTGACTGTTGAGTGTGAGAGATCTGAAGCTTAAACAAAAGAATATCCATGATCCCATATCCAATGGGACACACATGGGAATTGGTCACCTTTTCTAGAAGCCCTTCCTGATGGCAGGTTTTGCAGCCAAGCCTGTGCAGGAGCACACAGGTAGGTGCTGCAGTGGCAGCGGGTGCTTTTGGTGGGGCTGATGGTGCAGCGCTCACCACATGCTCTTGTGTTCCTCATTGAAGCAAGCCCACCGACTGCACTGCCGCAGCATCACATGCAGGAGGTGTCCCATGAGAGCCAGAATGAAGCTGCGGAGCTCCATTTGCGACAGCTTGTGCAGAGCTTGGATTTTGTCAGGAAGTTTTGGCTTGCAAAATCTTGCCCATGACCTGAGGGGCAATGGAGCATCCTGCTCCCTTCCCTGCCTGTGCAGAGCTGCAGTCGGTTGGTGGGAAGGGAAGAGAGGGGCAGCCATGAGGGAAGATGGTGAATGGAGAGGAGAGGATGAGCGGCCATGAGAGGTGAGGGGAGAAAAGGGGTGGCCATGAGAGGTGAGGGGAGAAAAGGGGTGGCCATGAGGGGTGAAGAGAGAGGTGGGGTGGCCATGAGGGGTGAAGGGAGAGGTGGGGCAGCCATGAGGGAAGATCATGAAGGCAGAGGTGGGATGGTCATGAGGGAAGTTGGTGAAGGAAGGGGAGAGGAGAGGAGGGGCAGCCATGAGAGGTGAGGGGAGAGGAGAGGCTGCCATGAGGGGGAGATCATGAAGGGAGAGCAGGGGTGGCCACAACAAGGCCACCATGAAGGGGAGTGCAAGGGCAGCCATGGGTTGTGAGGGGCGGCCATGGGGCATGAGGTGTGGCTGTGAGAGGAGATAAGGGGTGTCTGTGATGGGTAGGGGCAGCAACTGTACAGTGTGTGCCACTGTGGGGGGCAGAGGAAGGGTGGCTGTGAGTAGAGATCTCGAGGGGAGATGAGTTTGCCCTCAGTGCGTGGGTCAGCGGTGGGGTTGGCAGTGCTGGGGTAACAGTTGGACTCGATGATCTGAAAAGTCTTTTCCAGCCTGGTTGATTGTGTGATTCCACAAGAGGTGTGGATGTGGCAGGGCAAAGAACTGAAGGTTTTGCTTGATCCCCAGCTGTTTTCTCACTCGGGCACTGTTACCATCTGCCTCCTGACACAGAGCCAGTGGGATGGAGACCTCAACTTGAGGAGTCACCTAGTAAGGTCAGAAGCAAATTCAGTCGCTGTGGTTTATTCACCCATGCTTCACATCTCAGCTGAGGCTCAGCACCAGAGTGCCAGTGAGCATCTGGATTCCACACTTACGGAATCCGGGTAGTGCCCACTGACCCGTTCTGCACCGCAAAGCAAGGGCTGCTGTGCTCGCTCCTCTGGGGTGTTACTGTGATCATGCACTTGGCTTCCTCGCAGCTTAAGTGTCAGTGTAAGGCTTGATACCAGTTGGGTCTTTAAACCAGATGATTCTGTTTTGCTGGATTTAATTATACATATCTATTTCAAACCCAAATACATGTATAAATGGTTGAACGTGTATTTTGTCATTTCCTGCAGCTGGAATTTATTGTGGATTGAAATATACTGGTTTATCTGCCTGACCTTTTGCTAATTATTAGATTGAGATAAGTGTGTATGTAAGTGACAAATTGCCTTTAATGACATTTAATCTGCACACTGACATTAATGGCAGGTTTAGCAGCCTGGTTATAGTCTTTGTTGCTGAGAGACAAAAAGAGCAAGGACTTCTATCTTAATTTGACCTTATTCAAAAGGTGTTTGTAGTAGTAGTCAATTTCTGATTAAGTTAATAACCTGTTTTACATAGAAAGCAGTCAAACATTGATATATGAAAGGGCCTGGAGGTGACAGATTACACTGGCAGCAGTGCTGTTGCCGGATTCTCCCTGTAAGTGTGTGGGGGAGCAGGAGGTGGAAGAGGAGCAGCCCCAAACTCTTCTTGCTGATAGAAGGGTGGTTGCCACATCCAGAAAACATTGCTGGCAAAGTGTCTGTTAAACATTGGTGGGAGAAAATGGCCAGTATTTAATTTTGATAATGATTTTCCTTACAGTCCAAGCTTCTGAAACACAAAGATAGGCAATTGTATGTGCGAATTGAGAGAGGTAAGTATGCATCTCAGGAGTGCCTGTTGTAAAGTGTGTTGCCACAGAATCTTAGGATGGTTTGGGTTGGAAGGGACTTTGAAGTTCGTCCAGATCCAGCCCTCTGCCATGGCAGGGACATATTCCATTAGAGTAGGTTGCTTCAAGCCCCATCCAACCTGGCCTTGAGCACTGCCAGGGATGGGGCAGCCACAGCTTCTCTGGGCACCCTGTGCTAGCGCCTCAGCACCCTCATAGGGAAGAACTTCTGCCTAAGAGCTCATCCCAGTCTCCCCTCTGGTAGGTTAAAGCCATTCCCCCTTTTTCTGTCCCTACAGGCCCTTGTCCAAAGCCCCTCTCCAGGTTTCTTGTAGCCAGTTTCCATTGGCTGTCATGGGAGCTGCGTGCTGTGCTGGGCAGCCTGGGGGGTTCTCATTGCTGTGATGCTGTCAGATGCCAGGAGGGGTTTCCTTGTTAGAATCCCGAGGAAATAATGAATGTAGTGAAAGTGTCTCCACTGGGGATTAAGGCGCTGAGCTGAATCCGACTGGGTATTACACTGCACCATATTGAGGTCAGCCATGCCCTATTTCTATGACAACAGAGAGACTGCAGATCCCTTAGGGTAAGCAGAAAGGAGAGCCCAAGGTGGAAACTCAAGTCCTTCTCTCCCATTGCCCTGTGATATATTTACAGAATGATTTAAGAGGGACTTCAGAGATGAGAGCAGAGGTTATAAACTGCTTTTAGTAAAAGTAAACACCTAAGCAAATCATTCAAGAACCCATTAAATGGCTAGACAGCTCCTATAAATACAGTTCATAATGCACTTAGGAATGCTCCACCACCTACCAGCACCAGTGGGCTTTCCTGTTAGAGCTCTTGAAAGTTTCATTTTCATGATGAAAATTGTTCCTCACATCACTGAAAAACTGTGAAGATGCAGTTCAGAAGATAGCTGGAAGGAGAATAATGTACCTTAAGCTTGTAAAACAACTCATTAATTTATAGTTTAATGCCTGGTTTTTATGCAACAGAAATGCCTTAAAACTAAACCAAACCGTGTGGCAAATTGACACAAATGTTTAGTGAATTGAGATCAACACTTATTACATCAAATTACAATGAAACTGCAAACAGAATGCCTTGGCATGTTGGTGTGGAGCTTTTCAGCTGTCGCTGGGCTTGGTGGGGAGGTGCTGTGAAGGCATCAATCACTGGGCCGTTATGGAGCCTGTGAAAGCACCAGATGAGCCGGAAAGGATTGGGTTGAATCAAAGAGGTTTCAGATGCTTTGGGTTTTGCCTGCTGGGTGTATCAGCCCCAGCCAGCCAGGAGATGCTCCTGTCTGTCCTGCTGCTGTTCTCATTAAATAGTAATAACACCTATTAATAAAGAGTTGTTATTTAATAAAAACAACTAAACACAGCTACTGCACCCAGTCACCATCACTGTGGAAAGCTGGGTGTCTGTTGCTTCTGCCACAGGATCGTTCTGGACCTGTTTTGCTTCTGTCTCCTTCCCTCTCTTCCCTGCATTCTCCAGTGTGGGCTCACAGCCACAGTTTGGGCATTTGCTGAACTCCAGCTTTTACCCAGTTATTCCTTTCCCCAAAGGATGGAAGTTCCGTGATAATTCCCTGTGTTCTGCTGTACTTAGGTGAGATTGGGTCTACAAGTTAAACGCATTCTGGGAGGTAGGAAAAGACTAATAGTTATGTGTGGGAATAGGAAACCAAGCCAAAACCAAAATGTGGTGGAAAACCACCCCCCAAATGGATGAAAATCCCCATACACCTCTTGTATGCCAGAAGTAATTTTATGCCTGTACCTTTTACAAAAGAAATACATTTGAATTTGGTGCTGCCCCATCTTATTCCTGTTCTCTGTTACTGCAAAGTTGAATTAGAATAGACTATGTCCTGAACTGATATTAACCAAGTACTGTTTTCATTGTGCTGGTGCTGAGCTGCGATGTTGGCCCTTTCTAGAGCAGTGATGGTGTCCCATAGTCAGCACTGGTGAGATTACAAGTGTATTTCCTTGCAGGTTCCCCCTTTCTTTGTGGATTGCTGTGTGGTTTGATCAGAGCCCAGAATGCCAAAAGAGACCGTTTGGATCATTTTGACTGAGCTTCTGCACAGCTCAGGCAGCAGAAGCTGATGTAATTCCTGTTGGAGCATATCTTTAAAACAAATAAATCTGGTCTTCAGTTCAAAATTGCCAGTAATTGAGAATCCACTGCAGTCCTTAGGAAGTTGTTCCAGTGGTTAATTACCCTCACAGTTAAAAATTAGCATCCTATTTATAGCCTGAACTTCTGCTTGCAGCTACTGAGTTCTATTACTCCCTTCGCTGCAGAACAAGAGCCACTGTTCCAGTATTGTTCTGTGCTTTTCTTCGCTTCCATTTCTCTTTTCAGTTCATATAGATAGAAAAATGCTGCAGTAATGTGTATTTTTTTTCCTGAGTTTGGACTACATTTAAAATATATTCTAAGATTCCTGAGTGATAAATGCTACAATACACAGAATTCCAAAAGATCTGTTAATTATCCCTGTTTTCCCAGTGTGAGGTTTGGTACCTCCTGGTGGCATACACCCAGCAGGACTCCTCACATCCTGTCGTCTTCTATTAATATTGATACTATTTTTCTAGGACCAACACCTAACAACTCTGTGGGGGTATTAAACCTCACTCACTGATAGTTAGGAGTTGAATGCCCTTGTGCATCCAGGGGAGTCACAGTATTATCCCATGGTGAGATGTGTGGGTATCAGCAAAATCAGCTCCATTGTCACTCTGTGTTTCCTCCTTCTTTAGAAACAAATCTAGTAGTTGCCTATTGTAGAGCAACAGTGCTGATTATGAAAGAAGAAAGCAGTGCTCATCACTGGCCATTTTAGAGTCTCATGTATTAGGATTTATTTGGTGACTGGCAATTACACAGACTCCTACACACAACCCTTTACTAAACCTACACTTATTAGAACAGGACAGAACCAGATTCTGTACCCTAAATGGTTTAAAAGTACATTTTCATCAGATTTACTTTGTCTGTGTTAAGGAAGTGTTGACCTTAGCAAAGGTCTGTGTTGTGCTGTGTCAGATATACCTGGTATATGGATTCCTTATTCCTCATGACCTGAAATTATCCAGAAATACATTGGCAGATGGATGTGAAACCATCTGCTGCTTGCTTTCTTCCTGCTTTTCGGAGCTCTATGGACTCCCCATTGATTAGACATGGTGAAGGCAGTGTATGAGTAAGCCCTAAACCAAACAGACACTAAACTCTTGGTGTCATTCCAGATTTAGCTGTTTGGCTGAGTTTTTGCAAGTAATACGCTGCTCTGGCACTGGTGCTGTCCTTGAAGACGGTGCCCCATGCGGCGTACCAGTGTGGGATCAGCCTGGCTTTGGCTCATTCCCTCTCTGCTGAGGCACCACACAGGCAGGGAGGTTTTTGCCATGATGAGCTGGAAAGCTTTGTGGACATCATATGGCTGTGTTGGCTTTGGAGGACTTCTGCTTATCAGCAGGGGTAGCTGTTCAGTCAGATGGACATCTTGGTTCCTGTCTGACCCCGTGTCTGTGCATGTTGGAACTGGGAAAAGGCTGCAGAGACCTTTTCCTGCAAGTTTCCACTGGGCATTTAAACCAGGATGCTTTCCCAGTGCCGATTCCTGCCACCATTGTCACTGCAGCCTTTAAAATATTTTTTCCTGTTGCAGTCTTCCTGATAAAAGCATCTGTAGGAAAGAGGAATTGTGACACATGGTGGAATATTCACATTTTAAAGCTACATGTTGCTCTTCTCTTGGCAGTGATGTTTGAAACCTTGCTGTAGTCAGAGAACAAGCGTGTGGGCCAGTTGATATGTACTGTTGTAGCTGCAAATGTATGGGATTCTGCTCTTTGCTTTTTGATGTTTCATTTGTTCTATTGAGAAGAGGAGGATTTCCGGCACCTACTGCTTCGGCTCCCTCTGCACCCATCTGCTGTTACCTTTGTGTTCATAGTCCGTGCTATCAACCAGGAGTAAAAACCATTGGTACTAAGCACCCAGTGGGGTGAATTTTTCACACTGCATCTCTGGGCTGGTTCCCTGGTCAGGGGCCTGTAGTCAAACCTACTTCTAGTGAGCACTGTTGGATGTGGGCTTAAAATTCCTGCTTCAGCATTGTAAATGTGTCCATGAAAACCACAAAGACCTGCCTGCAGATAATAGCTGGAACCACTCTTGTGTGAAATCATTTATGAAGTTCTTGGGTCTTCTTTTTTTTTCCTCTCAGTTTGCCTTCATTTCCCCACCCGTGAAATAGAAATCCCAACCTTGCCTTTCTTCCAGACTCTATCTGCGCTAATACAAAGCATTCAGCGATGCTTTTGTGCCATATGTCTTCACAGTGGCAAGCAGAGGGGGGCTGTCAGTCTCAGCTGGGGGCCTGTATTACTACTCATTCTGTAGTCATACAAATAGTGGATAATATAATAATAATGCAGAAAAGAAAGTAAATGCTCTTTATATGGAATAATTGAATATCACTGTGACGTTGAACAATGACTCTTAAAAGGACGGGGGGAAGTCATGCTTTTTTCTTCCTTAATTACAGCTGAACTAAAATTACTATATTTAGTTATTTCTAAAGCTCCATTGTATTTTTCTGTTTCTGAAAGAACACAGTGATTTGGATATGCATGCATTTTCCTCTCCAGATGTCCTCTTGCATCTTGAATGTGGTTTTATATCTTCATATCTGTGATAACGGAAGCTTGGATTTCTTCACGGGTAGTGTGTGAGAAGCCAATTACGCAGGTCAATATTAAAGAAATATTATAAATGGTCTCTGTAGGCTTAGAAAAGCTCCGTCCCACTGTTGCCAGTACTTTGTATGTAGGCACCTGTCTTAGCTTCCTCACCTTTGTGTTTTATATGAATTAATGAGTAACCCAGGTGGTTTCTAGTCACGGTAGAATCCCAGACTGGTTTGGGTTGGAAGGCTTGATTTCCCTGTTAAATTTGCAGCAATGGCACTTTATTCGCCCTCTTAGGCAAGTGGACAGTTGTATGCTAAAATGAGCACAGGGTACTGGATTCTTAAGTGGTTTGAGAGGTCATATTGCCGATTCATGGAGAAAATACAAGGTGTCCTGTGTGGAATCATTCTGAAGCTTCCTCTACTTCATCTGAACTGGGAAAATGCACTGATTTCCTGGTGTTTGAACACCAGCCTAACACCAGTCCAGGGGCAGTCACAGGGAGGTGCTGTCCTGTCTTAACACCAGGCAGTTTTCCTGCTCTGTTCCAAACATTACCTCCCTATCTACAGCTAGTGCTCAAGGATGGGGAGCTCTGTGGGTTTGTGCCATTTGCTTGTCACATGCCATGTTCCCAATTTGAGCCAGGGTGCCTGGTGGAGCAGACAGAGCTCCCATCCACTGTGCCCATTACACTTCCTGAGATTGAAACGCACAACTTTAGGAAGTGATTCACTCCTCTCCCCTTTAAAAATAGGTTTTATACAGATATTTTTGATGATTGTATGGCTTTCCATCAGCCATTTTCTGCTGTATAAAGGCTGGTGTGTATATCATAGCTTCAAAGTCACGTTACTTAAAGCAGAGCTGTTGCACTTGATGGTGAACAAGGTATTCAGGCATCTCTTTCCCTACCACCTAAGCTCCATCCACATCAAATCTCCATAACCAAGGTTCCCTGTCTGCTAAGCCTGTGTGCTATTTCTCTACTTCAAAGAAGCATAAGAGTTTAATGGTGGCAGTGTATTTTGAGATTCTTGCTTGCCAGTTTGTCTCACTGAAGCTACGGTGTTTAATAAGCTGTAAGGTATGTTTTTGTCTTGCCAGCCTCTGTCTTCTTATAGCAAACTATATTCATATCAAAGAGTAGCTGATGTTAAGGGTTATATACATGAGAGCACCCTTCATCGGAGCAGGGAGAGATGACAACAAAAGTGGTTTGACACAAAGCTGCCTGAAAAAGGGAAAACTCTATGCACATCTTCGCTCTTATGTGCATTTCAATTTACACTACATCAAATTGGATTAGAGTCTGTTAATTCAATTAATGACTGCATTGAAAGTTTGCCTTCGCTCATAGTGAAAACAGGAGGGCAGCTCCTAATAGCCTATGGATTTAATGACTGCAACTTTGAAGAGTGTTAAGCTAAAGCGAAGTTCAGAATGGCTTGTTAACTGGGTTTATTAGCAGTTGACCTTCCCTTTCAGCATAATAGTAGCAGCCAGACTGAAGAAAGCATTAACGTCCTCATTAGCATTTATCTAAAGATAGTCTGCTGCCCATTCCACAGTAAATTAGCTCAATCAGCCAGAAAGAGCCTGAGAAACATTTTCTCACATACCTTTAATTCTCTTTTTGCTCCCCTCCTCCTCCCTCCTTTATTTTAAGTCGAGCGAGTTCATTTTGTCTGGTTTATTTGAGAATGAAGCCTCAGGATAGTTGCGTTTAGAGAAAGTGTTTCTACATGCTCAGATAATTAGAGACCTTCTGCTGTGAGCCAGTCATGGGAGTGGAATTACGGTGTTTTCAGGGATGTCCTTGGTTTGGCCTTTGCAGAGATTACTGGTATCATGCTTGTTTTCCAATGCAAAGCTTTTCTCCATGATAGCCTGGCTGCCTTGGGAGTTGTTTCCCAACAAAACAGTCTCTTTTGTATGTGTGACAACTCATGTGTTTGGAGGTGTAAAGTGCACTTGCAAAAGCTGATGTGCAGGTTTGACCCTTGCTAGTAGCTGGCGTTACAAAAAGTGTGGGAATTCAGTACACTTGGCTTATGGAGACAACTGTGATTTATGAAATTCCCCGGGTTGAGCGAGCTGCAGACAAAAAACTTTTGTTATCTGCCGTCCCCTCGAAGCTGACCAGCTCTGTGCTCCTGGCATGGCTTTAGAGAGCAGGGCTTGAGAGGCAGAGAGACTGGGAAGTGTCAAACCCCGTTTCTGTTTGTCACTTCCAATGGTGAAAGGGTTTATGCCTTTAGTGGAGCAGGTTTTGTTCAACAGAAATAATTCCTAGGAAATTGTTATCTTCTGTGTATGAATAGGTGGAATGGCTCAGGGCCCTGTCCTGTGTCCTGCCCACAAATCTGATTCGTGAACAAGTTGTGAAAAGCCTATAAGCCCCATAAAATGGAATTGTTTTCTGGGACTTGTATAATTCTGTCCTATCTATTTAATCTGCAAGGATGCTGTGCACACCAGTGCCAGCCCGACAGTACATCGGTTATTCAGGCTTTGGTTATTCATCTTGGGTAAGGTGGGCATGGTGTCTGTTTACAGTTAGAACGTTTTCTGTGCACAGTTGAGGATATGCTCACAGGTTTTGCTGGATCAAACCCTTTTAATGTTTATAAATGATCATTAATGCAGTTCGTTGTGATGTGAAAATGTTAATAAACAGCCTTTTCCTGCTTTTACAGCACGTTGGGCAAAAACAAGGTTAAGAGAAATTAAGGGAAAAAATGTGTTAAAAGGAGGTAAGGAAACCAGTGCCAGTTTAATCGGCACCAGTATCTCACTTGGTTTGTGGTGATGTATAGCAATTCAGCTTCTTCCTTCTTCAGCGTTTGCTAAGAGCTCCTCTCAGCCTTTTAGCCCTTTGTACAAAGTATCTCATAAACTGCTTTTAGAAGATTGTTGCTTCCTCAAAGCTTTCAAAACAGGTTGTAAGAGAACAGCAAAAATGCAGTCTTGGTGAAGGGGAAGGAGGAGGAAGATGGAAGGAAGAGATAAAGGAAAGTATGAAACTATCCTCTTGGCACAATAAGCATTAGTTGTGGTGTCTTAAGTTTGTAGTTGTTGAGCCTAAAGCTTTCCCTAAAGTGAGATCCCTTGGCCTGGAGGCTGTGCTACTCTTCTGTCCTGAGCCCAGTGGTACATCCTTGTTAGAGCAGTTTACCCAAGCTCTTGGTCCCCCCTTCCTCCTGTGGAACATTAACATGGGCAGGAAGACGCAGAACTTGGGTTTCCCTATAAAATTTCCATATTTTTTTTTACAGAAAGTCTCATTTTTGTTTGTTTTCTGTAGGCAGGTCTCTGCTGCCAATGCACACTGTCTTTAGGCTTCCTAAACCAATAGGTATTCAGGGTTTTATATTTGATGTAACACTTCTCTTGCAGTAATAATCAGAAGCCAAACGTTTGACAGTCTCAAGCAGTTGAATGTACACTCAGATTTTAAAATTCAAGCGCTCGATCTTGGTATGTACTGCTCCTGGTCTAGTAAAGTACTTAAGTGTGTGCTCAATCTTAAAGCCGTGGGCAGCACCATTAGCTTCAACAAAACTCTCCCTGCATATAAAGTTAAGCTTGTCCTGAAGGGTGGTGCTGAGGTGGAGCTGGAACACTCGGCATCTTGCAGGATACAGCTGTAAAAGCAGCCCGGTTTATGAAGACAGCTCAGCTTCTTCAGCTCTCATTGGTTTTAAGAGGATTTCTGTATATAGTGATCTTGCTCCTGGAGAATGCGCTGTTGTTGGCTGCTGCTGTGCAGGTACCTCAGCTGTGCTTGTGGAACCTACATTTTGCTGTATACTTCCGGGAAAGTTACTTTAAACAAAGTGATGGAGCATTTTCACATAAATATAACGCCAAAGGGTCAGAATTTTTAGACTTTGCTTCCCTTAAAATATAAGCTTTTTTTAATTTTTATGTGTGAACATCAGAGTATGTGATCTGGTGGTGGGTTTGAAACTTGTAACCCAACAGGGGTATTTTGTTGTTGGTTGTGGGAATTTTGGCACCTGCTTTATTTACAATGCCATTTGGCTGATAAATCAGATTTGTTAAAAAGAAGTTGCAGTGATGGTGAGGAAACAGATGCAATGTTGTTGTTGTATCTCACAAAGTTACAAAGTGATTTAATAAGGATTAAATCCTACTTCTAATAGGGATAGACACAATATGAAAAGGTCTTGTTTTGCTTGCAAGCAGTTTTACTTGTACCAGTTGGGGTTCCTGGTTAGGAGGGATGAAGAGGTACAGGAGAGATGGAGGGGTGCAGCAGATAGTGCAGTGCAGGAGGGGTGGAAGGTGCAGCAGCGCAGCGCAGGAGGCCGCTGCAGTGACCATTCTGCACATCGGGGACTCCTTGTTCTGTCTCTGGCCTTTGCATGGGGTGGCTTTCTGCCTGGGGTAGTTAAAAGCCTGCAAACACCAGTACTGTGTGGCCTGTAGCTCCAAGGCAGCTGCTGTTCCTGCAGTCCTGAAATTGCTTTTCCCAAGCTCATGTAGTTGCTCCGGACAATTACTGCCATATCCCAGCAGTTCAGATACTGCAGCCTCATGTTACGATGTGCACAGGGTTGAGAAAACACTAGAGGGAAGTGAGCAGCTCCCTTCGGTGTGTGTTGTGCGGCCTGTACGTGTTTTTCCCTTGGATTGAAGGGAAACAATTTTGGAGCTGGGGAAAAGCTGGTCGGTAGCACCATCTGCAGGCAGCTAACCAGGATGGGCACCGCATGCTGCATGGAGCTCCTCTCCTGTGCTTGCAGGGAAAAACAGGGACAAAAGGCACCTGGAAGGAATGCAGGATCAAGAATAGCAGTGCCAATGTAAGCATCGGTTGTTCAGGATTTGCAGTGGGTGCTTTGGCATCCCACGGCAGTGCCGTGCCCAGCGAGAAGGAGACCCACAGGCTGGTGGCACTTCTATGGGCTAGGTGGGCATGTGGTGACACAATGCTGTGCCAGGACTACTGCCTGGAGATGGAGGTCAGGACAGTGCTTGGAACTTGTCCTTAACCCCCAGAGCTGTCCCTGTACCCTGAGCCAACACATTGCTTTGCTGTCCCAAGGACCTGAACTGACTCTAAGCTGTGCTTTACTCGAGACTTCACTCTGTGTACTGAGGAAAGCCTCAGAAGTTGCTGCTTTACTCTCCCTTGAGCATCCTCTGAGCTATCAGGTAATATACTAGAGTACGAGACAGTGCGAGCACATTCCTGTCAGGAGATGCAGTTGTACTGTTTTCTCCATCCCTACTCAGCTCCATGGAGACCAGAGGCAGCTCCAGGTAGAGGAAGGGCCCCGGGGGCCTGGCCACCACGCTGCAGCTCGGTGCCCCAGGCTCTATCCTCCTGCAGGGGCACACTGGCTCCCAGACCCCAGGGCCATGCAGGGGACATGAGCACCAACACTGGAGATGGGACAGGGGGAGCAGGAGACCCGCACGTTAAACGTTGTTCCTTCATCCACGGGCAGTCTTTGAGCTCTGTGCCTGCCCACAGCTCAGTGCCACAGCCAGCGCTCGCCGCTGCCCTGGCGTCTCTCTCGCAGGTTTTGAGTTTTCTCCAGCTTTTTGCAGCAGATGGCACTCTTTAGTTCTGTTTCAAGCCCTCTCCTTCTGGAAGTTTCTCTGGGAGAATCTGTTTTAAAGGAGCCTCACTGATTTCCCAGCCCTATTCTCCATGAGGCTTCATGAAAGCCCTTAAAAGGCCATTGACTATGGACAGGAGCTGGTGGTGGCATGAAGGTCTTTCAAGGCCTTGGTGAGCCCAAGTGGCAGGCTTAACACCCTTCTGAACCAGTGCAACTGGGTTTTTAATTCTGCCCTTGTATCAGCAACACTGACCTCTCCAGGAAGCCCACTGGGTAACACAGTTCCTCCAGTACACTTCTGGTTTTTTAATCCACAGTGGAGATGGGGAGCCCTTCTTTACCCACCTTTGTGCTGTCAATCCCATCCCATGTTGTGTATCAGAGCCCCACTGCGGTGTTTCAATCAGTTACATGAGGGGATTAAAAAGTAATTATGGTAACAAGCACCACTACCAGTGTCATAGGCTTTCTGTGTCATGGAAAGGAGAAAAATAGGGACTGCAAGCTAAACGAGCCATCACAAAAGGCTCTGGCATTGGTCGTACTTTATGTGCATGAGTAAGGTTTATATTTAAGACAGATTCTCTGCAGAAGAGCTGTGATTGCATGGGGTGACATGGATCTCATCATGCAAGCCAGCAGGGACTCTGTGCGTATTGCTGTTGTGTGTCCTTCCATCCCTCTCTCTCTGAGATGCTGTTGACCATAAGTGTAGGATACTTTGCTCCAAGGACGTTTCTGCAGCTGTCCCAGTGGCTGGGCCGGGCGGGATCAGGGGACCAGTACTGCATGTCAATAAGGTACTTGGCTGAAGTGGCTGCTGAGCAGAGCAACATGCAGTGGTGGCACAGAGGGCTTGAGGCTGCCTGCCTGTTAGGCAGAGGCACTGATGTTCTGCTACTGACTTTGTAAGCTGAGGTGTTGTCTTTTGAACTTTGTTCTAATGCCAGTTTTGTCCCAGACCTGAGCAAAACCTGGTGTGGAAAGTGGGTATCAACCCTGTCATTGGGAAACATGCTCCATCCTGTGTGACGTGCCAATCTACGGTACATCAGGCATTGCTGTGTGTAGTCCTGCCTCTGTGTTTTGTTTCAGAGGTCGCTAGTGCCAGGGAACTGAGTTTTTGCATTAAATATTTAATAAATCTGTGTTTGCACATATTTACAGAGATTATTTTTCAGGGAAGATCAGAGTTTTCCAGCTCTTGCTTTATGTATCTTCCTATAGGAGGAAGAATTTGACTGATTTAATTGTCCTGGGTTATTTATATGTTTGGCTTTTATTACTGGCCCCGCTTAGATGGGCTACTCAGTTGGGTTTTACTAATTACAACATGGTTGTTCTTCTGAGCATGAGCTGCTGTCCAGGAAAGTACACTACAGGACATCTCCATAAATCAGTCCCAGGATTTTATTAGGTTGTTTATGTAACTTTAGTTTATGTGCTGTAATTCCTTGCTGTGTTGCCGAGAGTAGTTCCCAAAGAGGATGTTTATTCTTCTTGCTTGTAAATCCTTTAGTGTGGGCTTTTTGTGTGACATCTTTGCCCTCCTTCACTTCCCTTGTCCTCTATTTTGAATAGCACTTGGTGGCATTATAAACTCCAGCCGGTGAAAACCTGACTTAGTTACACACCAATGAGATACAATTGTCTTGTAAGGGGGAATAGCTTTTTAGTTAAGTTTAGTGCATTGATTCTATTTTTAATTCACGTAGAGTAATTTTCAAGGTATCCAATCAAACCAACCCTGTTGGTGGTCTTATGTTGAAGGTGTCATGTCTTTTTGGATGCCGTTTTGTGGGCCAACTTTGTTGTGGTCACATCACATCTAAGTAAGATGGGATCATAATAAATCTAGTAATTATTAAGTAAAAGTCCTATGATTTTCTGAGGAATAAAGAAGGAATTAAGCAGCAGCATAGCACAGGATTTCCATAGGAGGTGTGTGAAAGCAATACACAGGACTTCTTAGGGGCTTCAGCTGAAGTGTGTTGCATCTGTTTGTAGAACTGTAGCCTGAAACATCTGATAAAAATCAACTGCACTTCTGAAATCACTGCATGGCCATATGCAGAGGGGTTTGATATAAACCTGCAGAGCCATAATGGAAATGACAAGATCAGGGGCTGGGGGGAGATGCTGGATATCTCCTGTGCCCTGGGAACCCACTGGGTGAGATAGTTTCACATCCTTCTAATTTCCAGCCTGCTGTGGAGGTTCCCATTCAGGTGTTGTAGCTCCCACATCACAGGTCAAGGCGCTGCCAGCCCCTATCCCAACAAGGTACCTCTTTCTGATGGGTTGACGTCACAGCCCGGGTTAAATGTTCTGGATTTTTTTCTTCTCATCTGAATTTGCCAGTGAACCAAAACATCCTTTGGGATGTTAAAATAGGATATTTCTTCATGTACGAAACAAGCTAATCAGTGTCTTGATTTCTTTGGAGTTACAGAGCGCACATGGGTGCTATCTTGTGCTACTTGGTTAAACCACCCCACATAGAACCATGTTTTTTAACATGGATTTTTGTACTGTGGCTGCCTCTGTCTTCAGTCACTGCCCTGACTTGCCTCTTCTTTCTCCTGTTTTACCTTCCTCTATCCTTTGCCCTCCACAACCTCCCATGAATACCTTTTCTTGTAGGTGGGCAACTCTGCCAGAGGCAGCAGATTCCCATCGTGGTGCCTCTCCACAATCTCCACTGTTCCAATCTCCATAACTTGCTTTTGTTCTCATTTTAATTCTTTCCCATGCCTGATTTGACCACATTTCATCAATGGTAAATGAAGCAGGGGAGGAGAACGGTCCATGTCTACTTGATATCCTTGTCCTGAGGCCGAGCCAGACCCTGTTGCGAAGAAGTGGCAGTCCTTCAGAGAACCATTATGGCTTGCAGGAATCTGTAACATATTTCAGGACAGCCTGCTTTCTCTCTCTTTTTCTCTCCCCCCACCTCTGTAAACATATGAAAGAAACATGAGAGAGCATTAAACCACAGAAGACAAATCATGGTCAGAATAAATATACTGTTTGCTAGCAAACTTAAAAATACGCTTGTGGATTCTAATAGCTGTAGGCAAAAGTTGGATATTTATTGCAGCCAAGGCTTACTGTGGTTTATTATGTTTATAAAACAGTTTAATACTACTTTTCTTTTAAAATGAGTTTTTAATTTAGAATAATTTTGTTGGATTTGTTTCCAGAGTACAGATGGCTGCTCGCTGCGGGGGTGCGGGGTGACAGGGAGAAATGTGCTTGTGGGTGTGTTTTAACAGTGCTCCCAGATGGAGTGGATTGAATGAAATTTAAACCATTGCCCTGTGAACTACAAGTGTGATAAATATAATCAGTCAATGCACAAAACCACGGTGGAGGTGGGGAAGTGGATTGATAGGCACATGGTGGAAAGGGAGGTGGGTCCCAACAGTGCAGCCACTGGTGTCACATCAGAGCAGCATCTTCATCATGGACACCTCTTGTAGAGGGTTTACCTGATGTACACCAACGTGCTAATAGCATCCCCCACCTCCTCTGTAACCCATTCTAGTCCCTCAGATCCTCCAAATGCAGGATTCACATAGAAGGGCTGAAAAAAGGGAGAATTCATGCCAAAAAAAAAAGCCTGGCTGCTGGAATTACCAAGTTCTTGGAGTATTTTTCATTTACTCATCTTAATTACTAAGTGTAAGAATTTACTGCTGTCACTTCCAGAGTTTAGTGTAGTCCATTATTTTAAAGCCCATAGATTTCCTTGGAGTGATTTGTTTGTACATTACCTTTCCGTGCTTAAGCAGCGTAAGCCACGCTGGATAAACAGCGCACAGAGTGGTTTGGACAGTGCAGGGCAGGTGAAGGAAATTGAGTGAATTTTAATTGCTCCAAAGTTCTGAGATCTTCCAGGCTGTGAGAACCAATTTTCAGCTAAAAATGATCTATGGGCCTTGAGCTGTAGTGTGGGAAAGTATGTCTGTGTCCTGACTTACAAATGAACAATGCAACATTCCCCCTCTGTTCAATTATAGAAGATGGTGGAAGATGGACACTTGGCTTCTCCTCTTTCATTGCAAACACGTCGCAGCTCAGCCTCCTTGGCTCCCTTCCTGCCAGCTTCCATCAGAAATAAAGTCATCTCTGCCCTGGCCAGGATAAATGTCTGGCCAACTCGCTTTACAGAAGGATATGCTTTGAGCAGGGCTTATTAGAAAGGTGACAGTTTGTATTTTCCTGGCCAGCACAAGTGTGGCCATGTCCGCACTTTCAACATTTGGCGTGTTTGCTCCTGCGCCTTTCTTTCATCATGCTTAATGTCTATATATAAAAATGCCTAGTTAGGCTTCCAGACTTCCACACTGCCATTTGGATTAGACATGCTTCAAGCACGACTTGCTGGTGCTCACTTGCACGATGGCAGGGTGAACACAAATGTCTGGCACGGTCACTGCAGTCGTACAACATCTCCTGCCATCATGGTTTGGCTGGAAGCTGCCTTGCTGAGGGCAAGCCCTGTGTGTGCGCATCCCGTGGAGCTCAGTTATGTGCCTCTTTCTCCAGTGACTGCCTTTGTTCTGCTGCACTCATGTGCTTTGGGGCAGGCATGCTTGGAGCAGTGTGCCAGCTGGCTGGAGATGAGTGTGCAGGCACCAGTGGTGATCTGGTGAGCTGGTGCTCAGTGCCAGGTGAGCTCAGCCGTTTACAGCACTTGGTACGTTTTCAAGAGACCAGCAGAGATAGGAGCTTCACTTCAGGCAATGAACACGTTCAAGAGGTGATATGGGAGATGTACAATCTGGTGTAGCAAGGATATGCAACAGTGCTGGAGGTTTCTCGCAGTGTTGAAATGGCCGTTGTCTGATGCGATGGGTCGCATCTTTGAAAATCCCAGCAGATCAGGGCAGGGGATAACAGGAGGCTATCTCTTGGTGTATGCAGGGTGGGATAAAGAAGAATATAGTCTTCCAAAGCGATGGCTAGCATTGAGATGCAAGATGTTTCCTGGGGTAACTCAGTGATCCTTGAGATCTTTTCAGGTCTTTTCCAACCTGTTTGATTCTACGTTTCCTGGGTGTCATGATGAATCTTAAAAGATTCAGCCAACAGTAAGAAAGGAGTAGCTGGGTTAAAGTGAGAGCTTACTAAATGAGAAGGCTTCTGCTTCAAGTACATATGTTGCTGTTGATAAATAGAAATGCAGACTCAAAGCCTAGAAAATAGCTTTCCATGTTGTCATGATGCTGTCACTGGCATTTGCAAAAGGATGTGTATCATATGAAGACAAGGGTGCTCATATGACAGAGAGCATCATCACAGTTGGCATCCTTGTGGGTAATATCATTAATAAGTCTAATTGCATTGTAGGCTTTCAGTTTCCTATGCCAAATGCTGTTTTTCAGTAGCTCAATCAGTTACTGTTGTGTGCTAACACATGTGTATCAGATGCCTGGTGCGGCCATGGTAGGCAAGAGTGATGTGGAAATTCTTCAATAACATGCAAGCAAACCTGCCCTCCAGGTGAACATAATCCTTGCAATAGTAATGGGTTTAAGCATGAATAGACCTGTAAGCAAACTTTGTAAAGGACTTCTTTTCTGTATGTAAAGTGAGCTTGAGATAATAGCCGAAATTAGAAAAAGCCATTCTTAAAACCTAAAAAGGGATGTTAGGGCATACACAGATTGAAAGTGGAGTTTAGCATTAGTCTGTTTAACAGGTGAAATTGTCTAGCAAGACTTGCAGTGCAAACCCAATCAACTTGCTGTAACATAACAGTTTCAGCATGCCTCAGGTTTATTTTGGGCTCTGAGAGTTGATGAACAGAATCTCTGGACTATTATTAGCATTATTGGTAATTCCTGCTGCAGTGTTCTTGGATGGAGCTTGGTTTTGGTGGTGTAAGAAAACAACCTGTTCTGTTCTTACTTCATTTAAAAGAATTGTTTGCTTCATTTAAGGTTACATCTTAGAGAAAGCGTAGATTCTGCAAACCGGAAGTGAAAATTCAAGCAGTGAGATTTGTAGCGCCATGGACAATCAAACTGAAGTGCTGGGTGGCTGCAGGATATATCCGTAAGCCAACAAGATCTAGAGGATTAGCTCTAAACTCTAAACCTCATTCTAATTTGCTTCATGAGTATCAGCGTTTCCCCTGTGTAAAATGGAGATAGCTCTTTTGAGAGTGAAGCTTTGATGAAGCAGACACCTGTATAAGTTCCACAGCCATTCCCCCACTTGGCATGAAGCCATTCCTTGTGCTTCTGAGACAAAAGATGCAGCCCCACTCCTCTCCTGCATCAGATGTGAACAGCAGGATCTCTCATCTGCAGGCAGGTAGAGTTCTTAGAATAGCAGAGTTACCATATGGAGAACAAGAAGTCCATGTGTTCTGGTGGTAATAGATGCCTCAGCCTGCACCTGCACATCTTGGCTTGGCCTTTTCTTTTGTCCTCTCACGTCTCACCTCTTTGGACACCAGACCTGGTCCCCTGTGGTTCCCTCCATCTCCGTAGTCTTCTGAATCTGATGTAATACACTTTTTTCCTCTTTTACCAGGGTCTCTTGATTTGTCTTCATTTTGTTTTAAACTCCCAAACACTCGTAATGCAATTGTAGAGCTAAATAAACGCTGTGTTATGTTTGGAGATATTGCTTTCAGGAAAAATGGTCCAGTGCACGAATTGATAGTGGAGTATATAGCACTTAAGAAAGACAGACTGTGCACTTACTGTGTGCTAGTGAAAAAGCTGCAGGAATTTTGGTTCTTTATTTTTGTTAAGTTGAGGGGTTTTGTCACCTATTTTTAGAATATGTGTGCGGTGTGTAAAATAAAGCGTCCGTGAAGACATCCCATTTGAAAAAGCACTTATTGTCATCTCCATCGTTTCCAACCTGCTTCCTGCAGGAAATCCTTGAGAAGCCTGAAGCAGCCCCATCTCCTCCTCCTCCTTTTTTTAAAGGTTACTGGTGTGTCTTTTTAGGAGAAAAAAAAAACCCAACAGGTTTCTTGTGATCTCAGTACCGACGAAAATGAATAGTGGAGCTTTTCATTGGCTGCTTTTTATCTTGCCTATAAAAGGGTGTAAGTGACAAAAGGGAGAAGACGGTGGCCACTTTCCTTTCTACAACCCTTGCTTCTTAACTTTTCTTCCTTTTTTACCCAGCCACCTGGCTGTCTTTTGATTCCAGGGTCCTTAGAAGCAGAGGCTGTGCTTCCTTGAATGTCTGGAAACGAGACATCATATTGGGAGTGCTACCACAAAGAAACAACAGAAACAAAACACAACCAGAAAAGGGACCAATTTACATACTGTGTCATATAAGTCTACTGAACTCCACTTCTAAGTCCGGTGGGACTTCGAAGAAGATATGAAGAGAGGGGGCAGATAATGAGAGGGATTTAAAGACATGCAGTTATGTAGGTAACAGTTCCCTGGGTGGAGCTGTACCTGGGAAGATAATAGATCCAAGATTTCTGGTTCTTCAAGCATGAGTCTGCACTGCTTGATCAAGGACTGGGTGCATTGTTTGAAGTAGTAGCAGGCTCATAAATCTCCATTTATTTGGGGGATCTGTACTTAGTGTGTAATATGGAGATACATAAACAGCGGTGTGAAAGCTGCACATCACTGCTGGCAGTGCACCCTCCAGAGAAAATATTCAGTTGTGGGTAAACCCAAAAGAGTGTTTCTTATCCCTAGCACATGGTATTCTAGCAAGTCAGCAGCCTGCTGCTTTCCTCTTGCAGACACATACTGGTTGTTAGCAGGCATATAGGAACATGATTCTTATGTGTTGCCCCCTTAGAAAAACCTGAGTACTCGTGCGAGTTTGAGTTGAGCCTTTTCATTTATGCTTCTGAAAGTTTTTCTTTCTGAGAAGTCCCGAACTGTGGTCCCAGGAGTCCAACGAGTGTAGTTCACCCTGTGACCTCACCAGTATCTTTGGGGATTTAGGGTGGAAGTTTCCAGTGGCCCACAGAGGCTGCTGAGCACATTTTCCCTCTGGAAGTTAATGAGACCTTTGCTTCCAGGTTGCATCTTCCCTCCTAATAATGTCACTATTTATATTGCTCCCAAATAGTTCTTGGAAAGGAAGCACAGCAAATTCTCAAATTGCAAGAGCAAGAGAACTACAGGAACTTGACTGGTGGTCAAAAGGAGCCAGGAATTCATTTTGCACACACAAAAGAAGGGAGTTGTGTGTGCCTGCCTGCCTGGAACCCCAGTGTCCAAGGTTAAATAAACCATTGCTTCGTGGTGGTTTTAAATCCTTCATTCTCCTTTTATTGTCTCAAAAAGTAGAAATAGTAGCTATAAAAAATAGAGCCTTGATACTTGCAGGCTGGCTTCTTCACTGTCTTCCATGCTGGTAGCTCTGTTAATCAGTTGGTTCTGTCTTCTTGTCCATCGTAAGTAAAGGCACATCAGCTGAGTGCCTGAATGCACAACTCATGTTGTTTCAGTTGCAGTGGTCCAAGGATATAATGAGGCAAGGGTTGTAAGGAGACGTAGTATCTTGTCCTAGAATACTTCAAAGCTGGTTTTTATTGTGGCTCTCTTCACTTGTGCCTCTGCCTCATCGCAAGAGTTGCCAGTGAAGGCCGGGCACCATGGCTGAAAAGTTGCTGCCTTTCACCTCTGCTGGTCTTACCATGAGTACAGGATAGACCTTGATGCTCCAGAGCCCATTGTAAATCAGGGGGGCTTTGCTGAAGCTAACTGCATGTGAATGTTCCTAATGGGATGTGCTTAGCAAAGTCTGTTTCTTTTGAGTAGATTCCATTGCAACTTATAATGGTAAGAGAAAACCACTCAAGTAGAACTGCATGTTTTTATCATTAACTTCTGTAGCTAAGCAGAGCTTACTAGAAGAACTCGATTTACTTCTGCATCTTACTCTTTCTGTCTCTCATTTTCTGTCAGCATTCACTATGTTCACCCTTACTGTGGCTTTATTACCTCGCTGCCAAGATTGAAATTGTACTGCTGATAACTGATTTTCTGGTGGTTGTGATGACAGGTCTGTGATGTTTCGAGGTTTACATTCTTGCCCTCCCTCTGAGTTCCCCCTCCCCTAAGGGGGGTCCGTGCCAAAGAACAAGCTCTTTGCCTACGGCGCTCGTTGTAGAACCTTCAGATCAACCAGCTAATATTCAAAACAGTTTCATTTTAAATTAAAAACTTACTTCTTCTTAATCTCCCTGTTCCCCACAAAAATCTCAGGCTCAACCTCTTCTGCTCCAAATCTAAACCCAAAGGGTAAATGATCTTTACTGTAAGAAACTAATCAGATGCAGGAATTTACTTAATAGAGAAATTTCTGAACCAGATCCCTCCAATAATAAAAATGGGAGAGCCTCAAAACGCTTTAGTGCTTTCTGAAGTCTTAGCTGAAGGTGTCAATAGACATCTTCTGTAGTAAGGATTTAGCCTGAATTTATTGAAAGCCATCTATTAGGCCCACGTCTGTTGACTTCTGGGGGCAGCTGGTCCCTCTATTATTTATGTCTCTCTCTAAATCTCAGCTATAGTCTCAGATTTACAAAACAGCATTCTATTTTGGCAACTGTGCCATGTTTATGCTGCTCATGTGCCGTGTATTTATGTACTGTATAACTTGGTAGAAACACTGTCTGCTCAAATGCTGGGTTAATGAAGTGCCGGGTGGCTGCATGAAGGTACTTCCTTCATGGATGCACTTTGGAAAACCACCAAGTGTAGTTTGATGACAGCTCTCTATATATTTCCTTTAAAAGGCTTTATGAAGGAGATTGCTTCTTGAGCAGCATTAGATAAATTGACAACTGAAAATTTCAGCATGTTTCAACTTGTTTTCTTACTGTACTGTTCAGAGGCAGATTGTTTTGGGTTTACTTCTCATCCCTTTTTCTAGTCCTTCCTCTCATACCTGCTCTTCCTCGCCTGCCCTGTCCTCAGCGGCAGTAGAGGAGGGCGTAAAATTGTGAGCGTACAACAGGATTGAAAGCAAAAAATTAGTGGGGGGATTTGGAGAAAAGAAAAGGCAAATTCTGAGAACCAAACTGTTTGGTGCATGTTACTAACCCTTCATCCAGTACCTACATGCAAGTACGTGCTGTGTGTGCCTCCCAGGCAGCTGAAAATGTAAGTCCCCTTCCATGCGTTTAAAGCTGCCTTTCATAAGGTCTTGCTTTATCTTCTGGATACAAGGGAAAAGTCAGCACATGGTGAATTAGAATGTCAATTCAGCCAACTATGGTGAAATCATGAGGGCATGAATCGCATGTGTTGGACGTCTCTTTTTCCAAGGCAGAGGATCTCATATTGCCTTCTTCTCTGGGTAGGTCAGGAGGAAAACACAGGTTTTGGGCAAAGCACAGAGCCAGTGGTTGCCTACAGGTGGTAAATCTCCTTTACTGTGGATGCAGGCATTTAGTTCTTGTAAATGCCAGGCTGTAAGGGAATTAAAGACTGGGAGGGAGAGGGAAGCAGATTAAACAAGGACAGAAGTGAATGGCTTTAAGATGAAAGAGGATAGGTTGAGATGAGATGTTAGGCAGAAGATGATGATCATCTCCCCAGTGAGGGTGCTGAGGCGCTGGCACAGGGTGCCCAGAGAAGCTGTGGCTGCCCCATCCCTGGCAGTGTTCAAGGCCAGGTTGGACGGGGCTTGGAGCAAGCTGCTCTAGTGGAAGGTGTCCCTGCCCATGGCAGGGGTTGGTACTGGATGGGCTTTAAGGTCCTTTCCAGCACAAACCAGTCTGGGATTCTATGAAAATTACAACACGCTTAGAAGTCCCAGTACAGGACTGGCTCTGCTTCAGAGAGTTTGGGAGGCGGGGAGGGCAGTACGGAGACAAAAATAACATTTTGCCGTCTTTTCATTACTCTTTATGGGCTTTTTTCCTCCTCAACCGCTTCCTCCAGTGAAAACATTTTTTCACCAGGAATTTCTCCATGCCTTCTTTGGGGAATAGCAGTATTTTTCTCCATTCTTCTGCCTGTATTTCACACCTCTGAGAAAATCCAAAGGCACTTCATTCCCAACCCCTCGTCACTGGTTAACAGTGTCATCGGGGAATATAACCAAAAGCTGTTGTGCACCAGAAGGACAAAGCCTCTCTGCAGCTCTGTTTTGCTTCTCGACTCCCAAACCAGTTCAGTCCCAGGCTTTCATTTCCCAGCCTGGCTGGGCACTGTGCACTGTGTGCACCAGGGGATTCCTTAACCTACAATTAACATCCCTCCTTTGCGGGGCTTCCATATAGATCTTTCAGCACTTGAAAGGGCTGTAGTTCACTGCTGGAATGTCAACATAAGGTTCTAATTTTGGGATCGTAATGGGAAATATGTCTACAGAGCTTTGCTCAGAAAAGGGTTAATGTGACAGACCCAGACTTCTTATAGAGTAAAGCAGGAAAAACTATTTCCATCATGGTAAATAAAAGTGCATTAAAAAGACATTTAGTCATGGGAATAAAAGCTAAAGAAACACATGCTACATCGGGATGGTTTATATTAGTGTCATTAACTCCTATGTTTTGGAATAACTCCCAGATGAAGGATTATGCTGAAAGTAGGAATTAATGGCACTAATGTAAGCCATTCCATGTAGTGTGCATTTATACCTTTGATTTGAGAAGCATGCAGTGAGCAGTCGGTAATGCAGCGAAGTGCTGCATTGCGCAGGCCATGAGTAGAAGTTAGTATGAACTCACCTTGCTTTGGGTTAAGGGGGCTTTATCCTGTAGGCTTAGACAGCTGGAAGGAGGTTGGAAAATCCTTAAGTGACCTTGTGTAACCTACCATTAAGGTCTTGAGCTTCTCAAGAGCTGGGCACCTTAGTTCAGAGAAGCATTCAGTGTGAGTGCTCTGCAGTGGGGTAGTCTGCAGACCGGAACAGGGGCTAAAAAGGCCTTTCTGCAGACTCTCATAATGTTTGCAACCTAAAATGAGGCAGGTCCTTTGCAGCTTCCAGGGAGACCTCTCCAGCAAAGGAACATTAATATTGGTGGTAGTCACGGCTGAGCTCCTCACTTGGTGCAGAGGGAGCAGTAGTAGTTGGCTCCTTCCAATGACACATCTGCTCCTTTGGGGAGTTTCAGGCCAGTAAATGTTCTGAGAAGCTGTGAGTTCAGAGCTGGTTTGTTCTCTAGACTGCATATTCCACCATGGAAGTAGCGTGTAGAGCATCAGTAACTGACTCAAGAGTAGATGCTTTTTGTAGTCCTTTCACTCTTCAATGATTATTTTATACACTTCAGAATGGGGTGTTCCAAAGCGTGTGAGCAATTTGGAAGCATAACTAAAAGAAACTTCCATCCTAGTGCAAATCCCATCTGTAATATCTGCATTGCCATACTATCCATCATATATGTATAGTAACATTTTCTGAATGGCTGCCAGTTGAGCACTGAGCCTGTAGCCCCAAGTACCATGGGTATGCCTTACTCACACCTCCTGCAGACTTTCTCCTACCCTCAGCATCCTGGCATTTCTCTAATGGAGAAGCCAAGAAGAGGATGCTGCTTTGTGCCTGCCAGCAGACTCCCTGGTTCATCCAGGGGTTTGGAGGAGGCTTGTTGAAGGGGTGGCACCAAATCACGCCAGCTGATGAGCAGACACTGGTGTGGGAAAGGGGCTGTAGTTCATTTTATAGATGAAACTTCGCTGGGGGTGTTTGTAGAGCTCCGATTGACAAGTATTGCTGCCATGATAGAATCATAGAATAGTTAGGGTTGGAAAGGACCTTAAGATCATCTAGTTCCAACCCCCCTGCCATGGGCAGGAACACCTCCCACTAATGATGAACTTCTGTTTGTCACTTAGACTTGCAGAAAAGGGTAGAAGCTGTTTGCGCCATGGAAAGGCTGGGACATGTTTGGGCAGGGAGCTCCTCCTTGACATGGAGACTAAAACTGATGAAGCACATGAAGGGAATAATGATCTTGCACTGAATGTTTGTCGGCTCAAGGCAGTACAGGCTTGACTTTGTCTCTGGTTTAGGCTCAGTCTGTCTGCAGAGACCTTCTCTTTTCTCTGCCTCATTACCCCATTTGTGAAGCACCTATAAATTCTGCTGCTTTTCCTTCCTAGGATTTTGTGCTGTTTAACTCCTTTGTGCTTGTGTTAGCCTCAGATAGTGCAATGAGGACTCCATGTAGGTATAATAAATAAATGATGACTATGATTTTCTCTTCTGTTTGCGTATTTACAAGGCTGCGTTCTTTTGTGGACCATATTTACTGCAGAATATATGATGAATTACATTGCAGCAGCTTTTCCAGTGGCTTCAGAAAGGTCAGGGTGAGTTAATTTTTTTGCTATGTCATTTATCTATGCCTGTTTTGCTCAGACTTTGAGATAGAGCCAGCTTTGCTGAGTGGTGAGTAAATGCCAAAACCCCTCATGTTCAGTTCTAAGTTCAGCTTCACTTTTTCCCCTTGAACTCATCATTCTTCACAAGTGAACTTGGAGATGAGTAGTCCGCTTTTGGACGATTCTATACTGCAGCCTTAGCATGTCCTTCTCAAATGTCTGTCCTGCTGAAGAAAATGGCCTCATGTTTTACTGTTGTTGTTTTATCAAACCTTTTAATGGTGAAGAGCATCCTGTCAGAGTTTCTCAGTGTCGATATGTTCCCCCAGCATTAAGCACTTGAGGGAAGGAGGGGATATATACCTCTAATTTTAGAATACTTTATGTACGTACTGTCATTTACCACTGTACCCTCAAAAAGCAAACAGAGATTTAAGGATCAAATGGCTCTGCCTTTCCAGCTCTTACCAAGCATGCTTAGCTCGAGCAGCGAACGATTCTGAGCGTCTTCAATATTTATGCTTCAGAAGGCAGTTATCCTCAGTTATCCTTTTAGCAAGTCCCATTTCTCCGTGTTCTGTCATGGGCTCATTTATACTAGGCTGATTTAGTGCTAACTGGGGAGATTAGATTGCCCTGCTTGATGCTGTCAGCTAAAACTGAGTCAATGTCTGTATACTGTGGCCCAATTGCTCAGAGAACCTTACCCTTTTCTGTATTGCTCATTCTATTAGATACAAAAGCCTTCCTCACCCGGCTTTTGTACTGGGGTCAATTAGCTCCTGAAATAGCTCATATAACACAAATAATAATGGCAGTGCTAATCCTTTGGGCAAGCTCCATACAATGGCCACTTCTGGCCCAGAGGACAAAGAGGGCTGTTTATCTTCACTGCACACAGTCTCCAGGACTTTGCCCAGTCATTTGCAGAAGAATTTATTATCCCAGAGGTCATAGGTGGTTTGCATTGGAGGAGATTTTCTACCTTGCCACCATATGGGATGTCCTTGTCTTATTCCGATAGGATTGAGCAGTGCTTCAGGTGAATCGGATCACAAATATGTGTGTTCAAATAATGCTGTCTTAGGTAAACACGGGCTTGAAAGACATTTAAAGTGAAGACTGACACGGCACATTTAGTGGTCTTTCTTGTGTACGCAGGGAGGATTACAGCAGGAGCGATGTCTCCTGTAAGCTGCCCTGCAGCCTGAGGCTCCCAAAGTAACAGTCACATTGCAGTGTTTCAACAAAGAATTAGCCTCAAGACAGGGGCAGTCTGGCTGTGTGTTTATTGTGTCCAAGCTCCTACGCTCAAAATAACTTGATCTTTGTCTTTTTCCCCTTTGTATTGTAGCAAAGAAATGAACTGCTGGAATAAAGAAATAATAAGGATTTGCTGTATGTCCATAGAAGGGAGTTGCTCCCAGTCTAGGATCCTGCAGGTTAGCACTCTCTTTGAGTGGCATTTTTAGATTTGAGTATTTAAATCCTCTAGAGGAATGGAAATGCTGACAAACCTTACACTCCAGTTTTACCTGGATATGCACTTGACAAAGCCTAGGAAGTATGAGAGTGCAGCTACCAGACAGGAATGAAAGATGTTGGCTTCTTCATCTTAAGTATTTCTGCTGGCCTTTTAGTACCATAGTTAGTGTGCAGAAGTGAACATCATATCCAGACAATCCGTATTGCTTTTCCCCTTGCAGGAAGTTTAGAGCTGGGATAGGTTGCTTGTATTTCTCCTGCCTTTTAGTTTGTGGATTGTCTGGTGTCATTGAAGGCCAGGCTGGATGTGGTTCTGACAACCTGATCTGGATTAAGACGTCCCTGCTCATTGCAAGGGGTTGGACTAGACGGGCTTTGAAGGTCCCTTCACACCCAAACTATCCTATGAGTCTATGGTGATTGTCTTTAGGTGTCCTCCATCTCATGCCCCAGGGAGCCTGATGCTTTCCAAGCAGTTGTTGCTGATGGCTTTGGGGGGCAGTAGCTCACGAGTTCGTGAGCCCTGAAATTCCTGTAGGATTTTTGTAGGCCTGAATAATCCCAGCGTATGCAGGAAACTTCTGCACCCAGAGGCATCATCAGATTGGTGGGGTCACGAGGAAAGAAGTGTGATGGCCTTTGAAAAGTTCCTTTCCAGTGTTAGTGTTATGCTAATTATAGCTCGTCCTTGCTGGGAGTTTGGATAGGTTTTGTATTGCTTTTCTGCCTCCGCTGTTTCTCTTATCTTCTCAGAGTGCCATATGAATTGGTCCTAATGACTTTTCTTTCCATAGTTTTTCTCCCTGTGATTTCCCCAGTCTAGTTTTGCCAAATTTTTTCTCTTTTTGCTGATGAGAAGAAAAATAACAGTAACTTTTCATGCTCATATAAACATCTGAGATGAAAGTGGATGAGAACAGAACGTGGCAAGCCAGTTGTACCCATAGTGTAACAACCATTATAGCAATTGCTTTAGTTTAGTTCCTTCTCGGTAATAAGATCTGCTAAACTTTCAAGGCTCGGCATCGAGGGAACTATCTTTTAAAAGAATAACAAGAAGATATGTTTTAAAATATCTCCTTCAGCCTTGGATGAATCTGAGGGTAGATGACATGTAAGTCTCTTGGGGCACAACTTTCTGAAGCAAGTTGGATGAGCTTCCCCAGTTACTTTTTCATTAAAGAGGAGCGTGTAGTGCATGTTCAGAGTACATTAATGACTACATCATCAGTAATAAATTAGGTTGTTAAGAGCTGTATGTGATGCTATCAGATAGTTGTAGCCATACCACTTTCATTCTCTATTTTTAAATGAGTCTGGAGTCATATCTTGGGAAAGTCAAAAGTCTTTGAGGCCAGAGGGGAGAGAAAAAAAGCTGGATGGCTGATGGGGAGAGAACAGCAATAAACTTCTGGAGAGAAGAAATAAAGCTTCACAGTTTTTATTTCTCTCACCCTATTTTTATGGGTTTTATCTGCATCTAAGCTCCAGGATGATGAGGCGTGTGTTCCCAAGCAATGGAGAAAATGTGCAGTGTGGAGTTAGGCAGACTCATCAAGTGCAGTGTAAAATGGGCATTTTTCAAAGCAGCAGGAGGAGCAGAGGAGGTGTGCTGTAAAACATGGCTCTCCCTTCTATAACCTGCTGGTAAAACTCCTACAGCTGACCTGCTCCCCAGGCAGAACCTGGTTAGGCACTGGCAAAACGTATAGGGTTTGTTGTTCTGTTGTTAATCTGACTTCCATTTCGTTGCAACCACTCAATGCTACCATCCCCATGGACCGTCTTCAGGCTGATTCTGTCTTTATCTGATAGTTTACCTCTTAATACAGCTTCTGCCCTGCAGCCTTTCCTCAGCAGTGATATGGGAACAGCCAAGCCTTCATCTAATCATTTAGAAAATCAGCTGTATTTAGTGACTAAAAAGATTACTTTAGTCTGAAATATATCCTTCCCACATGCTGTTCTCCATTGCTTGTCCAGCTGGTTTAGTTGGCCAGTAGTCAAGTGTGTTGGAGAACCAAATCCTATATTAGAATATTGACCTTTTCTTTATTAGACAGCTAATTTCATCCCAGGAGTTAGGGCACTTTTCCCTTATGAAATGTGCTCCCTCATCTGTTTAGCATATTCCAAAGATGTTGCCGCAGAGCTCCTGTCTCCTTGTATTAGTGTCTGCTATGGAAAGATCTCAGTTTCTCTTGGTCAGAAGATGATTTCTTTGGTAGCCTTTAACGAACCCTGACATAATCATACGTGCTGGTTTTTTTTTTCTGGTTTGGACCATTCTAGATTAAATGTCCTATGCATGTATAAAGAAATTCTGCTGCTATATTATTTCAGCTCTTGGTGGCTTATCAGGAGAACCACACACAAATGTATTGAGTTCCTTATTCTGAGTTTGGAGGAGTTTTTCTAATTATTATAAATAATTGAAAGAATAACGACATGTTTTAAATAGAATTAGCTGTTTGGTTTGCTTTTGGTAATGAAAGAGGTTGAAGTTGTGCAGAAATACAGATCTTGAGCATTACAGTCTATTTTTATCCTGGCTTAGAGCACTGAGAGTAGTGAGTAAACAGTGCACCAATTATTTCCAAACAGCACATCATGGTCCTACCACCTGTTTAAACAGGATTTTACAGCTGACAGTCATCCCCCAGAAGAGATTCTTATCCAGGACCTATTTGATGTTCAAAGTTTAAAGTGTGAAATTACCAACCCGTTGGGTTTTGTGTCCAGTTGTGCCTCTGGCTCTCTTCTGTGCCTTAGTTTATTCACTAATAAATTGGTGTGTATTGCTTGCCTGTGTCACAGGAATGCAGTGAAACTCAGTGTTTGCAAAGCTGTTAGGTTAAAGAGATTATGCCCAATAAAAGCTGGTTCTAAACATCTGAGAAAACTGGACAGCATTCAGATCCCAGATGGACATCAGTGGCTCTTGTCCATAACAGTTATTGACAGCAAGAATTGGGGCAGGGTTTTCATAAGGGCTGAAACATATTATTTTTATTCCTCTGCCTTAAATTTGGGTACTGAACTGTAAATTGCTGCTTTTTTGAAGCCTAAGCTTGTACTTAGCATACAGCTGTTTGAACAAGTTATTTAATGGTAAGCTAGTATGTGGATTTAGGAAAACAGGAGACTGTTGGCTGTGTGCATGGTTTTGCAACCTCAAATACGGGCTACTTCATCCCAAAGGTGCCTTGTGTCCTGGCAAGGGGCAAGGGTGGGCAGCTGTATTGAGCAGCTGATTCCCTTCAAACCTACGTACTTATTTCCAATGTGTTATGTTTATAAAGGAAGAGGGGGCTTTTCATGATGTGGAGAACTGCCTGAGCGGTGTTTCAGGCTGCTTCAGCAGCCCCCATGAACTTTAGTCCCATCAATACTTCCTTCACATTCACAGCAGAGCAGCCCATCTTTCTATCCTATTAACACCCTAATGCAGCTTTATATAGTTGATGCCAGTAATTCTTACAGCAGTTCAGAAGGGGGGGGGGAGAAGCAGGGAAAAGGGATGTTGTGGAGAATGTCTTCAGAAGGCTGGGAAGTGGGAAGGTAGTTTTTGGTTGGCAGGTGGCTTAGTGTCCTCACTCCTTCCTCATCCTGCCTGGTTGCTCCAGGCAGATTACAACTCTGTAGCTAGTCATTTTCGATGGATTTGAACCTGTTTCTCCAGTCTACTGAGCTTTCTGTGGCCAGCATCAATTCTGACACATTGCAATTCCACAGCACCTCCACCCCATCCCATGCTTCGATCGCGGGGAAATTTAGCTAGAGGCACTTAGACAAAAAAGAAATATTGTGGCTGGGGAAGCATTTAAGTTAGAGGAGGCAGCCAGGGCTGTTTTATTACTTAGACCTCTGTCACCTGTGATGACCCAGGAGAGTGGAGAATATTGATCGCTTGTCACTCACGGCATTCGGTAGATTGCATTGACAAAGCTTGTCAGGCCTCTAATAGCAGGGTTAGTGGCCTTGGCTGCAGCCCAGGGGAAAACTCGACAGTGCCTATTACTTGGCGGCCTTTAACTCTTACAGAATTGGGAGTGAACGTTGACAAAAACGAGGGAATCATTTTGTAGTTACAAATGCCCTTTCCTGCTCTGTACTTTGTTTTGGGTTTAATTTCCTCTGCTTTTAGACCTCTTGTCCTCATCAGCCATGCTGCTTTTGCTAGGGCAGGGAAAGTGTTTTGAGGTGTTTGCCTCTTCCACTGGCATCTCCAGGCCTTGCGTGAACTCAGGCAGCCTTTGCGAAGCCACTGGTCCCTCAGTCCTGTAGCTGCCATATATTGCAATGTATTGCAATCTTGCACAGGGGATGGAGAGACAGATGCAGAGCCCAAAGCTGAACCTGTTACCTGCAGCCACTTCAAAATACAGTTACCAATCACAGTGGAGCGAGGGTTAGTGAACCATACCAGATCTGTATTTATCCTCAGCTCTCCGTCACTACACCAGCCCTTGTTACAAAGATAGAAACATAGTGTGGTGGATTTATCTTGCCTTGACTTCATCTTTCCTGTCTTCTCTGTGTAGGAGTAGGGCTTGCGTATTAACATATATATATATTTTATATATATATATGTATATACACACTGGGGTAAGGAGAAGGCCCATGGCAGTTGGACCAGAGGACAGGTCCCTTCCAAATGAAATGTTCTCTCTATTCTGTTCTTGAACGTGCAGCTGAACTGCCCACGTGTAGGATGGGCGCTGCATTAATGTTCAGCCAGTTCTGTAGCCCTTCTTGTTATTTCTGACCTCTTTATAGTTAAGCTTAAAGTTGCAATATTGGCAGTAGTGGGACCTTGGAGGACTCAAGGAAGACAGATTTGCTCATGTGAGGGAATAAAACATTCATGTCTCCCTCACTGCCTGGGACTGGTGTAGTGTGGTCCGCTGGTTGTAGATAACATGAGAGAGTGAAGAATCGAGCTTTATTTACTAAATCTCTTAGACAAACTAAGAGCTGGTGAAGGGAATTGGTGTGTGCAAATTACTGCTGAACAGTTGATGTACAAACCCTCACCCAGCTCACAACAGCAGCGTGAGGCAGAGCTGGGCTTTGCCCTCAGAGAGGTTGGGAAGGTTTCTGCTCACCATTCAATTCAGATTGAATGTTCTTTGCTCATGGAAACTTCCAGTGAGATGACTTTTGTTTCTTGTTGGTTTGGTTTGGGTTTAATTGAGTGGGTTTTTTCCAGTTCACATGCTAATGTCTTTTGTTTGGGGCCGCAGAAAAAGGTGGCATTTAAAATACATAATTCTTGCTAGTCTTTGCAAAGAAATGTAGTCAATAGTATGGAGGAAATGCATTCTGTATAGTAATGGAACATGAAAGCAGCTGATAGCATTGCATATCATTTTTAAACAAGCTGTAGTGTGTATCCATTGAGCAAGTCCCCAGGTGGAGCTTAGGAACACAGCTGAACTTTTCCAAAGAGAGAATTGGGGCTGTGGGGTTTTTATGTGCCTCCTCCTTAGGCTTTTTGACTACATGTTGTGTTTTGCTTCCAGTCGTTCCCCATGATCCTGAGGGGATGTGATGGGGTGGTGAATAATCTGCATCTTCTTGCAGTGCGTTGGTTAAGGGGTTGGCAAGAAGTATGAAAGGTACTTTGAACTACATGAGCTCCACCAATCCATATTGAATTGGGGGGCACTTAAATGGGAAATAAGGACCATATCAAAACTCAGTGTGTATTTCTGAACCTCCTGTGGGAACTGAAACTGCTTTTTCACCACAGTGCCCAAACTCTCCAACTGCAACAGGGTGACATCGGGTGGGCAAAGCTTATACAGCACTTGTCTTCTCCTCTTAAAATACCTGATTACGCATGCCCTTGTGAAACCTCTCAGTATAGTGCTCTTCAGGTGTTGCAAGCATGGACAGTTTGGTTTCGAAGATGCCCTGCTTGGCTTTGTACAAGTTAATGATGACATTTTTGCATCCAAACAGCAAAATTTGAGCCTAGCAGGAGAAAGAAATGCTTTGGTAATTAGAGAACGTGCTAATGACTACTCAGAAACTCTGGATGAAGGTTGAAGCTGGACACCAGGCTTCAAGGAGAGCTTGCTGCTGAAGTATATATCCCTTCTTGCTATCACCAGGCATGAGGAGCTTCAGCTCTGCCTCAGGATTTAGACTTAGAGCTTCTCTTTGCCCGGTTTTCAAATTCTTCCTGTCTTCTGTGAGAAAAAAGGCTTTCAACTTCAGTAAAATATGTATTATATATGACATGCCTTCATCTGCCTACCCGAGTGCAGGCGAGCTGGTGGCAAGAAGACTGTAATTACCTGTGTGTCTTTGTCCCATAGTGAAACCTCGCTCTGGAAAACAGATGCCTGGCATATTTAATTCACCTTGTCACATTGAGCCCTGAGTTTGAGTTCTCTGTGAAAGGTTTTATAATTCATAGAACCCAAAATAATTTACACCTAATTAGATTTTGTCAACTGAATAATTCCACCTCACGCTGCCTCTGCAGAATAATTTAAAGCAACTTCATTTTAACCTCAAAATAGTTGTAAATGTCACAGTTGTTCCTTGGGAGCAGAGCCCAGCCCCCTCCTGGCTCCATCCTCCTGTCAGGCAGTTGTAGAGAGTGGTGAGGTCCTCCTGAGCCTTCTCTTCCCCAGACTGAGCCCCACCAGGTCCCTCAGCCATGCCCCATCACACTGTGCTCCAGGCTCTGCACTAGCTCCGTTGCCCTTCGCTGGACCTGCCCCATCACCTCAATGTCTCTCTTGTAGTGAGGGGCTTAGAACTGAACGCAGGATTTGAGGTGAATGCTGTATTGACTGTTGAAGGGTTGCTGTGTCTAGCATGCCTTCGGTTGCCTTTCTCCCCAGCCTGCCTGACTAGATCCTGTTTTGAAGCCTGTGTGGTGTAAACCCATATTAACAAGCAGACTTTTCGCCTGTAGGTCTACAACAAGGGACTTGGGGAAATGGTTTAGTGGGAGCAGGTGTCTGGGTTTGCTGAAACGAGATACCAATTTTATGCTTTTCTGAATAAAAGTAAAATAAAATTTAAAAATACAAAGTTAGATGCACTCAGATGAACTTGCTGCACAAATGGTAAGAATTAGCTACAGTTACATGTGTAATGTGGTTACTTCTTTTATTAAGTACTTGAAAGCTTGTTGCTTAGTATTGAAGGCCACAGGTTCGTCCTGCATTGGATTGTTATGTGCTAAATATGGTCTACTTGCAGTGTTTAAATTGGGGTAGATAAGAAACATGAAAGTAAAAGACACTAAGATATAAGACAATGTTGTAATAGCTTTTGGAAAGGAATTAATGTTTCAAGAAATTAAAAGAAACTGAGATAAAGCGTATCATTTCTGATGTTTGTGAAGAGCCATTCAAACTTCCTTTAATATCTGTGACATTTGTTATTTGAACGCAATAGTTAATATATATTTACAGCTAAATTAGCTAAAACTTGCTGTTCCTGTTGGTTTTTCCACTCAGTTTTCTTTACCCATGTTCACAGTTAGCAGAGTAATGGACCATAGTGTCAGACCAGAAGCATTTTCTTGGGTTTGAAAAAGAATGGAAATGTTGTAATAAAGGAGACAAGGAAATGACATCTCCAAGGACAAGACTGTGTTCATTTGGAAGGTATCAATGTGTCTTGGGGGGGGCAAACCCACATCTCATGCAACTGAATGACAAAGTACCTGTGGTCATCTTGTGAGCCTTGGTTTTGGATGTGAGGTATTACCCATTCTAATTTTAGCCCTTTGATGAAACCTGTTGTTAGCCTGGATTCTCAGTTGGTAGTACCACCATGGGTCTTTTGCTGGGGCAATGTCCTATCAGTGTCCTTCTCTTCCCATCTTCCCTGATGTGGCAGGGTAGAGAGGTGACAGCTGTTCCTCATCTCTTTGGTCACGCTTGACCACATGAATGTGTGTGAAACGTTGGAGGATCTCATTGTGAAGCACCAAGCAGGGTGGTGTGCCTGGCCATTGGTATGTGCCGCACTCCTTTTGTCCATTCAATGAACTGAGCATCTCTGTACTTACCCCGCTGTTTGAAAGCAGAAGTGCACTGCTTCTGAGTGCGTTAGAAAATTCAGCCTTCATGGCCATGCCTCAGTAGGAGAAGAAATCTGTAAACAACCTTTCCCTTATTGTTGAGGCTTGTCTGCAGCTCTTCTAAACGCTGTAATTAAGCTGTGCTTGCTGAGCTTTAATCAGCTCTAATGAGGAGGATTCATACTGGGCAAAATCGAGGTAGTTTATTGGTTTTCCACTCCTTAAAATTTCTGCTCCTCGAATAGGTGGCAGATAGACTGTAGTGTTAACTATCAGTTTTAGCAACTACGTTTCCAAGCAGCTTCTGTTCTAATATCACTTTGTTCTATTTTATGCTCCTCTTGGCAACTCAGGAAATATGAGTAGATCACAGTCATAGACTGGTATGGATTGGAAGGGACCTTAAAGCTCATCCAGTTCCAACCCCTTTCCTACGACCACCTTGAGGTTCCTGTTGTACCTGAATTGGCACCTGAAGCATTTGAAAGGTGTGTTCAGGGCTCTGCTTTCTTTGACTGCTGTTATAAACTGTTTCTGCTATTGACTTTCACTCTCCTTCTCTTAATTAAGTGAATGAGAGATTGTGTATTTGGTATCTCTGGTATTTATCTCTTATTAAATCCTGATACTGCAATGTATTTTTTAATGAATCCCAGGCTAGGTGTCGTGAGGCACTGTGCTGGTGCTTTGCTGTGCTCTTTGGGGCTCAGCATGTTTGGGCCAGAGGCATTGGGAGATGTAGGAATCAAACACCTGTGAAATTCATTTTGAAATGGGTATGTTGCAAATTAATTATGCTGGGCCCTGTCTGATAGTTCCAGCAAGGAAACCACAGCACTAAAGGCCGCATGTTTGGAGATAACCCCGAGTGCTGGATACCAGCAGGGTGAGGTAGAGAATGTGCAAGGTTTGGCCAGGTTTTATTTGCCTTCAGTCAAAGCAGGCAGAGTAAGTGTATGCATTTCAATGCACATTTCAGTAAAACTCTTCAAACAGATGTAGTGATAGGCAGTGCTCAGGCAAAATCTCTCCCTGCTTTACAGTAATGTTCTGGGTTCCCCCTGATTAACTTGCAACACGTATGTTCTGCTGCCTTGCTGCAGGTGCTGCAGTGACTGTAACCAGTGCAGTGGCTGGAAGGCTGACACAGCATCAGGACAGTTGCTGATGCAGATGCTGAACCGTGCTGTCTCCCTGGAAGAACAGCAAAATTCCATTTCTCTGGGGAGGAGTTTATTTTAGACAGGAAAACAAACTCTTTTTACCAGTGGAAAGAAACCCAATCCTTTGATCATTCAGTCTGATGTTTTACATTCATTGCCTGTAGAGATTTATGTCCATTCACTTGCATTTGAAATAAAGCCACTCTTGATAGAAAGGCTTCATTATTGATTTAAAGCTTTCCAGATAGTTAAAGACTTACTGTGGCCAGATACAAGCTGTTTGATTTTAACTCTTCTTCTAAAATCCCGTTTTGTTTTCCTTTTGTATTTCTTTTGTCTCTTATCCCCAGCCACAACCTTAGAGGTGCCTGGGACATGACTACCGGTATCTCATGTAATTCCCATTTGGAGTCTAATCCCATTGGCAGCAGTCCTAACTCGTAGTGAGAGAGGTGCAGATACGATGCTTTGGTGCCATCACATGAATTACTGATGCAGTAGAGACAGACTGACCACGTCCAGAGCATTCAGACCCTGTGTCATTTTGAGAAGAGCTGAGGAAGATTTAACATCAGGTCATTTACATGTTGATGTTGTAGGTCAGCTCAGGACCCCTCAAGCAGCCACCAAATCACATACATTTTGATGTGCTGAACCAGTGGAATGATATTAACATTGCTGTTCAAAAAGAAAACAAAAATCCCAACCTGTGACACTGTTTTGGGTTTAGTAAGAGAAGTTGGTCCTGACAGATTCCAGGCAGCCTCTGTTGTAACTCGGATTCCTCATGTTGAGCACATTTTGGCTATAAAGCTAATTACCATTAGAATTTTCAAATTGCTCTCTCCTAGTTCCTGTCTGAGTACCGGAGGAGTCCATGTTCTGGTTTGGAGCAGATAAAATACTCCTCCTGGAAGCATTTGTTTATCATATTACAGCTTCACATGAGCTGAGCTCAAGCCTGACCCGATGTTAAGTGTCTGTGGTAGATTTCATTACATCCATATACTGGAAGTCCTGCCAATATACTGGCAGCAAAATCCTAGTGGAAAATAAATGGCAATAAAAAAGAGAAATGATAGGCTCTGTGAGTGGTGAGGAGCAGAGCTTTATTGAGACCGGGCAGCCCTGGAGATGTCACTTGGCACACAGACACAAGCTGCAGAGAGTGCGAGTGAAAGCTGATATTGGAATAATGACTCTGTGGCACAGGCAGGGGAATAATTTAATTAATTGCACCGAAATGTCTTTGATGAATAGTTATGTGGTGATAAGCACGAGGTCGAACAGTAGAATGAGTTTCAGCTTTTTAATGGGCCAGCACAGCTGCACTTTTGGAGTTGTGCCCATTTTAGTCCTTTTTCCCCCCCCTCTTAGTTTCTGGTGCTCGCTGGCTGCATGGCTGGGCACACACATGCACACATGTGTACACATAGACACACACATGTACACACATGATCACAGATCCAGCCAGGCCCAGCTCCTCATCCCGCGCCCTGCGCCTGCCCGGGGAGCAGCGCTGGCCAAAGGCCCTTGGCTAAGGTAGCCCCTTTGAAATCAATGCCAGATCCAAAGGAAATTGTTGGATGGTTTCTTTATGAATCCTGCATTTTTTTCCTCTGATGCTTGTAACAGGGCCTCTGCTGCAACAGTTGGATGAAGAGTTTAATAAAACTTTCCTGGTCTCCAGAGGAGGAGGCATGTCTTTGTTGTTGGAGAGCTGGAGGGAAGGGAACAATGCAACCCAGCTGGAATTTGAGCATTAATCCTGTGATTCCTGAGCCATATTTTCAGACAGATCAATTACTCCTGGCTGTAACCAATCTCCAGCCATTTCCTCACTGTGCAGGGCTCTGTTTACAGTCACTTGGATGCTGCAGCTTGACATAACCTCCTGGCTTGATAGAACTTCAGCTGTAAATATCACCCCTTAGACCTGCGGCCGCTGTCAGCTATGGTTTACTGCGAGCCATTAACTGAAAAATTAGGGATCAGAGTTGTGGGCAGTGCTGCCTGTCTGGCTGGGAGTTATGTTTAGCGCCACTCTGTCCAGCAGCCTCCTTATGAGAGCTATGAGTTAGTGGATGGGTTGTGCGGGTTTGTTTAGGGACTGCCTCTGTTCAAGGGCTTGGAGAGGCCACCATGCTCTGGGACAGGACAAAGGGAGATGTACAGAAAGCCAAAGCCTCTCCAGGGATATGCTCCCGAGGGTTTGCTCAGCGCAGGCGGAGCCTCCTCTTCTGTTATCCCATGCTTGGGGCTGGTGAATAGGCTGCCAAAACGGATATAAACTCTTTGAACAGAAGGAAAGAAAACATGTGAGCAGCCTTGAGCAAGCTGGTCTAGTGTCCCTGCCTGCGGCAGGGAGTTGGGACTTGATGAGCTTTAAGGTCCTTTCCAATCCAAACCAGTCTGTAATTCTGTGTACGCAGCTGATAAGACCTGTCAACATCAAAACATTTCAAATGCAGCAGAGCTGGGCAGACCCCTTGTTTTTGAATCATGTTCTTTTATTACCCTGTTTTTAATTAGAGTACTAGCATGTTAGTGTCCAACAGCAGCTTCCCACTGAGGTTCGCGTTGTGCTCTCAAACACTCATTTATTGATCCGTGGAAGCTGAGACCCAGCCCCCAGCCCCGTCACAGCCAGCCCATGGGCCTTCCTCCTGGTAAATAACAGCTTGGTCTCAGTGCCAAATCAGTAAATCTACAGTGACTTCTTTTGGATTTGAGTGGCCTTCATGAGGACTTTTCTCCCAGGCTCTCACTTCTCTTCATGCCTCCTAAATTCATAATATACCACAAGATACACCCTTATCTTCAGTAGCAGGCGTTCGCCCTGCTCTCCCTTTCCAGCCTAATTCATGTGTCTGTATTTTTGTATCTGATTTATGAAGGAGGGTCACTGGTGGGATTGCAGGAGAGTCTTGTGGCTTTGGCCTTTGCCAGCAACTCAAAGTAGCGGCGGGGGGAACCGCACGGTTAGTTCAGTTAGTTAGTTGGGTTTCTTTTTTCTTTCTTGGAGCTCTGCCCATCTTATTATGAGATCTTTAGAGAAATGAAATGCAGCAGTAGCTTAAAGAAATCATGGACACTTTCCAGCAGTGAAAGAACTCTGGAGTCAGTATATAAGCTTTCTCCCCTGGTTGCAGTTAGGAAGCCAGTTGACAGTATGATGGGCTTTTGGAGGGGGCGCGATGGTTTGTATGTTCTGTTTGATGTTGCAAATACGGAGCCCTCGGGGAGATTGGGAAAAAGGATGTTCTGTTCTGTAGGAAAGGAAAAGATTAACCTGAAATGTGAACTGAAACTTAGGAGCTCTGCAGGCCTTAGGTGCACCAGAGGGGAGTTTGCTTGCTTTAATGGAAATATCTTCTGTCTTGTAACAAAGGCGGGGAAGTGTTTTTGCAAGGATTTGGTTGGAAAAGTAATGTGTGTGTTTCTATAGAAGTAAGAGCCACGGGCAGGGCTCAAGGTAGGTAAACTCACTCACGAGGAGTTTGTGATGCTCCTCAGAGAGGCTTGTAACAGTGTCAAAGACAGCCTGGAAATCACGTGCGATCGTTGTTCTTCCAGAGATTTCTGGGAGAAGGGCTTCTGGTGCATTTCTTCTTTCTCACTTCTGCTTCCATTTATATCCATGAGGAGAACGCAAATGCAGGGCAGAGCATCTACAATTAGTTTTGATAGAGCTGTAGGGGGAAAAATATAACTCTTTCTTTGAGCTAACATCTCTTTGTCCATTTTTAGTAGATGTTGTTGAAGACACATGCGGTTCTTTGTACACAGCAGAAGCTGTATTCCCATATCTTACTTGCAAATCCAAAGCTTTCCTATGTAAGCTTATGCTAGCCTAAGTTTCATCCTGCCTATAGGCACACCTTCTTGCTTCCATGATTTTGTGGCCTTTGGAAATGATGGCATATGACAGGTTTCTAATATTCCAGTGTGGGTAAAGATGGGAAAGATACGTTTCTTTTGAGTCACTCAGTGTCTTATATTGCTCACAGAACTTACTCCCCTCTTTTTTCTCTGCTTACTACAGCCCTTAGGATTTCTTCTCTTTAGGAGCAGGTCACAGGAATTTGGATCTGGGGGCTTTTTGTAATACCAGGATATGTGGTTTTCATTTGCTGTGGATGTTATTTCTTTATCGTCTTTGTATGGCTCTCCTTGTTTCCTTCAGACTCTTGTGACTGAGTGATAAAGCAGTGGTTAATGCTTGATGCAGGGAGATGCATCTTTATTTAATATAGGCTGGTAAGACATTGGATATACTGCTGTAGGCAGAAAAGAGGCATTGTTTTAATCCTTTGTATTGTATGTATATATGGTTAAGTCAAAAGTTCTGCTTCTTGAATAAGAAAGGTGGCATTAGTTGGGCTTTCAGTCATCCAAAAGGACTGAGAGAATTGGATAAATGTGATCCCTGAGGTGCTTTGCAGTCATTCCATCCCATCTCGAGGATTTCTGAACTTGTAGGAGCAGAACCTGAATTTGGTGTATGGCATGTGCCTGCGGATGTGGATCTGCTTCTCTCTGTGTGTTTATGAGGAAACACAAGGTAACTGTCATTTGGGAAGGGGTTTATGGCTTGCTTTCCTGTATTTTGTTTCCACTGTACTTACACTTATTGCCAGATTCATTTGAGCAAGTTCTTCTTTAATGTACAATGATACCTGAACAACAAGTTCAGGCACTGGAACAGCCTATTTTTAGAGGTCTATAGTAACCATAACACCAAAGAATGAAAGTACATGAGCACGGTTGTAATTACACAGTGGATCTTAATCTGGGGTGATACTGTGAGATATGAATCTATGGCACTTCAGAACTGAAAAATCAATAAATAACACTTCAGGCACTCTCTGCACTTCACATAATGGGCATATTCCAGGATTTAGCACCAGCTCTTGCACCTCTCTCTAAAATAGCATCCTGAGCTTTTAGAACTTGCCTATCCTGCTGGAATTTCCCATTTAGCAGGAAAACTCTGCTGAGCAAAGACCGATAGTGTCATCTTGCAGTGTTTTCCTCCTTCAGGATGTGGTGTTTCCACTTTCAGACTTGTATTTCGCAGAAAGGGAATGGGAATTTTTTGGTAAAGGTCGGTGCTCTCCTGTTTAGCTGAAGCAGTTTTAGGTTTCCATAACACTGTGTTTTTAGAGAAAATTCTGATTATCTTCAGCTGAACTTATATTGTTATCCCAGTGCCCCTTTGTTGTAGCTTTGTACCAGCCTGACCTTTGAAGCAAGTTTAGGGTGTAATTCCAGGTGCATTATTCACATCTCTAGAGGACAGAATCTGCAGCAGTTCTGTTCATTCGCTTCTCCTTTCCCCTCCCCAGATATATTAACAGCAGTAAACATGACCCCAGTGATTTTCCCTATAGATTTTTCATGTTCCCATAGCATAAATCAAGGGAAAGATGGTGAGATCATCTCACTTGAAGACAAGAGCCTCTCTTACAGATCTAGTCTCCCTGAGCTCTGTGTAGTCAATGAAGGGAAAGCAAACTTCCACGATATTACAGCCATTCAAATTTGGTGCCTCCCTCTCTGGAGTGATTGAGAAATCACTCAGAGAGAATAAAATGAGAATTGTTATAAAGGGGGACCAACATACTGGATTGGATGCCCAAGGCTAGGGGTTGTGAATGGGTTTTGAAGCCATAACTAGACACAGCATCGTAACTTCAGTGGAAAAAGTGCTCAGTTGTTGCTGGACCCTGTGGGGCTGTGATTTAAACATGCTGAAATATTCTTCCTGTGAGTACCATCACTGATTCATTGTGACTGCTTACAGCTCCAAATGGTAAGGACAACTTTGTGTTTAGGGCTCCCCCGTGTAAATATCACCAGTGGCAGCATTCTCTCAAGGGGAAGAGGCTGTTTCTTCAGTAAGTAGTGGCTCCTCCCAAGCCCAAGTCCCAGAGCCAGGCTTGCTGATGCTGCCCCAAGTGCTTACTATCCTGAGAACGCTTTCCAGAGCTGTTAAAAACCAGAGTAGGGAGTTCCAGGCCCTTCAAAGTATTCATTAATGAAACTTTGGCTAAAGCAGCATCTTTAAATAGAATATGGAATCAGTGTGGTATCTCAAAAAAGACTTTCGCCCCTTAAATCCCTTAGAATTTATTAGGTGGGTGTGAGCAAAAAGGTTGGCTCCAATAAAACCCCAGTTTTGTAATGATTAGCAGGGGCCCAGTATAATTTAAGATATTCTTTACAGTTTATAAATACGGGCTCATAAAAAGCGTAGATATAAGGAAGCTGTGACTTTAAGTCATTAGAAGCCCAATGGTTTGATAAAATAACAGGAAACAGACAATTTATTATGAGCAATCTCAGTAGCTCTGGATTATCTATAAAACTTTTATGGCCCTCCCCAAGTGGCAAGAGGCCATAAAACTTGCCTGAATGAGGGACTTGTTAATTTACTTGTTAAAGCAAATTAAAAATTTATAAGCGCTTTTAGGTAAATGAGATCTTCTCTCATTGCTGCCCTCGCGGGCTCCGGAGTCCTGGGAGGAAAGAAGTGGCTGCGCTCAAACATCACAGCACAACAATAAAAGCTATTAAATTGGTTCAGTTTATTACTACAGAGCCAGGCAGCTGTTGCCATGGTTTGCTGTGGGATGCCAGAGGTTGATAGCGTGGCATTACTGTGGCCTTGCAAAGAATGGAGTAACTGTGCCTTACACCCACCCCAGTGGCTTTGGCTGTGCCTGGCTCTTCCCTCCGATTCTCGTGTTCGGTTCTGGGCCCCTCTCTATAAGAGAGACATTGAGGTGCTGGAGCGGGGCCAGAGAAGGGCAACGGAGCTGGTGCAGGGCCTGGAGCACAGTGTGATGGGGAACAGCTGAGGGACCGGGGGGCGGGATTGGTGTGGACCGCTCAGGCGGACCTTATTGCTCTCTGCAGCTACCTGCATGGTGGATGGTGCTAGGAGGTGGCTGGTCTCTGCTCCCAAGGAACAAGCAATGGGACAAGAGGAGACAGCCTCAAGCTGTGCCAGGAGAGATTTGTACTGGAGATCAGGAGCAATTTCTTTACAGGAGGGTGCTCAGGCATTGGAACAGGCTGCCCATGGCAGTGGTGCAGTCACCACCCCTGGAAGTGGTCACGAACCCTGTAGACAAGGGCCTTAGGGACATGGCTTAGTGTTGGCCTTGGCAGTGCTGGGAAACAGTTGGATTTGATGATCTTATAGAATCATAGAATCATAGAATAGTAAGGGTTGGAAAGGACCTCAAGATCATCGAGTTCCAACCCCCCTGCCATGGGCAGGGACACCTCCCACTAAACCATGCCATCCAAGGCTATGTCCAACCCCACCTTGAACGCCGCCAGGGATGAAGCATCCACAACCTCCCTGGGCAACCCATTCCAGGGCCTCACCACCCTCACAGTAAAGAATTTCTTCCTCAGATCCAATCTAAACCTCCCCTGTTTAAGTTTAAACCCATTACGCCTTGTCCTCTCACCACAGTCCCTAATGAAGAGTCCCTCCCCAGCATCCCTATAGGCCCCCTTCAGGTATTGGAAGGCTGCTCTGAGGTCTCCACGCAGCCTTCTCTTCTGCAGGCTGAACAGCCCCAATTTTCTCAGCCTATCTTCATACAGGAGGTGCTCCAGTCCCCTGATCATCCTCGTGGCCCTCCTCTGCACTTGTTCTAACAGTTCTATGTCCTTTTTATGTTGAGGACACCAGAACTGCACGCAATACTCCAAGTGAGGTCTCACGAGAGCGGAGTAAAGGGGCAGGAGCACCTCCCTCGACCTGCTGGTCACACTCCTTTTGATGCAGCCCAGGATACGGTTGGCTTTCTGGGCTGCAAGCGCACACTGCCGGCTCATGTTCATTTTTTCATCAACCCACACCCCCAAGTCCTTCTCCGCAGGGCTGCTCTCAATCTCCTCCCCGCCCAATCTGTAGCTGTGCCTGGCATTGCTCCCACCCAGGTGTAGGACCTTGCACTTGGCATGGTTAAACTTCATCAAGTTGGCATCAGCCCACCTCACAAGCGTGTCAAGGTCCCTCTGGATGGCATTCCTTCCCTCCAATGTATCAACCGAACCACACAGCTTGGTGTCATCGGCAAACTTGCTGAGGGCGCCCTCAATCCCACTGTCCATGTCACCCACAAAGATGTTGAACAAGACCGGTCCCAACACCGATCCCTGGGGGACACCACTCGTTACTGGTCTCCAGCTGGACACTGAGCCACTGAGCACTACTCTTTGCGTGCGGCCATCCAGCCAGTTCTTTATCCACCAAGTGGTCCACCTATCAAATTGATGTCTCTCCAACTTAGAGAGAAGGATGTCATGGGAGACAGCGTCAAAGGCTTTACACAAGTCCAGGTAGATCTTAAAGATCTTTTCCAAACCAGTTGATTCTGTGATGCTGTGAAGTCAGTTCTCAGCCTGTTGCAGAAACATCAGTATCTGCCTTTATCATTCCTCATTTTGGTTGTTGTAAAACAGCTTTATGAACACCAGAAAAACCTGCACAGTTCCAGCTTACCTAACCAGGATGCTTAACAGCAGATGAAGTTTTAATTTAACCCAATGCTTCTGCTGGAACTAACCGCAGTAGTGAGGAAGAAGGGCCTGGCGAGGAGAATGGGCTGTTAGGCATCTTTGAGCAGGCTTTTAAAAGCTGTTAAAATGGATTCAAGAAGTGTTTCTGCGGATCACTTCAATGACATCTTCTTAGAGCAAATGAGTTCCAGCTGCTGAAGCACCATCAGCAGTTACACTTTGTCCTTCCAGCTCCAACTCAGAAAAACCTTAATAAGAAATAAAGTTTCTATTGAAAAGTCTAAATAATTAGAGGACCTGCTTCAGGTGAGGTTTTAAATGAAGAGAGATCTAAATCAAGCTGCAGAGAACTTAAGAAGGCCTCTCCATAGCCGTTGTACTACAAGCAGCTTGTCTGTACTTGTAGTTACTTCTCTATTGTCCAGGAGGTATCTTTTGCAGCTCTTACAGTTTCTATACAGTGAGTTAACAGCACTTCCACAAGGGAAAGAGTGGCATAAATTCCAAAGGTTTATGTGGTGAACACTTCAGGTACTTTCAGGTGCCTTAAGACTGGCACCAGAAGTAAGCCTGCCTAACTCATCACTTGTCTACACACGGGTCACAGATTTCCATGCACGCTTTGTCCTTATGTACTTCATTTAATACACGTTTCATCCCAGTATGATTATAGAAATCATAGTGGATACTGCAGGTGCTTTCCTTCAGGATAGGAAATAATTGGTAAAAGAAATACCAGAGTATACAGAGAAAGTCTGAAAGCATGGCCTTCAGAATAGGCTGGGAAGAACTGTGTTGATGTAGCTTTAAAAAGAGAAGATGGAGTAGAGGTACCGATAACAGCCTTCACACAGAAGGAGGCTGCTGCAGAGAAGAAGGAGAAAAATCTGTTCTGCATATCTGTGATAGATGAACAAGGTCAGGGTGCAGGTGGGATGTGAAGACAGCTTTTTAAAGGGAAAGCCAGTGGTTGTGGAGGTCACAGGGTATATTGAGCAACAGTTTGGGCTGTGTTAGCTGGTTGCCTGCATGTTGTGAATGATGCAGGTACCGTGGGTCCTTCCTGGGCTCAGAGAGGCAAGCTACAGGACCACTTGAGTCTGTGTCTTCCTCTGGTTTGCTGTGAGTTTATAATGCTGAGCCTCCTTGGCGCTCACAGACTGCAGCAGGTAAGATGAGTACTCCAATACTTCAGGCAGTGCTGCCCCTAAGTCTTTATTTCCCATGTGGTTCCCCGGTGAGAGACAGATGTTTAGCAGGAGGCTTTTCCTTCGCGCCGCTAGACCAAACAAAAGCTTACAATCTCCAGGAATTCAAGTATAGCAATAGTAATATTCTGGCACTTCCCTCACTCAATAGTTGTATTATAAATATTTCATGGAAAAACTGAATCATAAAAGTATTATTTTTGTAGTGTGCCAAGAGTAGATCCAGGCACTTAGAGCATAAAAAGTCTAAAAGTCACAGTTTAATATTGTGCTATCCTCACTAAGTACAGTGTTAGGCTGAAACTGTCTGACATGTAAAAATAAGGCAATGCCTCCAAGGTATATTAACGGTGGTTATACAGCTAATGGTTCCATGGCAAACTCCCAGTACATTCATTTCAGCACATACATTTCTCTGAACCAGATCTGACTGGCTGGAAAGGTCTCTTGAAATCCCATATGGCATCCTCAGGGACACCCCTTCAGCCATGAACCAAAAGTGGATCTAAACCAAGCCAAAAGCTTATTGTTGGTGGGGTTATGCTCCTGCCTCTGCGAGGCACGTCTGAAATTCCCAGCCCTAATCCTTGAAATTCCTGGTGATGACAGCACTTGCAGTTGAATGATTCATTTTTCATCTCCTTCATATTTTCACTACTGTTCTGGTTCCAGGTTTTTGGAAACCCAAATTCCAAATGGGTTTGTGGGTGTTCTCAGCCTTTCTGGAGCTGCCGTTCAACCTGTAATAACCTATTTCAGCAAAGGGAGAAATCAAGTACTGAAGCAAAGAAGTGGCTTTGTTGGGCCTGAGCTGTTGAGACATAGATGCAAGCACATAGAGCAGGGCAGGACAAGGACTGGTGTGTTTTTATTGTCTGTTATGGAAATATCTATGGAAATGCATAGTTGTTGTTGGAAGAGTGTTGAGCCCAGCATGTTATTTCTGGCAGAAGTTAGAGGGAAAGAGAGCTCTTGGAACAGCTAATACCCTGTTGGTAGGGCATCAGTTGGCAGTTAGAAGACCCAGGTTCATGACCCTGTTTCTCCTGACTTGAAGCAGTGATGGGAATATTGGTCTCTCTTACTCTACATAGTTGCAGTACAGACGTTTCTTGGTGCACCATGAAGTCCCTCCTGAACAGCACAAAGTGAATCCAAGAAGCAGGGTCCTGCAGCTGCCTCCTTCCCTAAACCTATGTTTTCTCAAGGCTTCTTTCAATGTTTATTAGTTTAGCCTTGCAATTCCATGTTTACATAAATTGCATGATTAAAAGCAAAACAGGAACCTGGACAGAATGTGGTTCCTGTTAAAATCATTCCAAGTTACTTGCTGACTTAACCCTTTTGAAAACCAGAGATACTCACTGGGCTGCGTAGATGTTTAATGAACAGCAAACACACCATTCCAACCCATTAGGGAGGGTTTGAGTGTATCCCTGAAGGTATTTATGTACAGGGCTCATCCAGACATCGGGTAGGTGATGCCAGCTAGTGTCTAACACCAGCCTTTTGCGACACCTTGGAAGCAACGGGAATGGCTTGCCTTGGCTTCATTTAAATCGTAACCTGCCAAAGTGGTGAAGACCTGCAGAAACTTCATCAGGAGCTCTAAGCTGCATATCTGATCAGGGAACATGTGAAATAGATAGCTTGGCGCAGAGATTTTTTGGTAGCAGCTACTTTTTGCATGGGTAGAGCTTTGATGAATCCTACCCTCTGTTCTTATCATAAATGAGCAAAGGAAATATAAATTAGAAGCTCATAAATACAGGATTCTCTCTACCTTTGAAGAACTTTATTGCAATACAGTTTGCATGAGAATGCCTTTATTGGTTTCAAATGATGAATTTGGTTTTGGCCAGGCTGTAAGTAATGAGTAAGCCATAACGTTTGAAAGAGGAGTCCTTTCTCTGAAGTAGATAAAAAGGGACATGAGATCTGCAAGGGGTTAATTCATATGTTCTAAATGAAAATGGAATTAGAAAATGAATTCCCATCTAACATCTCCACTCAGTGTGCAGATCAAAGCCATCGCAAGAGTAAATTTATGTCTGATAGTGTGGACGGTTTCAGTGCGCACTGGCTCAATATCATGCTGATTGCTGATTGAAAACAGTTGTTAATTCTCTACTTCACTAAATTCAGAGTGGAAAAACTTTCCTTAATAAAGAACAGATTGAAGAGAACCAAGACCTTACTGTGTGGAAATTAATGGCAGATGCATATACTGGTAGTTAAAATGTTTCATTAGATGTTAATGTCTTGCTGTGTTTTTAATTGTTCAGAAATTAGCCTCTAGAATATTAAAACCATCTGTTTGTTATCAAGATGAAACAGAATACTTAAATAGTTATTAATTTTGTGGGCTTTTTTTTTCTTCCTTGTCTGCAAAACTTGCATCTGTTGAGATTTCGGTGGCTGCTGGATGCAGACGTGAAAAAAGCAGTTTAAAACACCTTGGTGTGCCCCAGATAGCAGCATTTGCTGCCTGCCACCCAGATTTTGCACGCCTGCTTTATTTCACGAATGATTATTCACCACGGAGAAGTTGACGTCGTTTAGTGCATGGAAGGAGCGTGCTGATGCTTGCTGAGCCTGTAGAATGCTTGATTTAAACTCTAATATGGTTCGTTTTCACATGCTGATACTTAATTTTTGAAGTCTTGGGGATCATTTTAAAGCCTAAATATGTCAAAGCGTAGACGGGGTTCCACATAGATCCAGCAGCACAGGGCTTTGTCTTCCTTCATTTCCAGTTATTTACAACTACTTTTCATTTGCTTTAGGATTGAGTTTGGAGGGAGTTGGGTTTTCTTTAGGCTTTGGGTTTTCATTTGTGTTAGGGTTATTTTATCATAGATGAGCTTCTTCCAGGTCCTGCTTCGCTAAATCCTCCCCTGTGAGAACAGACATCGACTATGTCTCCACGTAACAGTGAAAATAAGCTTGCATTTTTCCTCAACTGAGATGCATTGACCTAAGTATTTAAGCGCTGTCTCGTGGGGAGGCTGTAACGTGTGTGTATACACAGTTCTCCATTGTTAAGAGCACATTTTAGGCCCCACTTTGTAACTCTTGTTATACGTGACTTAAGTGTGCAGATTTATTCAGTAAGCCTAAACATTACTTAGAGAGCCAGTAACAACTTTCCAAGTGATTTTTGACCTTTCCCTGAACTTTACAGAATATTAAATGCCAGAATGAGGATTAATTCAGGTAACCATAATTCAACAGTATTCCCGTGCTAGAAGGTTTTTGCACTTAGCTTCAAACAATAATAAAACTCTACTTAAATACTATATGACTATATTTTCAAGATGGGTAAGTTTAGTACAATTTTAAAGCATTTGAGTGAGAAGTTTTGGGGGTTTTGATCAGTTTAAGGTACAGAAATAGTCTGTCAAGTAATGGACACTCAGCTCCCTGAATGGATTCTGTATCCCTTGAAGTCAGTGGAAACTGTTCCAGCGGGTGCTGGATCTTGCCTCCCTGTTGAGACTGCCAGCACAAGGACCAATATAGCACTATCTGGCAGAATGATTTTCTGGAAATGAAGCTGGATTTGGACTTAGACTGAAGCAACCAGCTCATGAAATCCATCAAACGTTAAATCACCTTTGGTCACTGTTGACAAGGGACAGGCTCCAAGATATACCAGGAGATGTTTTAATGCTTGCAAATAGAAGGACTCATTATTTCAGTTGGCAGAAGCAGTTTGGGTGAAAGCACAGTGCTGCCATGTATTTTGCAGTATTTCTCAGAGAGGAGAAGAAGAGTAAGCAGGAACGGAGAAGAAATAATCCAAAAATCACACCGAGATAAGCCAAAAACCCAACAACTAGCTGGTATTGGTAGGAGTTTGAAGGCAAGTTGACTGTTTCAAACCAGCTGCAGTTGTTAGGCCAGGGCAAGACTTCAACGAGATTTAAGACATGAAGCCAAACTGTGGTTTAAGGATGGAATTCTTCAGTGTTTCTTTTCCTGGTAATGCCTGGGGCCTTACTGCCCCTTCCCACCATCGCTGCCTCCATCATGCCAAACTGAAGAGCTCATCTGGGTTAGATGTGGAAAGAAAGATGAGGAAATATCCCTGGGTTGTTTTTAACCTGGCATAGCTCCCTGCAAAGCCCCAGTGTCAGCTACAGCCCTACAACCCAGACAGTCTCAGGGCTCTGGGGAAAAGCTGCCCGTAGCAAGTGTGTAGTAGCAGGGTTGGGCTCCTTGAGCAGAAGAAACTGTGGCTTGAGGTGCAGGAAAACTGTGGTGTGTTAGTGCCAAGCAGGCTGGTGTTACAGAGCACCTCCCAGGACTGCCAGCAACCTGTGCGCAGCCCAAAGCGTGGCTTGTCCTGTTCAAAGAGCTTCCCTCCAAAGAGAGCAGAGCATGTACCACACAGGGCCCTGAGTGGCAACTTGCCGCTATCAGAAGCTAATCCAGATTTAAACAACTTGAACAACTGCCCCTCCCTTTGCTTTCCTTCCGAGTTCTTTTGTGGTGTCTTGCTTCTCTTCATCTCTAAACTCATCTCCACATCAATGACAGCTGCTAATGAATTCAGATGGTTCATTCTCTTCCCTTCTGTGCTTCTTCAAACACGTTTGCTTTGTCAGATACTTCAGCTCCCCTTTCCTGCTAACGAATTGGTACTGAGGTGTATTATTGTGACTTCTGCTTCTATCAGTCAGACAAGGGGAAAATACAATATGTATAGACGTGAGTTATATGTCAAAATGCTTTTACTTCCCCCCCTCCCTCTTCCTTCTCATTATTAAGTTATAGAGAAATACTGTCGTAATAGCCTCTTGGCCAAGTCACAGGGAGCAGAGTTACGGTTCCCTTGATAAATTGCAAAACATTATTAAGTTTTGTTCTCTGGATGAGAGTATTGGCATAAAAGGACATCAACCACAGTCATATTGGTCCTGATTGCTGCTTAATTGCTGCTTGTTTGTGTTAGAGATCATGTGGTTGGATTGATCTTGCCCTGCTTTTGTCGTTATAGTTACAACTTCCTCGTTTTCTCCTTGTACAGAGACCACAGGATGACTTTTAAATCTTGAATAATTTATATGGCTGGCCAGTTAAACGGCTTAAAATAGTATTATATTTTTAAGCCAATAGCTCAACCTTCAAATCATTATTTATGCAACCAAGTTATTAAATATTTACTCTGGGCATATATCGAGCTATGAAATAACAGGGCTCTTTTAGGTAAACAGTGGCAAGCAACTTGAGGTCCAGCCATGAATACTGATGTTTCCTCCTTCAAGATGTTAATTTACTTCTGTAATGTTAACTGAGTGTCAGGTTAGTGGTCTGCATTGAGGGGAAAAAAGGGTGATGGTAGCTGTGACTTAATGGAAGCGAGTGAGCGCTGTCTCTCAGAGATTTTTCAGGCATGGTTCATGCCCATCTGCAGATAGAAACATGGAATGGTTTAGGTTGGAAGGAGCCTTAAAGCTCATCCAGTTCCAACCCCCTGCCATGGGCAGGAACACCTTCCACTAGAGCTCCAGGCCCCTGTGTCCAACCTGGCCTTGAACACTGCAGGGATGGGACAGCCACAGCTCCTCTGGGCACCCTGTGCCAGCGCCTCAGCACCCTCACGGTAGAAATGTCTAACCTGAATCTGCCCTGTTCAAGTTTGGAAATGCTGCGGGTGCTGCCAGCAGGGACTGGGGTTTATGGTTCTTTTTAGGATAGCTCATTTCAGGAATGGAGAACCAAGGTGTCAGCTGACCCCGATGTTCTGTGTGAGAAGATTTCACAGTTCTGGCAGCAGTGACTTTCCAGATCTTTCCTGTTAGCCTGTTACCAGCTGTTGCCCCGGTGGTAACAGGCAGTGGGTCCAGCCTCTGGTCCCAGGGACTCTGTCCCAACCTCAGCCTCGGAGCTGTGAGGAGTTCTTGTTTCTCTTGAATGGAAAAGGTGAGGTGAGGTTGGAAAGCAGAGACAAACACTACCTTTCAACTGGAATGTCCGGAAAGGGGAGAGGAGAACAGAAATATCATCTCATTTAGCCCGGAGTGCCTGACATCCAACCCCAAGGGACTCTGCTTGGCCTCTGCTTGACTTTGAAATGTAGAACTTACTGGAAGGATACTTCAGTAAGAAGATAAAGGGAATCACATGACAGAACAAAAAGCAAACAAGCCAGGTCGCAAAATCCGAGCAGCGCTGCAGCCCTACTGCTCTCTGCAAATACAGCTAAAAAGCCACCATCGGTCTGAGCGAGGGGAAGCATAAACCTGAAATAGTTTCTGTAGAACTTCACTCATTTCAGATCCACAGGATGGGTGCTCCTTGTGCACAAAGGAGATGCAAGATGGGATGAGACCTTTTGGCTCTATGCTGGTACTGGGCAGGACAAGGCACTACAGCAGCTATGCTTCAGAGATGCTACAAAGGCAGTTTCCCTGACACAGAGCCCAGGGAGAGCCCTGGAGATGCAGGGTGGGATACAAACAACCTCAGCAGCAGGACTGAGTAAATACTGGGAGGAGCAGATCGATTCCAGCCCATTGCCACTGCTCTGGCTGCCTCAGAGCAGACCAGCCAAGCCTTTGCTCTTCATCCTTCTCTGCTGCGCACGTGTGCTGCGGGAGCTGCTTGGGAAGATTGATTGGTACAATGAAGTGCTTTGCAAGGTGTAATTTTACAGGCCGTATTTCTCAGTGTGCAGCCATCAAAATGCAAAGGGTCAGAAGAAGCCTATATTTTCTTGCAATTCAGTTTTTAGAGTGTGCTGAAATACACTTCATATGTTGCAATTGCCAACAGCTTGCTGCTTCATACTGCTCTTAACAGGAGCTGGGGAACAGAGCGAGTCTGTTACACTTTGTATGTTGTATAATGTATGTATGATTCTGGGGTGTGATGAGTTTATGCCAAATTTATCTTTGATTTCTGTATAAACAGCACAGAAAAAATGATGGTTTGCATTCTTTGTGTGACTTAGATAAAATAGAGCTACAGAGCTACTTCACAGAGTACTTTCTGTGTGCTGTAGAGCTGAGGTTGCCCAAATATATAATGAGGAAGAGGATCTGGAGATAAATGCCCATTGTCTTTACCCCCACCCCTGCCTTGGCAAGCATGCTATTTATTCTTAGCCTGTGTTGCTTCTGCTGTTGCTACTGTGAGCAGAACGCAATCACTTGGTGTTGCTGTAATAACAATGCTAAATAGCCAAATGCTCCCCAGAAGGGGGGTGTAGCTCTGATTCCATCAGTAGGATCCCCCCATTTAAGGCAGTAGAAGATTAGTTCCTCTACTCCAGTGTGTTGAGCCAATGCAGCATCAGCCTCTGCATCAGCTGAAAGGCAGCAGGAAATGACCACTGGTGCTTTAGAATAAGTTAAAGACACTGTTGGTCTGTATCATAGAGCTAATTAGTAACTGTTCATAGGTATTCGAGTTCTGTTAGATTTGGGTTTTGGTTGTCAGCAGGAAGGCTATACATGGGTGTTCATTCTTGTTTCCATGAGAAGAGGTTTTGAACAGGAAAACACACTTCTTCACACAGTAGAGGCAGGAAGGAAACAGAATCTCCTCTCTGTTGGACTACTTCCCCTTTACCACACAGGCATGCAAAATAAAGCTCCATGTCCTGATAGGGATTTCATAGAGTCGCAGACTGGTTTGTATTGGAAGGGACCTTAAAGCTTTTCCAGTTCCAACCCCCTGCCATGGGCAGGGACACCTTCCACTGGAACAGGTTGCTCCAAGCCCCATCTAGCCTGGTCTAGTATTTGTCCAACTTCTCTCAGTAGCATGGGAGATTTACAGGGAGGTTGTTAAATGATGGCTGTTAATCATGACTTAAACCACAAGCAGCAAGACTTGATTTACATTGTGCTTGGTTACTTTCTCGCTCTGCAGTTTCCATTTGTTTCCATACAGCCAGATTTGTTCACAATCATTGATAAAATATGTTTCTCTGCAATCAGATATTCAGTCCTACATGAAATCTGCCGTTGCTCTTTTCTGACTGATGGAAGACGCTTCATGTCTGTCTGTTTGCTTGGGCAGGGCAGGGACCAGCTCCTTGGGCTGTGTTTGTGCAGCACATACCAGGGGGTTGTTGCTGCTGGGCCTGTGGCTCTGTGTACCACAGCAGCACACGCAGGGCTGTAGTTCACTGTGGTTGTGATGTTTGTGTGTGAATGCTGAGCCAACCAGAAGAGTTAAAGATGTTTTCTTAGTTATTCTAGATGTATTTTAATCAGCAGCACCCTCTAACTGAGCAGTGTTTAACTCCTCACCCTTTAACTGATGTTACACTGCTGATTTCTATACTTAGTTGTTCTGTTGTTCAAGATCACTTACGGTTCAACATGAATTGTCATATTTAAAAATAAAATTTAGCAGATCTCAAGGGAAACTGTGTTTCATGTAAGTGCAAATGACGCTATAGGACGTATATGAATTCCAACCTAGTCAGTGGGTGGGGGTTAGTGGGACCTGCACTTAACTTTGTGACTTTAGGAGCATGTCTTGAGGGTGCTGAGGCGCTGGCATGGAGTACCCAGAGAAGCTGTGGCTGCCTCATCCCTGGCAGTGTTCAAGGCCAGGTTGGACGGGCTTGGAGCAAGCTGCTCTAGTGGAAGGTGTCCCTGCCCATGGCAGGGGGTTGGAACTGGATGAGCTTTAAGGTCCCTTCTGGCCAAAACCACTCAGGGATTCATAACAAAAAAGGTGAATGGTAAAACCAAGTCAGGGAGTTGGTTGGGTCAGTGCCCCAGCTGGTGCTGGGCATGCTCCTAGTGCTGAACGGTGTATTGACTTTAAGAGACGTCTGATGCTAAAGAGGCTTCAGTAGTCCATCTCTTGCCTGTCCCCCCACCTTCCACTAGCATATGGTGTTGCCGTTGCTCTGGCTCCCTCCCCAGACCAGCACTGGGAGCTGTGAGGGTGCTGAGCCCTGGAGAAACTGTGAAGCATTCATGTCAAATCATGCTGAGGTGGTCTGGTGTGTTAACCAGGATCTGGCTGGGTTCAGAAATGTCTTTATGCTGTGTATGGCTCTCACCCTGGTCAGGACAAACTGCTGTCATGGGTTTGGTATTGGGCGGTACCTGTTCAGGCTTTCTGGAGTCAGGAAGCGTTGCTGATGGCGCATGTATGAGCTGCTCACCAGCTGATCTGAGTTAGAGAACAAACTTACCCAGGTAGGAGCTGGATCTGAAGCGTTTTGGACTGTCTTGCCCTTGCAAAAGCTGCATAAATAAAGAAGGAGAAGCAGGAACTGAAAGCTGAAAATTCTCCTCCCCATCAGCAGGGTTATGCCATCCTCGAGGAGCAGGAGTCCCCTTCCTCTAGGACTCTGCTACAGGCTGAGCTTGCTGGCTGCTCTAGCACAGTGAGAAGTGTTAGCATTCATAACTTTAAAGTAGAATGTAGTGAAATTATCCTTTAATTCCATATGGTGTGGAAACTCAGGCGCCTTGAAACTATACCATAGATTTGCTGCTGCCAAATGGTATGGGGTTTTAAATTAAAATACATTAAAAAAAGAAAGAAAGAAAAAGAAAAAGCTCAGAAGAGCCACATTAGGGTGGTTTCGACATGATATATAAGCTCTGTGAAAAAGGCTTTTGCTAAATTCTCACTAGGTTTATTTATTTTGCTTTCTGTTACATGCTAACCAGGCACCTCTACTATGGAATTAGCTAAAGTGGCTTAGGGATCCTGCCAAACAAACTGCAGTCCTGAGAGGATGATGCTCCCTGTAGCCTGGGGCTCAGCTGCCCTTTCATCCTGCCTCACACCTCTAAATGTGATCAGTTATCTCTGTCCTTCATTCTTGTCCTTCCTGAGACAAAAGGCAGCAGCCATGTTGTTATGGGCTATCCCTAGGAGTGTTTTATGGCTTATGTCCCTCTATCCTTTCATTTCACAGAGATGTCTGACTGATGTAGTAGTTATAGCACTACTCCTTTAGCTCTCTTCTACTCCTAAGCCTGTATATTTGGGTCTGCTTTCCCCTTTAACTTGGAATGGCAGAAGGAAGGACAGCAGAGCTGGACACAGCTGAATATTCAGTGCACTTTTGCTGTCACAAAATAGGGCTCAGGGTTTCCCTGGGGCAAAAATAATTCCATTAGATTTCAAGTCACCTAAAATCTCTCCATGCTCTGAAAGAAGAGTTACTGTTACTGCTAGCCATTGCAGCAGTTTCGTGTTGATGCTTTCACATCTATTTTGGTATGTTCATAATCCTGGCAGTTTCTGGCCAGCTTCTTTGTGACCTTGAGGCTCGAGTTAGCCTTTCTCTCTATTTTTCTTCCTGAAACGTTCACTCTTAGTGTTATCATATCTTGTGCCTCTCCTTCTTCCCTCCTTCAGTACCCTTCTCACTTTGTGTGCCTCATTGCAGTTCCTAGCTCTGCATCTATTCTGCATTACATTGTAGGGCAGCACAGTGACGTGCCTCAAGTTCTTTGGGTTTATGAGCAGCAAGTGTTCTTCTGCAGCCCGTGATGTGGTGAGTTACCTTGGCCAAGGGCTGAACTCCCACCCAGCTGCTCTCTCATGTTTCTCCACGCTCAGGGAATCCTTGAGGCTGTGCAAGTTCCCTGAGAGTCAGCAACATCCTGCGTTTTTAGGGTTTTGTGCTTTCAAGCTAGAAAACATCTGTGTTTGCTCACTGTGAGACCCTTTCGATGGATCCCTCAATGGATAAATTACTCCCACTGTACAGTGGAAGCGTGGAGTCAAATGGGCTCTTTGCAAACCTCTCTTTGTTCCTCCCTCAGTGTAAATTAGAAGAGTAATGGCTGTCTTGGTAAGAGAAGGTCCTTAGTGAGACACTTGAGCAGACATCACGAGAATTTCATGCTGGCTTTGGTCTCCCTGACATGAATGATGCAGGAACAAGAGTTGTCAGTGGTGCACTTTGAAGGGGAAGCTGATTTTAGGGTTCCCGTGTACCCCAGAGTAATGCCCACATGTATGCGCTGTAACTAAAGATCCAGTCTTTCACTTGCGGACCTTTTTTAGCAGCACTATGTTATTTCAACATCGTTCTAATTTAAAGTGGTCGAATCTGTGTGAGTAGATCGAAGTGAACCATTTTCTATCCACATTAAGTGGTCTCATGGGTATTTGTGTGTAACTTTAGGTTCTTAAGAAAAGACAATGGGCACATTTCCATGCTTCAGTTTTTAATTTAACACAGATTGATGGGATTTGGAATCAAATGTAAACCCTCAGCACTTTGGCACATGGAGAATCTCAGTTTGGAAAAAAAGAAAGGGAAATATGAAAAGCTTATAAATCTAAACTTGGACTGAGTTCTGAATTTGCTGTCTAGTCTGTGCAGTTCACTTTGTTCCTATAGAGTTTCAGGCTCACATATCTTGGTCATATTCTCTTATTCCTTGTAAATTTTGTCTAGGAAAATGACACCTGCTGGGTTTTTCTTCTCCTCTCTGTAAATAGCTGAAATTTCCAATGGAGAAGTACCAAAATGAGCCATTATGATGGGTTAGCAAATAACTGCTGCGTGAAAATTATGCACAAAATCAATTGAGGGCCTAAAAATGAAATAGGAGACTGGAAACAGTTCTTCAGGGCCTGGTTCGAAGCCGAGTTTTTCCATCATGCAGCGGATGTTGACAAAAGGCTGAGTCAGGGGAACTTGATCTGTTTTCCTCTGAGTGGTTGAATTTTAAACCCAGGACCATAAAATTACAGTACACAGTGGTCCTAGATAAGATCAGTGAGATATAGATGTAGGACTTCTTGAGTTTGTTATTCTCCCCTCTGCCTCCAAAACCTTCTACGTAGATCTATTAGATCTGACTGATGGAACGTTCCATTTGAGATAAAAATCTTTTTACTTGAGATTTTCTGGCTGAGCTGTGGAATATTCGGTTTATTTATTAAATTGTAAGTGTTTGACAAATAGCTCCACTTCTTACTTTGCATTTTCCTCGAGCTGAGAGCTCACCTGTGTCGTTTTTTTGCTGTTGTGCTCGTGCATTGAAACTCAGTTATGTGTCTGAGCCTTTAGCTTTATGTATATTCCCCTTACTTTTGACTGATAGGGAGCAGCCAAAGCTGCCTTTTACTGGAAAGGGGAATAAGGAATAAAAGGGAAGCAGCATGCACATACCAGACTTGCAGACGTGATTTACTCTTGCAGCAGTAGAGAGGAACTGATGATAACCGTTAGGGTGAGAATGCTTCGTGCACCCCATTAGTGAACCTGGGGGAGAGCAGCAGTGTGTAGGGGTGGGAATGTGTACCTGGGAAGTAGAGCAGAAGTGCATGTCTTGTTTGTGTGCGCCTGTCAAAGGGAAAGTGTGTGAATTTTCATGTGTGTATGTGCAGCATGTTCTGGGAGAACTAAAAAAGAAATGAGGCAGCAGAAGAGGGGAAAGAAGTTGGCGAAGGGAGTTCGTGGAGAAGAAGTTGTCTCTGGTCATGAAATGGAGAGGAGTGGGATTATCTATTCCTGTACAGTCTGAATAGAAACTGCTAGGAGTGTATTAATAACTAGAACAAGTTAGGAGGTGTTTGTTGTTGTTTGTTATATCAATATTGCTAAGTGTAGTAGGTGTCTCATGACATACTTCAGTAGGGACCTCGCTGTTTTCCCTGCGTTTACATCTGCTGCCAGGATTTATGTATGCGATTTTGAATCTAAATTTCTTACGTTGACTTTTGCCACTATTAGCCTCTAGAGTAGCCAGTCTTTGCAGGAGGTGGCTCAAACAGAACATCAGCAAGGCTGAAACAATGTTTTAATGCATTCAAACAAAATTTGTATATATATTGAAACAAATATGTACAATATTTCAGCATTGCTGTAGATGTAATTCATATTTTCCTTTGCTGTATGTATGTATATGTGCTTGTGGACCTGTGTGCAATGTGTGGATATGGTAAATGCTCATTATACTGCTGTTGTTAGCACGTTGACCAGCACAGTCCATGGTGTAAGAGAAAGCCAATGTCTGCTCAATTGTATTGAAAATCCAGTTTGTAACTTCTTGGTGTATTTTATTTCTTACAATGCCAGTAAGGTTCATTAAGGCTGGTTTGAAAGGCAGTCCCAGTCTCATACCTGTTAATTAGATCACGTTGGCTTATGAACACTGAGGTTAGTCAAGAATTTTTAATAGTACCGGGTGATTTAGGGGTGGTGCAGCAAAAGGCCTCCCTGAGTGATGGCTGCTCCTTCCCCTGGCAGAGTTTCATTGATCTGAGATCTTCGGAACTCATGGTATAATGAGGGAGGGATCGATTCTGTGTGTGATGTGATGGTAACTGTAAATCTGCATCTATGGCATAAATAGTTCAAGACGTCTAAAAGTTCCCCAAATAAAGATCTTAAACTATGATTTTCTTGGGATGTGAATGTTTCCTCCCTCTGGCTGCAGGGTCTCTGCACCTGAGCTTGCTTTGCTCTCTGCATTCGTGGTCTGACCAGGATGCTGCCTTGGCAGAAGGCTGCGCCGTGCCAGTGCCAAAGCTACATAAACGCTGCTTTGTGGAGATGCGGGGTTGGGCTACAGAAGAGCAGTGGGTAAGGGGGCTTAACCTGAACCAAACTAAACTCTCACTGGTTTTGTTCTTCTTCTTTCCTGCAGCTCAAGCCAGGTCAGAACAGTTGCCGAGACAGTGACAGTGAAAGCGCCAGCGGGGAATCGAAAGGTTTCCATCGAAGCAGCTCTCGGGAAAGACTCAGCGATGTAAGTGAAACTCATACAGCCGAATACTGCTCAACCCCTGGTCTAGTGTTCTAAGGGGGATAAGTTGTAACAGAGTATAATTGCTGGGATGGTTTGTTGCTAAAATCCCTTTCCCTTTGGGGGGCTGGGAGAGGAAGAGGTCTCCTGCCCCAGTGGGGCAAACTTCTTAGGGTTTGGTACAGTGTCCATCTGGGTGAAAACACTCATTCATTCTGCAATAGCTGAAGGCCATTTAATGAAGTTAAAATGTTCTGCATAGTTTAGAAGTGAGATGGCCTCTCTTTACCCCAAGTGAGGAAGGAAAAGAATGTATTTCTTTGGGCTAAATAATGTCTTTATGAAAAGTATTAGAGTGTCTGGAGACTCAGCTAATTTATATGTAATGAATTGATATAACATGGCCAACAATAGCATAAGCTCTGCCTTTATTGCTCTACCTAAACTGCTGCGGAAGGTTCTAAGATGGCAGCTCTGTGGAGAATGTTTTTCTCCCTTGAAGAGTGCTGGCCATTGACTGAATGACACGCCAGAGTTATTCTGACATATGAATGACTACAGAAATCTTTCTGTTGCTGCAATTAGGTTATAATTTATTATGTGTACCATCACAGTCCTTGAGTGTTTTATTCATGGCTCTGGGTCCTCTGTGCTACGTGCTATGCAACACCGAATATAAAGACAGCCCTGTCCCAAAAGAGTATCTGAATTGGGGATTTTGTAGATCAGATCTTTTCCTGGGAAAAGCATGGATAGCTACATCACTCAGACCAATTTGTATCAGCCAGCAGTCTGGCCCTACATTTAACTAACCCACATTTTGGAAATGGGGATTTTATCGATAGCATGTCCATGTAGATTTGGATGATGAATACCAGATGGTGTCCTCTCTAGGCCAATCCAATCAAACTGAATTGAGCAGACATTAGAAGAAATACCTTTGTAAGGGATACATTTTGTTGTGCAAATTCAGGGCCTGAGGCACGCAGCTAGCAGGTTTTGCTGAGCTGTGCATATCACTGGCAAACCTGAGTTTGGTTTTAATTTCCTGTGAAGGTGTGAATCTGTCCCACCCTCATTCCTTTGTCACAGTAGTTTAGAGGTCCAGTCCTTCACCAGAGCCAATCTTTATGGGTACAGCCAGGTAGATACTTCAGAACTTGCCCTTTATAGCTGTCAGGTATGACTGGAAGAGGAGAGTGGAACCAGAGGAGATGGTCAGTAAATGCTCTGTGTTGGTAGCAGTGGATGGGCAGCTGACCGTCAGCTTGCTCTGAGCCCTGTGGCAGCTGAGAAGCCACTGCAGTGAACAATTACACAGCACCTTCCAGCAAAACATTTCACAGCTTCTTACAAACATGGTTTTAATTTAGCCTTGTCACTCCCTTGCCATGTACTCAGTGCAGAGCTCAGAGGCTTATTTGAGCTTCCCAGCAGCTCGTAGCATTGCACTGCCAGATGTGGCAGTGAGAGCAGAGTCCTGGTTCCCCTTCCGCTGATCAAATACAGTTTTTATTCTCATGGTTTTACATTACTTTCCCTTTGTCTTGGCACTGTGGCAAATGAAAAGGAAGCGGACAGCAAATACAACTTCCCTTGTGCACCCGAGAGAGGACGCAGGGATCCACAGGTTGCTCAAAAGGAATGTTGCGTAAATATATGTGACAATGTATATTTCAAAGTGTTATACATAATTCACCTTTTACTTAATAAGTAAAGTTCTTCTATGCTTTGATAATTCATTGCAGTACAAGCATGTCTCTGGTCTGGAGTTGCCAGTTCAGTTGAGATTTGAAACCCATGCACGAGAGAGCTCTCATCTTGCCCGAGTGTGTTGTGGCTTCTCCCAGACTCTTTGTTAGGAAAAGTAAACACTGTTCTGCAGTTCTCTCCCTGCCAAAGGCAAACACCCCATGCTTTTAGATGACAGGGCCTTAAGTGGAGGTGATCCTTCCACTGCCAGCTATGGGTGAACCTGCCTTGAACTGTCCTCTTAGGCACAAAGATGCATCAAGGGCTTTACAGGGTTATTTTAAAGGAGTTATCTAATGATACCTACCAGACACTGTCCAGATAAAACTACAGACCAAAGAGTAACTTTTCTCTGAAGATCCTTTTCTGGTTTAGCATCTGTTTTATCAGGAAAAAAAATGTGCCAGAAGTTGTGTACTCAGCAGAAGATAGAGCAAAACTGTAAAATACTGTAGGCAGGTTAACCCCGAGGTCAGTAAGGAATTTTGGACATCAAGTATAATGGGTCCCCACTAATGCAGCCTGACAGCATTGTAAGTTGAGGCATGGCTACTGCATGGAAATCTGTATAATGAATGAAGTGCATGTACTCTAGGTGGATGATCAATTTTCACATCCCTAGTTGTAAGCAAGCTGTTGAAACAGGAATGTTGGCTTCCCGAGCTTTAATGTGGAGCCTAAGTGATAGCTTCGTGACAGATGCAGAATGGGGGAGATAGTATAATGAACATCCAGTTGCAAACTGACATGTCAGTGGCTTCATTCCCTCTCCTGTCAGATATCTTTCAACTGTGCATATTGTGAATGTACCTACAGTCTTTGGGCAGCGGAGATTGATGCAGAGCGTGTTTACAAGGGGTGACTCCTTTCCAGGCTAACGAGATCCAAGCAGGTAATTTGCAGCTTGTTGCAAGAGAGGTGGTCAAAAATGAAAAGAAGATAATTCAATGAAAAGGCCATGTTAAACAGGAGTCTTTTCTCATAATGAGGCTTGAAACAGCATCAGACAGTAGGGAGAAGAATATCTGATGTTCTTGTCAGATGCAATGCAGTGAGACTGATTTCCGTCAACTCCTTTCTTTGTCCTCATCTTGCACACGTGGAAACACAGGCACACACCCCTCTGCGAGAGAATATAATTAGCAGAGATCTTGACCTCTGCTGGATGAGGGATAATAATTGCTCGAGTGCTCCATTGCAAGTGTTTGACAGTGCCCTAACACATCTCCCCCTTTGAATTTCATAAACCCATCTCTCTGCCTTTCTCCCTGGTATAGTATTTTTTGGAATGACAACTTGTTTTTTCCTTTATGGGCTGAGGTAGCTCCAGGGACCTAAAAGAGAAATTGGAAAGCTGCTCCTCCTGTATATATAGGGTGCTGTAGTCAGTTTAATCTCATCAAAATCTTGCCAGTAGTAGAATTCATTTTGTTGGGATTTTGCTTGGAGACAAGATGGCAGAGCTTGCTCTTCTCTTCAGCTTGGAGCTCACTCAACTGTTTTCCTTATCTTTCTGTATGTATTTAGTTTTAATTGGCTCTTCCCACTTTGGAATACAGGGCGTACTTTTTAGCCATGTTTTACAAAGCAGCCAGGAGATGATTTGAGGAGAACATCAGAATTACAGCTAACCTGGATGGTAAATACAGAAAGCATTAGGCCACCCCTTTGCTATGCAAAGACAAATCAAACCCGATTTCTTTGGTGCATGTTCATGAATTCCTGATCTACCACAGAACTGAAGCTCATACTCAGTAAAGTCATTGCCAGTGCTGTTAAAAATCTGATGGCTGTGAAGTGTGAACCTTGCTCCTTTGTATGGTGATGATGATGTAGTGGCAGTGCAAGCCTGCATTGACCAGATAAGTCTGAGGTGCTTAGGTCACCCCTAGCCCTGCCTGCTCCTGCTGGTGTTGGTTCTGGTGGGGCTTTCAGCAAGGGATGAACAGAAGAAGCCTCTCATGTGTGGTTATGTCCTGGGCAGCAGCACTGGTCTTCCAGAAGCGTGGCCTGCCTGAACTCTGCTTACTTCTGCTGCACAAGCAACCACAAGCTGGCACCTTTCAGTCTGGAATATTGTTCGAGTTCTTAAATAGGGAGTGGAGCAGGAATCTTTCCCCTCTGTTGAAGGTCTCTTCTTGGGCTCTCAGCAAAGCTGATACGCTCTTTCATGAGTGCTTCCCTTTCCCCAGTGCCTTGTAGCTGTGTGCTCCTACTGCACTGTGTACTCGGTGCTTGATAGGTTCCATTGAGGTAGCAGTGAGGAGTACATCCTGCAGTGCCCTGCCCACCAGGTCTGCTGCTGTCCCAATCAGGAAGAAAGGTGTCTACACCCCCAGCAGTGTAATCCCATGGGCAGCTCACAGTTTTGGGCTCAAACATGGGCTATTTCAATTCTCTGTCTCCCATTCCTCCCACTGTGCACTGAGCCCAAGGAAAGACAAATTGAGAAACACTCTTTGGGTTATGTGCTCTGAAATCCTCAGTACTTTTCCTTCTCCGGAATATCACCAGTAATCTTGGCTGTATCTGAAGTGGAGTAACACCAGCACAGCTCTGTGTGTGTTTTTGTCTCTGTGTGTGTGTGCCAGAAGCTGATCAGCTGCAGCGGCTGCTGCTTTGTGTGTGTGTATGCGAGGGTGTGTATGTGTGTGTTTGTGTGTCTAAGGTTGGGTGCTTAAATGCTTTGTTGCATTATGTTAATTCCTCGGCAGTGCAATCAAATTCATGTCGTAATTAAAGCTGTCAGTTGGAAGGCAAGCCAATCGCCACAAAAACACAGCATAACAAATGAAGTGAAATGATTCTGCGTGTAGCTATACAATGCTTCGCCAGGCATGAAATTAAATAAGTAATTTGATGTTGACATCAGAAATTGAAATGATACCCACTGTTCCTTCATTCAGTCAGACCTGCATAAACAATAGCCAGAACAAATATGTACAACACAGGCTTTCTCCCCACCCAGCTCCCCAAGTAATGCACAATATATATGCAAAATGAGTAGAACTGTGCCTTCCAAGACCTCAAGGATGTAATTTTCTTTGGTACACAATAACGCTTGCACGAGGGTTACTCCGGTTTTGATCTTGGGCCAAAAGTTGTTCTCTTTAAGAAAGGAAGGAAAAAAAAAGGAAAAAAATATTCTTTTTCATTACAAAAGCAGAGGGAAAACAACAAAACCAAAACCCTGTTAATTGTAAACAAGTGACTTGTGTTTTGCTGGTGGGCACCTGATGCAGGCTTCTGCTGGTGGTTGTGTGAATATCAAATAGTGTATCTAATGTCGAATTGTGCAAAGGGTTTCGGAGAGTGAAACCATTACCTCTATTATAGGCACACTTTATGTAAGAGATGTAGGACCACGACTCAGCATGGGCTTGTAAAGATGCTGCATACACAGTATCACTGTCAGCAGTTGGTACCAGGCTGGGCACGGGGTGGTAGGATCCTTTCGCTATTGGGAGTTATCACAAAAGGTGAGAAGTTGTCTTCTTGCATAGCCCTTGCTTCAGCCTCTCCGCTCTGTCCACACACAGTTCGCAGCACAGCTGACTTAGTCATCCATGCATGTGCAATGCAGTCTTTTTACTCCAATTCAAAAGAGTTTGCAAACCGTACGGTCCATATGCGGCATGCAGTGCGTGCAGGGCTCTATTTCCATCCAGCAAACTCAGATTCCCTGGAAATGCACAGTTGTTTCTTTTCAGTGGAAGTCATTTGACTGCTGTGTTTCGGCTGTCCTCCCATAGCCATTGCAGCATTGCTTTTGAAGGAATGGAAATACTCAGTGGGAAGCATTTTGTTTGCTTATTCTTTTTTTCTTCCTTTTTATGGTTGTGTTTTGATATTTGATCCTTCCAAAACTTGGACTAAAAAGCAGACAAAAATGACACGCAGATGCAGAATGCAAACTTTGGAGCTTTCAGCTTGGAAAGTAAGTTTGAGAAATCGGGAGTGAAGGAGTGGGACTCAATTGGCATCCATCCATTGCTCAAACAAAAGCAGTTCTAATGATTGCACATGTTGTAATTCTGTGGGTAGATTTGTAGCTTCAATGAAAAGGATTTAAATGGCATGAAGCAGAAAGCAGAGTGAGCAAAGCGAAAGGCAGATCTGATATGCTTGACCGGGAAAGTAAATGCATTAGATACTGCACTGGATGGTGCTGAAGTGTGCTGTCCAGCAGGTTTTGCAGATCCACAGTCTTGCAGGCACAGTGGCTCACAAACTGTATGTGCCCATGAAGGGGACCTTCTAGCTGGAAGCAGTATCTGGGCTGTGTGATGAAGGGGACTGTGGCAGTTGCCAGGTTATTCCCAGCTGTGTGGTCACAGGGATGTAGAGGGAAGCAGAGCAGTTGGGCTGAGCCCAGGGGTGCTGTGTTCCCAAATCTGCACTGCCTATTGCTCTGCACCACCCTGTGATTGCTGTGGAGGCACTTTCAGGGACACTGTCACTGGGCCAGTTGGGTCTTGCTGTGGATGATGGTGGCAGAGGAAGCTTGAGGCCCCAGAGCAGGAAGAGTGGGGCCAGAAAGAGTTGGGAATTCATTTATTTCTGAGGAGCTCCCCTTGCATGCTGGTGACCGAACCTGTAGGCTGCAGATCTTGAGGCCTCCAGTAGCCATGGCATACTATGAGAGAGTACTAAAGGAGCAGGAACCACAAACCTTGCAAAGCTGTGGAGCAGTTTAGTTTGTCACAACAGCATTTGTTGACTGGATGATATTTGGTACCCTCTTGACAACCAAGGTGATTTCCTCTAAATAAGTCTCTTACTTACAATGTTCTAAACCAGAAGGCTTTCCCCTATATGTACATAACCTCTCAAACCTCTCTTTTCAGTAGTGCTTTAGTGAACACACAGTAATATTCTGATTTTTTTATGATGAATTTTGGTGTTAATTTTAAATTTCTTAGCGCAATCTGTTTCTGCCAGAAAACAGATTTCATCTTCCAGTAAAAAGGTCCCATAAGCTCCTCTTTGGGGCTTATTTTTTACCATGCAAGCACTGCACTCCACAATCAGCAGAAATCAGGGAATTTTTTCTTAGGGTTCCCTGGAATAGTGTCTTGGAACAGGGACGATGGTGGTGCAACTTCTGCATATTTCCAAGGGTTTGATCCGCAGAGGCCCCTGTGCAGTTCCTGGCAATCACTGAGCTGTGTCATTAGTGGAAGTGAGGTTGTGCAGAGGAACAGGAATTGAGCTATAGGAGTTGAAGACCGGTCGTCTGGACTGCCTGCTGCTTGCTAGAGAACTGATTTGCTTCCTTGTCCACTGAGCAGCCTGGCTTGAGTGCTTCAGGTGACAGGGCTGTAGTGTTGGGAACTGTTCACCCTCTAATGTAGCAGGCAGTGACCTGGATCAGCACCGGGGTGGTTATATCTCTCACCATGGCTCTAAGAGAACCTGCTGTGTAATCCCCATTGCTTAGATGAAAAACTAATGAAACAACCCCCTTTATCTCCTTAATTCCTGTGAATAGAGAGGTTGTGATTGTGTGCCGCTTAACCTGATTGTCATGATGCATTTTTTTAAGCATTTAAACCTTTCAGTTATTTTTCATGGTGGTAATATTAGTTTTAATTATTTTTATGGGTTTGAGTTTTGAAATCTGTTTCTCCCTGTAGATACTGCTTGTTCGTCTTGTTCTTTTCTTTCAAACCCCTTTGGCTTGTCAAAGACTGTGGCCATCCAAATGGAAGACTGTAGTGACTGCCTTCTCCAGGCAGTGGTGCAACGAGTGAAGCAGCTTTGCTGTGCCCACACGTTCTTTACATTTTAGACTACTAATCATGTTTACAAAATGTCTCATTTTAGGAAAGCACTATGTGTGTACTCTCCGGGGCCTTTCGGGACTAAATTGGCAAACAGGTCAGACACTGCAAAAGTCATCCAAACCCACCGGGCTTTTTGTTTTGAAGTCAGTCTATGGTTTTTTTCCTTTCCCCCCTCCCGCCTGCCCCTTTGTGGCCACAAAGCTGAGTAGCTGGAGTCCAGGGCATTGAATGTCAGCATGTCAGGGAGGCTGGTTGATGAGTGTCTGTTTAGTCTCAGTGCAGGGCGAAATGCCATCATTAATTCATTACCCAGCTGCCTGTCAAATAAATTGGCAATTACGTCCACCGCAGAAGCTTGGAATTCAGTAAATAGCACGTTACCGTCTCCGAGTCGTTGAGAGATGTAAAGGGAAAAATTAAGCAACACCATGTTTGTTTCAGTAGCAGATGACAAGGGGCAGCACATTGGTGCTGTGATGTAGTGATGAAAAGCTTGGAAAGGGCTGGTAATGAGCTGTGTGGATTGGAACGTGTTAAAAACCATCACTGACTTTCCACTTTGTCTTTGTGTTTTATTGCAGAGCTCAGCTCCTTCCAGCTTGGGAACAGGCTACTTTGTAAGTGTATCTCAGCTTTAACACATTGCCTCTGAACAGCGTAACATTACTCCTGAAACCAAAGTGCCTTATTATGTGGAAACAGGAATAAATAACCAATCTCAGTCTGCTTGATAGGTTAACTTCTCTTTTTCTATTTCTTCCTCCACAAATGCATCGTAAGTAATATTTCAGACATGGTGGTCAATGTTTTCCTGGACTAATCAGGTGTCATATTAATTGCTACATACATTCCGACAGTATTTAATTTGCACAATTATACCAAGTAAAATGAACCATGGTCTTACCAGCTCTCTAATATGAGATGGTAGGGTCTTAATTTCATCATGTACCAATTCTCGTTGATGCACAGACTTTAAAGAGCCTCTTTTGGCAATCTTGTCTCACCTCCTGTGTACCACAGACCAGCAAATGTGACACAGTGATTTCCATGTGTTGGTTAAAAGCCCTGTGTCTCACAGATCGTTTGGGAAAACACAGCTTGTTTGTATTGTGTTTATGCTAGCTTTACATTTAATGTCATGAGAAGAGGATCAGGCCCCAGCTGGTTTGATAATTGATCAGTCTTCTTTTGTTATTTATTTGCATTCCCCTTTATTGATTTAAGAGTCTATATTCCTACCTTTCTATCTGTTTATTCCCACATTCATCAATATGCATTTTACTTGCACAGATAAATTTGGGAGTGAAAACTGTTTTCCAGTCCATCCAATGCACTGTTTATTTTCCTTCCAGATTTATATTTAAATTGCTCATACTCTGTTTCACTGGTAACCTGTGTCATATTCTCCAAGCACTTCTTTTCTGCCTTTGTAATATCCGTAGGAGAAATACAGCATTATGTATGTCCAAAACCAGGTGGGTAAAACACAGTGAGACTTTTTCTATAGCATTGCTCTGTGTGGTCAATAGCATAATCAAAGCCTGCTTCTATCTTTTCATCAAACTCTGGGGAAAAGAAAACTATTCAGGATTTGATTACATGGTGGGAAAACTTTGTTGCTCTTTTGTCAGATTCCCAGAGAGTAATTTTCTTCATTAGTACATGGTGAAATTTAGTCTTTTTTTCATAGAGGTCTGTGATCCTATAAGGAAGTTATGGATTAAACTGGGTACGTGTGACCTTACATATAAAGCGTAAAATGCAAGCACCAAAATTGCTTAATACCTGAAGAAATGTCATGTCCTGCTGCATTTACATTGGGCCTCTGACGGACCGACTGTTTTTTCTGGTGCCAGGGGTGAGGTGTGAAAAGGACATTATTAGTTGACAGAGTTTTGTGTTACTTCTAATTGTACTAAAGCCCAGATCTATGTAAGGTAAGTTGTGAAACAGGAAAAAAGTGGTTTCCTTTTTCCAGTGCTCCCCTGTTTTGTGTTGTGTGTTTTTAAGAGGGAGGGGATGAAGAGAACAATAATACCATATGACTCAACGTTTATTTTGCATTAAGACTAAAGCTTGAATGTCTTTCCATGGTTCAGAACAAATTGCTTTGCTTTCTCTGGGCACTTAAAATTCAAATCATACGAACATATACAGACGTGGTCTGGAATGGGACAAATATAATCTGGGATGGAAGGCTTAAACGTATCTAAATAAGCCTTGTTCTCCTTATAGCGAGAGCTGAATATGCATGGTTTAAGAACAATGTTCAGCTTCATCTTTACGAAGTAGAGGTAGCAGAAGAAAAGCCATCTGCTGTTCCCTTGCACCATACTGTCTGTGGGTTGGTCCAGTAAAGTGAAAATCTGGAAGGTGTCAACATCCCCTATGCTCCAGTAAAAAGCTTGAAAGTTTCCAGTTCTCCCGAGTTAGGGATTTTGTAGCAAGAAGCTTGACATCCTCTAGTGCCAATGTATTGGCACTTTACATCACACTCGTTTGGATCTGTGTAGGTGGGCCAGACATCCCTTATTAGTTTCCGTTAATATGGTATATTTAACTGTGCTGTTCCTTATCTCTAGTCACAGTAATGAGATTTCTTTAACATTCTTTCTTCACTGATAGCCAGATAGATAGAAAACGTCCTTCAGTTTCTGTCTTAAAGTAATTTTTACACTTACACAGACTCGGATGAAACGTGGAGGGTTTTTTTCCTTCCTTTTCACTTTGGAAAATTGTTTTTAGGATTATCTTATTGTTTGAAAAAAATCTGTCCTCTTATTAACTTACATGGGGCAAATTAAACCCAGATGTGGTTTGTGGTACCAGACAAGGAGAAAAATGCTCCAGAATGCTCCAATTAGCATGTGTTTCTGATCAATGTAATCATTGTAGTATCAAAGTGCAAGAGAATATGCACTTGAATTGACTTCTTTTTTCCCCAAAGCTTTTAACTGGAAAAGATGGTTATTTTTTGTGCTTAGTGTAACCCAGAACATCAAAATGGGAGGCATTGGTCTCAAATATAACAAAAATAGTTTTCAGTTTGATAGGTAATAATAAAGCTTTTGCCTGTGGAAGTTATTGATCACTGTATGTTGTACTTTGGACTGTGAAATATTACCTACTGTAGCACATGAAAGGAACACGGGCAACCGGGTAAGTTAAAATGGATTAACAGTAGAGTCACTGTCCAAGCACATCTACTACAGAAAGCAGAACCACACATAGAAGCTAGTTTTATTCAAAATTGAATGAACACTGAGGGATGGACTAAGTATCTTGTATTTGCTGTTTAAATCCAAGTATTAATGGAACCTTTGTGTGTTTAGACCCTATTACCTAGCATGTATGTAATGGAGATAATACTTGTTGGACTTGGAATCTCCTTTCAGAGCCATGCTTATGCCAGGCACTTGGGTTCGATGGGTGGTGGGTCATGTGTGTGCAGTGTTTGTGGATGATATGACAAAGCGAAAGTTACTTTTGGATCCCTTTATTCTATAAAGAGCCACCTGAGCTCACTGAGTGTGTAAGGAAATGTTTATAAACCTGACACTTCCAGTAATACAAACTCATTTCTGTACTATCTGTGTGATAGTTCCCTCCTAGTTATTCATTCTGTGCTTCCAATAGCAGTGGTGAAGGCTGAAATCTTGCCTAGTTTCATGCTGTAACTAAGTAAATACCTGACTGGCAGAGTTGGAGGCTGGATTTTGACATTCTTGTTGTCTCTACATCAGTGTTTCTTGAAAAGCAGTAGATAAAGGTAAAATGTGCTTGCTCTGGGGAGAGCATTCCTTCTGCCTGCTTTGAGAACCCATCTTTGCTCTGAAGTCAACGGAGAGGGCTGGGAATGTCCATGAAGGGCTTCAGCGTCATTCACACCTAACCAGGATGATCAGAGCTGACACTGATAAAACAGACATTCTCATGAGGTGTCTTCAGCAAAGCAGGACGCCTGCGAGTAACCACTGAGTGAGCGTTAATGATGCAGAGCTGTTAAGGAGTTCCGAGCACCTCCTCTAGGAGTTTTGTTCAGTTAGGAACAACTTGCACTTCTTTCACAAGCGCGGGTATGTTCTGTAGATTTTGCTGGTGGAATCTGGTCTTGGCGCTCCTTGTCAGAATGGACGTGTGCCTGTCCTTCTTACATACTAGTAAGTCGATAGCCATTAAAGAAGAAACAGAGGTAAAAATCATACTAATACACCTCATAAGGCTTTTGCACTGACCTAACTTCCTTGTTTTCCGTGGGACCAGTCCAGTGTTTGTTTGGTGCATGTGAAAAGATTGGACTTGTGGTTGGTGCACCCTAAGAAATCACAACTAAATGCTTGTGGAAAATCTCCCAGTTGTCTTCAATATTTGTTGTGCTGCAAATTGTCACTGTCATCAAAGATAGAACCTAAGGTAGATTATGTCTTGTCCAGAAGTCAGATCGGGTAAGTGCAGAGGAGTTTGAATTTTAGGGAAAACCCAGCTTTTTAGCTTTGAAAGTTACTTGAATTGTGTGAGCTTTTAATGTCCAACCTTCTGTGCTTTCAGGTGTCTGAGAGAGATGTTTTAGAATATGGTTGGAGTTTGAATGATCACACGAGCTTTTTCTCTTATTCTGGAGAATGTTTATTGCTGGGTTTTGGTGTGTGTCTCGCACTCAGGCAGATTCACGTTGAAGGACACAGGTGGTTCATTGGTTCGCAGCACCAATCAGAACAGAAATCAAAACCTAAATAACTGACTATTGTATTTTTAAACACCAGACCTGTTTCCCAAGATCAGCAGGTTCTTTGGCCGTTGGAGTTTCTCTGTTTATGGCAGCTCGATTCCATTCCTTGCATTGATCTGCTCCTCAAGTCTTTGTGGCAATTTCTGAGGGTTTTCTGTTCGTGTTGCTTAGTGTTCATTTTTAGCTAGCAGGCTGGCGCCCCCCAAAAGCAGAGAGTTTGTGGTATTTCAGTGCTGGACAAAATCTGGGAACAAGCTGGTGATGGAAATAGTATTGGGAAGGGAGAATCTAACTCCTGTGGCACTTCTTGTCCAAACAATGCTCTTGCTCCACCTTAAAAACAGGAAGAAAAAGGAAAAATGTGATTTGCACATGGGCTGGTGACTCAGACCAACATAAATCGTGAGCATATTCCCAGAGGCTCTAGCTAATCAGTTGTGCTATCCAATTTGGCCCTGAGTGGGTTCAGTTCAGCAGATGTTCGCGTAGTTACGGCATGCCACTGGGACACCGTGTTGTGCAATGTTGCATTACATTACTCAGAGCTCTAAAAACTCGTCCCAAGGAGACTAAGTGGAGCACCAGTGGTATTAGTAGGGAGATGATGGAAAAGCGGTACTTGGCTTAGATAAGGCCTGCTATTTCACTATGCAACAGGACTGCTTTTCACCCCAGACAAATCCTTACAGAAGAAATGTGGAATTAGTTATACCAGCGCTTCTTCTAGGCTCATATTCTCAGATAGAGTCCTTAAACCCAGTAGATTTTTCCATCATTGTCATGCAATGGCAGTGATCCTAAGCAGCCTGTGTTTTGTTCCTTGGGGTGGTCAACTTTGTGGTGATGTTGAGGCTCCTCCGGTGGGAATGTGTTGAGAGACTCCACTCCAGGAGAGTACAGTAAGACACTTAGTTCTAAAAAGAGAGAAACAAATTAGATCAAAAGTCTCATTCTAAAGAGGTTTAATGCATCCGACCAGCTAATATTACAGAGGGGATACAGTAATTTACTTCACATCATGTACATAGTGGTGTTGGTCAATAGTTGCTTTTGCAGGTAGGTTAAGTTGCTCAGTTGTTTTTACTGCTTGATTTTAGAAACCGAACGTACAAATGTGTTTTGCTTAGGTGGAAGTGTGTATCCCCCTGAAATGCTGTGAGGTCTGCAAAAGCGCTGCAGTGGTGGCTGTTCAGATGGCACCACACTTAATAAACTGTCATGTCCCCTGTGAATACAGTTGCAAAGACAGTCGTTATCCTGTGTTTGGCACTATAAATCATTGTTAACAAATCCTAATTTGCTTAGTGGGGTAATGAATGATCTCCAATTTTCTCCCTGTAATTAGTTTTACCAACTATTATTGTGAAGGGTATACTGAAATCCATTTTAGCTCCACTTTAAAACCTCCCTGTGCCCATTCCTTGCAGAAGTGAAGCTGACAACAGAGGTTATGAATCTTCTGATAGGAAATTCATATACAAGAAAAGTGGACAAGACCCCCAGTAGAAATCTCTGTGGGTCATAATTACCTATGAGTATTTGCAGACCTCAGTGGAGCAGATGTGGTGTGGAGCAGTGAGACCTGGAAACCCTGGTGTTTCTTTATCTCAAATCTTTTAGGTGTTGTCTTTTATTTTCCAGGAGCCATTGAAATGCAGTTTATTGTAACAGCTGCTGTAAGGGAGGCATCATCACTGCCAACTAAACACATTACATGTAATAAAATCTACCCCAGGTCTATTAATTTTAGCATTTGTAAACTGTAGTGTTGCTCCTAGGGAGAGCTGAGACTCAGTAAAGAGTTTGCTAATGATACGGCCATGAAAGCAAGAACAGCAAAAGCAGGTTAAGTATATTATCAGCATCCTACTAATCATGATGAGAATAGTTGAAGCAAAACAGCTGACTTTGGACAGCAAACCTGTATTTTTCTAGAGGTTAAGAGAAACACATGTTATTAACTCAATATTTGGGGGATGTTTAGGCGAGAAGAATAAATTATCTGGGCTGGAATGATGAAGGTCTGATTGGTTTTGCAGCCCTTCTGAATAGTTGTTCACACATTGTAGAGCCCTGCCTTAATGCATGCTTGTGCTTTTGGAATAAAATGCTTTGAATTGAAAATACTAATCCTTACAGTTGTGCTTTGAATTGGGTGCAATTATATTGTCCAAATCTTAAAAAAGGAGAGCAGGGCACAGCAGCAGTTTCTTACCCAACTAAGCGGAACTGAGGTCAGATTTCAGAGTTTCAGGTCTTTGAGGTTCATCCCCTCATTGCTGAAACACATTTTCATTTTGTCTGACCAATGTGATGATCAATTACTTTAGGACAGGGCCCAGATACATTTGGTGATCAGGAGATGATGTCCCCAAGCAATTATCCCTTATGATGGAGGAGTGCTGAGCTAGAGTTTGCTTCTTGTCTGTCTTGGGAGGCCTTTACTCTCCTTGACCATGTCCACTCCTGCTTTAGTTACTGGAATTGAGCAGTGCTGTGCTTTCTGTGTAGTATCTTCAGTGTTGCAGGTGGCTGGTAACTAGCTTCATTTACAGTCTACAAACCTTGAGGCGTACTGAGTCCACATTGTGATGGTATTTCAGGTGAACTTCTTTAATAATTATTTTCTCCGCAAAAGTCAATTTAGAAAAACCAAGACATGATTATTTCTAAGCTAATTTTTAATTTGTAATTCCCTCTTCTAGGGGTCATAAGTTTTCTATAAGGAACAAAAATACTTAAGATTTGCTGTCAGTCTGCATTTGCTCTCTAATGCCGCATGACAGCTGTAGCTTATGGTTTGCTCATCATCTCTTGTGGAGCACAAGAATTACTTTGTTGTGTTCCCCCTCTTTTTTCTCTTCCCATAACATGTGACACAGATTGCAGATGTGAACCTGAATAATAAAGAATTGCTTCACTGATTGCTAAACATGCATTATGGTGCTTTTAAACTCATTTTAGGTCATCGCACCGCAAATTAGTTTGATTGCAAGCAGTTAAGCTGTCATATGCAAAGCCTTCATCTTCCAGGGGTCTCGGTTTCATATCATTACAAGAGAATGCTCTATAGCGTTGAATGTATTTATTCTATGTTTAATATCTTGGCTATTTAAGCTAGCGTTGGGTCTCTAGAGGAGATTCTGCATCATTTAATGGAGAGAAAAGGGATACGAAATCCCTGGGCAGAGTGTTTAATTCATAGTCCTGGGTTTGTGGCCTGTTCAAAGGTGGTTGACCGTGCTCTGTACAAAACAAGAGCCCGTTGGTTCTTGTTACTGAAGTTTTGAACTTAGGGGAGTTTTTTCTGTAACCCAAGTGGGAAGAGCAACTGTGGACTGTTTCTGATGCAAGCTGTCCGCTGGTGGTATTTTGTGGTGAGGTTTTACTCAGGAGAATATAAAATGAACATTTTCTCCCATGTGTGTTTAAAATAAATGGGAGATTTCTGCATTACATAACCTGAGGATCTGTAGAATTTGCGCTCTTATGCAAAAAGAAGGGATTATGGCAAAAAGCTTTATGGTATGAAGGACTTGAAAGGATAAAATCTGTTGAGTTCCCTGAAAAAGGGGTTTGTGGTGGTGGTTAATTGGGTTGACACCAAGAGACTGAGTGCTGTACTGAGATGGTGTGAAGGTCCGTCCTGCTGTCAGGCATGGGAGCTGTGTGTGCCATTGAGGTCTGCCTTGCAGAGAAGAAATGCAGAGCTGCTGTGCAAATGTGGTGACCTTGGAAATCACCATTAGTGGCATCTTACTAACTCCAGAGTAAGGGGGGATATGGTGCTCTGGAGAAATGTAAGGAAATGGCGCAACATGGATGGATTAATGAGGAGAGGAAGCCATGCGATGGTATTATTTTGATGGGAGCTTCCATAGGCTTTCAGTTTTGCCATTTTCTGAAGGAGTACTGTCTCTCCCACACTTTCTCCTGTTTCGGAAGAATACATTTACTAATTCAGGCTACATCACTGTGTTTCATCTTTTAAACCATAGATGTTTTTCTTCTCACAAAACTTACAGGTAAGGGGATACTGGTGTAGTTAAGTGCCTTAGTGCTGTTCAGTCCCAAAACTTGCCCAAAGTATGACTTGTTCCCGTGTGAATGATTAGTGTCATTCGAATATTAGTATATTCTTCTTCTGGGTTGCTTGGAGTATATAGCAGAATTGTACCTGAAGCAGAGAACACATCTCCTGATTGCAAGAATTAAGGCTGAATTTCAGAGAAAAGAGTCCAATCCTTTTTCTCAGCCTTTTATGTCAGAACTCAAAATTGCTGTCTGATAAAATGTAGGACACCAGATTGAATTACTTCATTGAACCACTGCTGTCCCCTGTTAATGGTAATTGCACGGATATAGCGGTCTTTCTTGGCAACATCTCGGATATTTACCTCCCACTGTTTTTCAATTCAAACCTTTGATGAAAATATTCCCAGTACTTCTTTAAAGCAGACACCCAACTGTCTTTCTTGACAAAGGCAAGGTCTTTAAATCAGATCCTGACAATTTGTGACACAGCAGTCTATCCAAATCACCTTTTACCTATGTCTTCGTGTCATTTCCTGAAAAGAAAGTGTCCGTCAGAGGGAGGTTGCTGAAGGCTTGAGCTCGGAGCCGTGTGTGCGCCTGGATGGAGGCTTTGTGTGCTTGCTCCAGCGGAAGGAATTAGATGAAGGCTTGTAAAGTTGCAATGCATGCTGTAATGCTTCGTTACAGATATTTGGGAGCACTTTGTCCATAAGAATAACGTGATTAGGTTCTTGCTGTCCTCACACCATTAGGAAGTGATGGGGTTTTGTGTTTTGATGGCTTTTTCTTTAGCAGTGATGAATCTGTTTAAACAAAAAGAAAATCAGGGCGAATGTTTTCCTCTTTGCTGCACCTGAGGGTTAATGTGCATTCAGCTCCAGTAGCTTATTCACCTCCTGAAATCTCATCTCACTTGATGTTCTGAACTCTCCCTCCCACAGAGAGACGTGGATGCCACATCCGCCCTTCACTCCAGCAAAGGCTGTTTCCAGCCATCCCCCATCATGATGAGTAGTGCTTTGACTCGTGCAATCTCAGACCGGTTTGGGTTGGAAAGGGCCGTAAAGCTCATCCAGTTCCTACAGCCCTGCCATGGGCTATCAGATCAGTGCAGTTTGCGTTACTGAGGAGCTTGCTAACAAGCTGTGCTGCAGGATGGTAACTGTTCACTCCTGCTTGATGGTTTTCCAGGGGATGTCTTTGCATTACTGTGCATACTTTTGGTACGAACTCGAGGTTGGCCGGTAGTATCACTGAGGTTGGGCATATTGTGTGGCATCACAGCAAAAGAATTTCTAGGGAAAAATCTGTGAAAATCGCTTGGGGATGAAGAGAAAGTCATTTATGTGAGTATTTAATATGAATGTTTTAGCTATTTGTTTTATTGAGAGACTTGTATGCCCCATCCCTGGCTGTGTTCAAGGCCAGGTTGGACGGGGCTTGCAGCAACCTGCTCTAGTGGAAGGTGTCCTTGCCTGTGGCAGAGGCTTTGAACTGGGTGAGCTTTAAGGTCCTTTCCAGTCCAAACCATCCTGTGATTCTATAACAGTGCTCTTCAGCGTAGGGACAGTACCTACCTGTGCCTTTGTGTAGTACATGGGGTAAACAGATTTCTAGCTATCACTATAACAGAACGCCTTAATATTTGTAGCATTGACACATTTCTCCTGCACATCAGATGAAAAGAGGTTGTTGTAAACCGCAGAATAGACACCAGCTATAATAAAAGATCATGAGATAACTTCATTAGCAGAGTGGTAAGTGTTTGCCAAGGAGGATGTGTCTGTCAGGGATGGTGGTGAAAGATGAGCCTGGAGGGGAGAAAATGACTGCTGTACCCTGTGCCAGTGTGTGTGCAAGGCTGGTTCCAAGAGTGAAGTTCATGTTTGGAGTGGCATCACCATAGCACACGGAGACACTTGTGCCATGTGGAAATGAAAGAAACCTTTTAGATCAGGGGCTGGACCATTGGATGTATCAGTGACTGCAAGGGGAATACATTGCAGGTTGAAGGAATCGTTTCTGATGCCGGATGGAAGGATTTTGATGGTGCACAGCTGAGTGAAAAAGTAGAAAGGAGAGAAATTCAACATTTTAAAAACATTTTTTAATCTCCTTGAAGAGATGCTCTTGCGGTTTTGTGTTCCCTCTGCTGTCGTGAGCAGTGGAGAAGGGAACTGCTCTGGCCCTGCTCCCATGCTTACCTTTTGATTTCTCAGATGGCTTCTGAAGGCAGAAATAATCACGTTCAGACAGTTTAATGGCATTGCCACACGTACGATATCCAGATTCCACCTTTTCTTTTCTTTGATAAAATATGATGTTAAAGGTAATAATTGAAGTATTTGTACTCCTGCACTTTTGCAGTAGCCCCAGGAATTTTCCAGCTGCAACCCCTGTTTGTGTTTGAGAAGCACACGCACGCAGAGTTGGCAGCACAGATGCTGAGAACAGGAATGTGTTCTGGGGCTCTCTGATGCTGGCTTGTCCATCTGCAGAGAGATCACATACACCTGGTGGTAAGCCGTGCTCCTCTCCTCTCTTCCTGCCTCCTCCACACTATGAACATCTGGCTCACAGGACTGTTTCCACCTTGAAGTGGCAGCTGTGTCAGAGGCGATGTGCTCTCACAGCAGAGAACGGAAGCACAAGGAAACCTTCACCCCAACGCTGGCAAATCCATGCAGCACCTTCTCAAAGCACTATGTCTTCGGCTGTGTGCTTAGAATTGCCAGCTTGGCAGAGGCAACCGTGAAGCCTGGGATGCTGTTAAACCCCACCGAGGACTTGTTTGCTCCCTCCCCATTCTCCCTTCCCCACTGAATGCAAACTGAGAGTAGTCCAAGAACCATTGCGGTGCCAACAAGAGCAAAATTACTTCCAGCTGGTGAGTGCCACCTGCTCCTGCGAGCTCCAGCCAAAACAGTTTCCTCCCTGGAGTGCCTTGGAGTGGGGAATCCAGAAGCTGTTCAGAGCAGGGCCATGGTTAGTGTGGATGGGGAAGAGGCATTGCAGATCTTGCTTGCAAGCAGAGCGTGTTACACAGGAGGTCTCTATTTCTAATAGCTTTTTCTCCTTTCCCTTTCCAAGCTCCCTCAAATCCCCCCTTCTACATTCTTCCAGTATGTTGCTTATGAATATTAATTCAGCCCCCTCTCCATTTATATGCCATCCCTTTTCCCCATTCAAGCTAATGCAAATTTAATGTGCTTTCAGAAAAAAAGTCCTGCAGATGATAGCAGAGTGTCTTCCTTGAAGCCTCTCTGATGTATTAATGCAATGACACCTGATGGCATTCTGTTTTCTTCTGTGGTAGGAGCCCTCCTTGACCCTGAGAAGGAAAGGAAACACCCTTCCTTGTGATTCCCACTGTTACTTAATAGCCTTCCTCATTCATCCCTTGTGTCATTTGATTGCCCGTTGTTTCCAGTAGTCGCAGATTATTGGATGGGTTTGGATTACTAAGTACGTATTGCTTACTTAAATTACCTGCGGTACAGAAACAGTAAATAAAAGGACACCATCATTACTGAATCATTGCAAGAGTTCACTTAGCAGCCCTCTGATCACCACGTTCTTTCTTACCGAGCACTTGATCGGTTCAAAGGACTTTGTTCTGCCTGAATCAGTATGAGTTTTGTTGTATTTAACTGGAAAGCATCAGTGTGCAGCTGTCCACATTCATTAATTTAAAGGAAGGATTTGAAGAACACTCTTGGGTTTGATTTGCTAACAGTTTTATCAAGTCTGTGCCTGGCTTCAGGCATAAGGAGCTCGCTGAGATGTGTATTCAACAGGCACTTGTTTAGGTACCTTTCAGAGTCAAGGCCCAAGTTTATTACGTTTGTTGGTTGTAGCCTTGTTAGCAATTTCATTTTTCCAGTTTAGTTCCCGGTGTTTTTTCTTAACTTTCTCTGCTTTTCTATCATTGTCTGACTTTCATGAACCAGCTCTGAATGTGCTCTTCTTTCATTCCTTGGCTCGGTCACAAAGTCCTTTTTTCTTGCCTATGTCCAGTACAAGTAACAACTAAGTCATCTTTATTATTTCCTACGAATATAATCTGGGATGTTTATGTGAGGGTAAGTTTGCTGCAATGTGTTTGGAAAGATAAAGCAAGCTTCAGGCAGTGTATGAGTTCGTGATACTCCTGCTGCCACAGGCTCACTTCTGTGTATCATTTCAGGTCTAAAATTAATCATACTATTATTTTGCTATTGGTAGCCTTGTTTCCTCAAACTTCTCCAGGTCTTCTCCAGGGACCTTCATGAATGGAGTCCTCCACCTGATGCTAATGCTGGATATGTATGTGAGCTTTCGAAACACAGGGGTTTTGAGAAGTGGTGATCCCTAGAAATTCCACGGATAACCTGTTCTGTTATTTCAATCTTTCTCTTCCCCGTTCCACATTGCCAGGAAATTTGTTGCTTCTGATATAGGATACCCCTTTGGAGGAACTAATCGTTTCCTTTCTCTGTGTACCCCAGAGGAATGTGAAATTCCTGTTCCCTATAAAAGGATGATTGTGCTGCCTTAAAGTGCCCAGAAAGGCAGCACGGTAAAACAGGTCGTAGCCATTATAGAGAGGTCACTGCATCCAAACTCCCTTTTGCAGTTCTTACTTTACAAACAGCTCCCCTGACCCAGGAGGTCTGTTTGCCTCCCCTGTTTCTGTGCTCATGCTTTGCACAATGTGTAGGGCCTGAATAGGGATGTGGTTTTCCCTTCTTCTTTCAATTTGTGTGTCAGCTGGCTGTGTTCGTCTAGCTGGAGAGCAGGAAAGTATTTCATCTGTTCACTGCTGCATCTAAAATAGATTACATTAGTGTTTATTTAACTTTTTACTGCTGACTTACAAAATTACTTTTAGTCTGGTTTGGATATATAACTTTTGCTATTAATTTATGGCCATGCTTTGCTTTGATTGCTTTTTTGCAGTGGTATCAAATTGTGTGCTACTTGAATATTTTCTCCAAGATGTGCCCTTGATTAAGTCTGTGTTGGATATTTATACCACCAAGAGGGATACTTAATATATTAATACCTATTTTTAAAGCTCCGATTTAAGGTGACTTGATTTAACTTTAGTTAATCACACTTTGTTTCATGAAGCTTTTGCATATATATTGGAAACAAATACTTTCCTGCGTCATGAATCACGTATAAGGCAGAGCTGATACGGGATCAAAAGAGGGGCGATGTGCAAAGCATATTGGTTTCAATTTCTATATAGCACCAGAATGATTTCTATTCTGGGGCTATGGCAGGATTGCAGTAAGAGGCTGAGAGTTCCTTTCATTAGTTTCTATGTATGTACATTAACAGTCCTTATCTCAGACAGCTTATAACTGACATTAACTTTGAATTTGGAGATGACAAAAACTAAACGACTGGAGTGGAAAGGCTGTCCCACAAAAGTATTGTGTGTCAATAAGTGAATTGAAGAATCAAAAGTCAGTTCAGAGCTGCTGTCTGTCTCCATTCGTCAGTGTGTTCATGGGTGTGAAAAGGTCCAGGATTAAAAAGAAACAGTGAACCAGTCTAGTGCCAGAGTTTCAAGTCCTGTGTGGACCTGTCTAGTTCCGTTGGTTTCAGCGGAGCCAGGTAGCTCCAGCTGATGGTCTTGTCTGTCTTGTTTAACAAGTTGTAATGCAGTCACTGGATGTGCAGGGATTGACGTACTTCCCAAATCTATTTTTCTCTGTAACTTCCTAGGAAAGTACATTTTGTGATGGTGGTGGTTTTCTTTTTGCTTCTTTTGCTCTAGGAGTTTATATACAGAAAGGAATCATGGTGTATTACTATACAGTATGGAGCATGCATGTGAGTCTTGTGATCATGTCTTTTAGCCATGTCTGATGTAGTTGGTCTCACCATCTGAAGTCTCCCATGAGTGCTCCTGCTCCTTGTTCACCATCCAGCATTGAATAGATTAAGCATAACTGCAGTATTCTGCTTTTTTAGGCTGATGTGGTTGCTTCTGTTTGCAGTGGATGAAGGTGCACGCACATGGTCCCTTCTGCTGGCTGCATGTGGTGACTTCCAGTGGGGGAGCAGTAACAACCAGTAGGGAGTTAGCAATGTCTTCAGCTGCAACAGCTGCTTCTAAAGTTAACATCTGTACTAGTGTCAGTCTCAGGATTGTCAGTGTTTTTGTAATGATGAATCGAGCATTTGTATAGTTTATATGAAAACTTTCTTTATGTAAAAACTTTGGACAAGGGCCTGTAGGGACAGGACAATGGGAATGGCTTTAACCTGCCTGAGGGGAGGCTGAGATGGGATCTCAGGCAGAAGTTCTTCCCTGTGAGGGTGCTGAGGCGCTGGCACAGGGTGCCCAGAGAAGCTGTGGCTGCCCCATCCCTGGCCGTGTTCAAGGCCAGGTTGGACACAGGGGCTTGGAGCAACCTGCTCTAGTGGAAGGTGGCCCTGCCCATGGCAGGGGGTTGGAACTGGGTGAGCTTTAAGGTTCCTTCCAACCCAAGCCCCCCTGTGATTCTATGATAGTGATTCGATTTTCAAGCACTTGTATGTAGCTTTTTTACCTCCAGAACACATATCTGTGTTCTCTGCGGATGGAAAGGCCTTGTAGCTTGGTGATAAAAGCAGTGTCTCTCACATCAGTTTAAATTTCATTCTTCTCTCTTCACAGTCTCATCTCAACAAAGCATAGGTTCAAGTTTAAACACACGCTTACATCCATTTTATTCGGGAGAGCGTGTAAGCACACATGCGTAACTGAAGTCAATGGGATTTAAGTGTGTGCTTCACTTTAAAGCGTGTGCTTCAGTGCTTTCCTGAATGCAGGGGGGGGTATCTAAGTGGTTTGGAAATTACAGTGGCCTTGGACATATTGGTGCTTTTATCCATCTGGAAAAAGGGCTACTGTGAAATTTAGTAAGTACTGTTCACACATGGTAACTTCTGTGTAAAACGTGGTTGTTTCTTTTGTGCTCACCTTCCTTGCAGTATGTGTGGTTTACACACAAAAGCAGGACGTGAAGGTAACTGTTAATTGTTACTGTGCGTTGAGATCCATGCGGGTGGGTGTTAGGACTATGGCTGTGCACAGCTCTTCTGTCTAATGAGCAGTGACACTCAGGACTACAAGAGTCAATCACTGTGGCTGGCTTTGGAGTCTTTCCAGTGGCCACTTGTATGTACTTTACTGACCCGGGGTACCAGCATCTTTCCACGTCCTGTGTTGGAATTAACAGCTCAAAGGCAGCTTGAGGAGCATCGCTCATATCTGGATGTCTGCATTACTTACATATCTCTTTACACATGTAGTTTTCTTTCTGATGCTGAACTGCAGCTCAGCAGCTGGGCCCCAGTGTTTTTAGAATCTTTGAGAACTAATGAGGCTTTTCCTCAGAGCAGGGCTCGTCCAGCCTGTCTGGATCAACAACTGTCACCGCTTGTATTAGGAAATCTCTGCAAATGACTGATCCCTGTCATGGGGTAACATTAATCTTTTTAGTATAGATTTCCAATAGTGAACCATCTGGCACTATGCAGTTTTCTAGAAAGCATTCACTACTGGGGCCAGTGGAAAGAAGGTGGTGGGATTAATAACCCCAGTGCTTCAGATGAAGCATTAATCTTTAGGACTGGCCATTTGTTTTTATCAAAACAACTCCCTTAAGATAGTATTTCACAGCATGTGGTGCTTGCCTTGACTTCTTTCAAAATGAAAGAATGTTTCAGGATCTGACATGATCTGCAGTTCGCAAACTTAGTGTGGATGGTAAAGGCTGGAAGAATTCTACATTCTCTTCTGATTTATGTTGCATTGACAGTCTCAGCATGTTAATGTCTGAACTCTGCATTATTTGTTGTTAAAGCTTTTAATTCAAAATAACACTTTCATATGAGAATCTAAAATGACTCAAGTAAAGATTAATAATATACAGCCTGATGCAGGCAGCACTGTTTTCATCCCATGAATGAATTTCAACAACTGAGCTGTAAAGGTAAGTGCAGTGTCTTGGTCCAGGTTCAGCGATTTCAATCCAGCTAAGTCTTTAGGCACCTGCTTGACTTTAATCACCGCTTGTCCCACAGATTTCATTGGTCCTAAGTGCTTTGTTGAAACTCAGCCATATGACTCAGGTCCTGCCTGAGGTCCCTGACTTGCAAACTGTGGCAAATTAAAGGCGAAAACCAGCTGAAGAGGTTATGGCCCTCAAGCTGTCTGTCCTGCCCTTGTGATGGAGATTACCTCCTCTGCAAGGCAGATGAATTCATGGCTTCTAAAGCTTATTGAGTTAAACTCAAATTGGAGACATAATACTCCAGGCTGCAAACTTGAGCACTCCAGAAGCTGCTTCATGAGCCATTCAGTTGCCTCTGCTGCAGCGGGATGACAACTGCCATCAGGAGGATGGAGTAGATGGTGTAGGGGATGGTAACTACTTTGGCTATCTGATTTTATTCTATCACTGCGTGCAAATCAGAGCTCATAGTCCCTTTCTGGCAGCCTGGCTTGTGCAGCGTACTGCTGTGTGCAGAGTTGGCTGCCTCGTGCACTGGTCCCTGACCTCCCTTTAGCGTTGTCCAGTGCTTGCCTGGCTTTGTCACTTGCCCAGTACAAGAGAAGCAATTCAGTCTGTAATCTCCTCTAACATCTTCCAGGTATTTGGGTGCATCCTACTGTGAACACTAGGAGAACAGAACTAATAATTTCCGTAATCTGCATGTTGACACTATCACGCTTGAGTAATGTACCGCACTCTACACATAAAGCACGTTTATACCTCTCACCCAATCGTGTCTGTTGCAGTATTGCCAAATAAATGGTGGGTTTCTTACTGATTCTTCCTGATAGAGAGTGGTTTGTAATAATCTTGTCATGCCAAACTCATAATAATACGAAATGAAGACATTTGTTGAAGGAAGTGATTGTAAATTGCATGCAAATTCAAGCCTTGCTGGCATTAATCAATACTGAAACACAGCTTTTGCATTCCTGATATAATACAACTGAATCTAATCCCTTGGATTTTATATTTTTGGAGTATTTATAGGCTCTTGGAAGACCTGTACTTTCATATGCAAAGCTGGTAGCTTTTGGGCATAGTTAGTTATCTCTATTACTTAAACTGGTTTGTATTTGTCTGATGGTGAGTTTAAGCTGGTTAAGCAGGAACACGTCTGACAGATACTTCATGTTGAGCAGACTGAAGTGAGTTGGGGGTGATTTAATCACAGTCACCTGAATGTTTTTCTCCAGATCAGCTTCATTACTGCAGTTGTACGTGGTCATGCCTGGGTCTTTTTCAGACCAGTTACAGGCTGGGGCTTTGTGCTGTTGGTCAGGTACTGAATCATATTCTCGGCAGCTGTCCTGCCTTGTGTTCTTCTTAGGGAGTCATGTGCATAGGAAAATGGTGGTGATTACAGTATGCAATTATTTTCATTGCAGGAGCCATCTACTTCCTAATTAAGACTGAAGGGCCAGTGCTCTACTCAGAGTATATAGAGTATTAGACCCAATGGGAATGGGTGGAATCAGAGTATTCCATTAGACGATTAGGATTTTTTGATATTTGGCAGAATTAGAGCTCAAAGTAAGCCATCAAACCCATGTCAAGGTTGGATTTATTTTGGTCAGGATTTCAATACCAACGTATTTTGGTTCAGCAACATCAATGCTGCATACTTAGCAGCATAGTTGTAATGACGTTTTCATATGTGTTTCCATTAAAAGTAAAGAGATGCTTCCATATTTTCTGATCAGTTTTCCATTTAATCTTCCCACTAATACCATCCACTATTTTTTGGTGCACGTGGAAACTGCAGTTGATTGGTTTTGATAACCACTACCCCATTCTGCCAGGGATTTCTTTCCACTCCTTATACAAGAAGATTAATCATACTTTATTTTAAGATATTAGACATCAATAATAGAAAAGCTGACGCTTGGGGGAATTTACCCCACTCGATTATTTATGCCACAGACCACGTTTTTATTGAAGCAGTTGCTTCAGAGTGATTGCAGAGAATGTCAGCTGTTTATTCACAGCCACGTGCATGCAGGCTGGTAGGAACAGCACTGCCTTGGCACATTCTCATTCTGTTAGACTCTAGGGTTTGAAATATTGAAGAGGCTGCTGTACTTCAGCCCTCCTGATCTCTTTATTTTGGGCCTGATTTAAAGCATATTGAAGTCAATGCACATTCTTTGTTTGATCTCAGTACATATAATTCTCAGTGACTTGAAGTTAATAGAGCAGATCATCTTCTGTGATGCACGTAGTTGATATTTATGTGTGTGCACGAATGTGTGTCTGTGCACATGCTTACATAAACTCTTGCATACTGTCACAGATTGTGGCACTACAGCGTTCCTCATCTTTGGATCCAATTTATGTGGGAACTGCTAGCTTAGTGTAAAATGCACAACAGTGGAAATAGCTGACGTGTCCTTCTCAATTCAATTATTTTCAGCAACTGAAGTTCAACGGTCAATCCATTTAGCACTGCAGGGCAATGCTGCTGTTGGCAACTTGCAGCATCCTTGTTGCTGGGTATATTAACTTTGGTTAAAGACAGAGAGTAAAGGGGCTGATGTCAAAGTCACTGACCTCAGTAGGCTTCGAGTCAGAACCTAAATACAATTCTCTCTGCTAGATTGTTCAGCTATTACATCTTACAAGTGTACTTCTGCGTTATATTGTCTGAGGGAAGCAATATTTTCCAGAAGAAAATTATCAAAGAAATAAGTTCTGATTTTCTCTAACACCAACATCAGGATGGTGTGAGTCCTTTGAAATCAATGCAGTTACACCAGAATAAAACTGGTGTTAATGGAGTGCAGAAACTGATGTTAATGGAGTGGAAAAATCTGAGAACTTCTTTATACCAGTATCAATCGACTCTAATTTTGATCATCTCCCTTGAACTGGAATTAGTAAACACTGACATAGGTAGAACCTCACTGGAGTAAAAGTGATGTAAGGGCAGGGAGAATACATCCCTTCTCACTCAAAGCGACTGCTACAGAGCCATTCTAACTTGAATTTCCTTAGTGGAAACTATTCCTTAATCAATCCATTTAACTTGAATGGTTTCAGAAACCCAGCCAGCATTTCAGTCACAGCTCAGATTCTGTGTTTTATGGAACAGGTTTTTGCCTTGAGAGGATCTTCTCCAAATGTTTCACTGTTGTAACTGAGCTTCCTTCAGATGAAGTGATGGAGGTAAATTTGGCTCTCTGATGAAAGCCAGAAGACCAGAGTCTGTAAGTTATCTTCCAGGCTGCTATAGGCAGTAATAATAAAGTTGAGTGGTTGCACTAAGGATCAGATAGTGAGATTCAAAACACACATAAGCGCAAATGAAAGCAATGCTTTGTATTTAGATGTTTGCAATTACACGTTTGTCTTTGATAACTATAAAGCTGTGAGGAAGTCCTTTTCACTGCCTCCCTGTTGCTGGTACAGTGCCATGTGGTTGCACGAGGTCAAAGTCATGCAGTATAGATAAACAACAGTGAAATCTACTCTCTTGAGGAGAGGATGTAAGTCATGAGTAGTACATTTTTGTCCTCTCCATTTCTTCCATCTCTGTGTGCAGAAAAAAGTGAGTCTGAAGTAGAGCAGCATCTAGAACATCTTGTCATAGAATCATAGAATCATAGAATAGTAAGGGTTGGAAAGGACCTCAAGATCATCGAGTTCCAACCCCCCTGCCATGGGCAGGGACACCTCCCACTAAACCATGCCATCCAAGGCTATGTCCAACCCCACCTTGAACGCCGCCAGGGAAGAAGCATTCACAACTTCCCTGGGCAACCCATTCCAGGGCCCCACCACCCTCACAGTAAAGAATTTCTTCCTCCGATCCAATCTAAACTTCCCCTGTTTAAGTTTAAACCCATTACCCCTTGTCCTGTCACCACAGTCCCTAATGAAGAGTCCCTCCCCAGCATCCCTAGAGGCCCCCTTCAGGTATTGGAAGGCTGCTATGAGGTCTCCACGCAGCCTTCTCTTCTCCAGGCTGAACAGCCCCAATTTTCTCAGCCTATCTTCATACAGGAGGTGCTCCAGTCCCCTGATCATCTTCGTGGCCCTCCTCTGCACTTGTTCCAACAGTTCCATGTCCTTTTTATGTTGAGGACACCAGAACTGCACACAATGCTCCAAGTGAGGTCTCACGAGAGCAGAGTAAAGGGGCAGGAGCACCTCCCTCGACCTGCTGGTCACACTCCTTTTGATGCAGCCCAGAATACGGATACGGTTGTCATGGGAGTGCACTGAATTATTAGTGTGTGCAAACTGCTGTGTCTCCAGCTGCTGCAAATTGATACTTGGCTTATGTCAAACTTGTGTGCACACCGCTGATCTGTACGTGCCTTTTGGTTGTTTTGCATTGCTGGTGCACACTCAAAATGAGCTGGCCCCATCAGCTGATCTAGGGGAAGTTTGGGTGGTAGGGAGGTACCTGGAGTCCAGAAGCTGCACATCTTTTAACATGGTTAGAAGTCATGGTTTAGCCCTGGTTACTTTGCAGTGATTGTGCCAGACCTGGCCTAGCAGTTTACAGAAGGGTTATCTAGAATTTTGGAAGCTCTGACTTGCACTTCGGACTGTGAATTTCATTGTTAGTTCATGCAAAGTACAAGAGAGAGACGCTGGAATCAGTGCTGAATGCCTTTTCTGTTGCCTTGCATTGTAATTTCTAACATCGAAGTGTTCTGTGTATGAGAACAGGCTTGAAAATTGTCTGAGATTAAATTCCTCATACTCACAGAGCAGTCTGAGCTGTTTGAGATTCTGGAGTTGTGGTGGGGAGACGCAGGGACAGGGACACACTATTGTTGAGGGGCATTGATGTTAATGATCCAAATTTCATTGCCATCCAGTCTTCATGCATTGTTTTGAGCAATGGCCGCAGAGTAGATAACATGTAAATGTCTCAGAAGATAGCATTGAACAGCATTTAGCAGATGAAAGCTGTGATCCATGATTGGATTCTTGGTTTTGAATAAGAAAAAGGGATTACACCTGAAGCATTACTTCTGGAGAGGAGTGGGTGATGCCTGGCTGTTTGGTTTGATTTCTCTTGGTGTCTGAGTACCAGCCACTGAAATGGAAGTGAAATGAAACATTAGGGACTCTGCAGGTATGAGTCACAGTCCTGGCACTGCAGTAAAGTTTCAAGGTAATGAAAGTAAAATACGGAGCCACCGGCTTAAAAAAAAGGGGGCAGAAATATTTATTATATCCAGTAGTCGAAAGGCCTCATCTTTACTGTGTTCAGCCAGAAGCCTGAAGGACTCTTCTGGGTTCCTTTTCTCAGACATACATAATTCTCAGTGTTGCTTTGAGCATGTAATTCATGGGCTTCAATTTCAGTGGTCTGAGATCTATGGATAGAATCATAGAAGCGCAGATTGGTTCAGGACGGAAGGGACCTTAAAGCTCATCCAGTTCCAACCTAATTGCTATATGCAAAGCAGAGATGTGGAACCAAATACAAGGTAGGTGTCGTCAGCACTTCAGAAATGAAAGCTGTGACTGTCCTCGATAGTTTTGTGTGACTGAAGTTTTCCCTTTCAAGAAGGGTAGCAGAAAAGCTGACCATGTGTTTCCTTCCAAGGCCTCTTGATGAAATAGTGATTTTTAAGCAAGGTATTTGTGCCTCGAAGCAAAGCTGAATTACACTCCATGGCTATAAACTGTGGCAGTTGCTCCCTTAGAAGGGAGCACTCCAGCAGCTATTGGTAACTATGCACAGTACGTCATAGTTCAGTTGTTTTAGTACAGGCTGTGGAGGGTAGTTGTATTTCCTTTGTAGGTTGCTAAGTTATGCACAACCTTTGTACTGAGCACATACAACAAATAAAATCACAGGAGTGCTGCATAATGGATTGTGGGGTCAGCATCTTCCTTTTCCTTCATTTTGTAGCTTTTTTCAGCCTCTGAGAAATGGGAACAATTATGCAGGTGTAGTCACCAAAAGTAAGAAAGATTGAATTTGCTCTTTGTAGCACCATAAAGCAAACACAGAATTCAATAATGTGTATTTTCATTATCCTAATGGAAGATTTCAGTATGTTAAATGTGTTCAGATGTCCTTGGCAAAATTGGGGTCAGTCGTGTGAAATGGAGACAAAATGTGTTTCATCATCTTGTGGTTATAACACTACAAGGATTTCATTGTAAAGTGCAACAAGTAATTGCAACCACGTTTCTGATGCTATCGACTGCTTTGTCTAATGGAAATTATTTCTTTCTTGATTATTTAAAATGAACCTTTTACCATTGTCATGTAAGAAAGTTGTAGGGGTTTTTTGAAACATAGATTACAGCACCACTATTAAGAACAACAACAAATTAAGAGTGTGCACTTCTCAGACAGGTTTTATATGAGGATCTGAAGGTGCTTTGGGAAAAAACACACAATTAAACTTGTGTGTGGAAGGGAAATGAAGGAGATGATTAGTATAAAACTGAGAAACTTCCAATTGTGCCAGGCCTCATTGAAAATTGCAGAAGTTAATAGTAAAACATTTGTTAGTGTAACTAGCTTTGGCTCAGGTGTAGTATCCCCCGGTCTGCCTGAGTCACTGAGGCTGTTTGTGTTTCCTCAGTAGCTGTGGGATTGGGTTGTGGATCCTTGCACCTGAGTGCTTTGAGCAGCACACAGGACTTATGGTGTCCTGTGATGGAAGGAGATTCACTGCAGCAAGGTTTGTGCTGCAGGAGTCAGACTCATTTCCCTGCAGGAGTTCAGTGACCTGGTCTTTTAGTTCAGTTGGACTTGTTGCTGTTGAACAGTAGGTGAGGGACGAGGGTCCTCCTGCAATAAGTATTACATCATCGTCTTCTATTGCTTTTTATGTCCTAAAAGATACCAACTCTGTCATGCTTTTTCTTTCCCTCATTCATATATGGACACGGTCGTAGATATACACACGCTTCCCATGGTGATAGTCTAACTAGCTAACGGAAATGCTACGAACGGAAGTGCAGGCACATGAAGTGCTCTAATTCATTACAAGATAGTCACATTGAAATGGGACAGCTTGTGAAAACTAAAAGGTAAGTAGGGACTGTGGTGTTTGCTGTCTAAGGTCTGGGCTGTCATAGAATCATGGGATGGTTTGGGTTGAAGGGACCTTAAAGCTCATCCAGTTCCAACCCCCTGCCACAGGCAGGGACACCTTCCACTAGAGCAGGTTGCTCCAAGCCCCGTCCAGCCTGGCCTTGAACACTGCCAAGGATGGGGCAGTCATCTCAGTCATCTCCCCTTCTGTCAGTTTAAAGCCATTCCCCCTTATCCTGTCCCTATAGGCTCTTCTCCAAAGCCCCTTTCCTGTCAATTCCCTCTTGTTTTTCACAATTCAGGTTGCCCTTTATAGCTACCAATGTGCAGATTTAGGATGCACAGTAAAAACCTTACTTACAGGATATTTGCCTGACAGCAAACATGCACTGCTGTGTGCTTCAATTCACTGCAAATCTAATGTTCAGGTATAGCAGTTGAAAATCTCTCCAGTTGTCTTTGCCAGGTTTTTGCAACTAATAAAACATTCCTCACTTGTTTTGCATTTCTCAGTTGGATGTATAAATATATATATATGCTTATATATGTATAAAATGCTATTCATCCTGGAAACATCAGAGACTGAATTCCAACACCCATATACTGCACCTCTGCAGATGTGAAATAACTGTTGACCTAAATGGGGTTATTCTAGATTTATACCTGTGGAGCTAAGTGGTGCTTCACATGGAGGAAGGCCCAAAACATATGGCAGTACCAGTTTTATTTAAAGCAAGTTTTTAATGATTTTCCACCATTTGATCTACTGTATTGAGGCTTTTATGGGTCAGTGTGGGTAAAAAGAGTAAAATAAACATCTGGTAATGTACAGCTTTGCTTGTGTAGATTTACAGAGCCGGGAAGGGATGCAGCCAGTGTGTGGCTGTGGATCCAATAAAGAGATACTGTGGTTATTGCTGCTTTTGGGAAAAGAGTTGATCAACTGCAAACATCCCCACTGCTGAGTTTGCTCGGGAGACTCCAGCCAATAATTGTGCTTTCCAGGCATTTGGTGGTTTATGAACTTGTTTCTGGTTTCTCCCCATATGCAGACGTGGGGTTTCAGCCAGGCCAAGGCACTGGGAGAAGGGGCCAGGATTTACTGAGGTCCCCTGAAGCACTGGATCAAGGGAGCTTTAGGGCTCTTCAGCTGCACAGCCACAGTGCAGGGATGTTTCCTGTTGCATTTCTCGCACCATTAGTTTGCTACCAGTTGTGAATAGTTGTTTCCATGGGGCAGTGAAACTAAACCTCTGGAATAGGGTGTCACGATGTCTTTTTGTGCCATTAGGCATGGATTATTTTTTTCTTCTAATATAATTTCTGTTGCTTCCAAAGGAGACTCCCTTTTTATTAGTATTAGTATTAGTATTATTCTTTGCAACATGGTCACCAGACAAAATGATTATGTTAAAGCAGAGACATCACATCACTGACATTTCATAGCTCGGTGCAATTTTCATAAAGTGCAAGGCAACATCCAAAAAAACATGACTCAGAATTAGAGTTTCACAAGATTATTATATAGACGTTATTTCCCCCAGGTCACGGGCTTTAGTCAAATTTGGAGGAGAATGAAATTGCCAACAGTGAAAAGCAGACAGAAAGGTATGAGTTCATGAGCAGAGAAATAACATTTTCATTTGTTCCTTCCCCATGGGAAAGATTCAACATTCCGGTAAATGGAGACAGTTATAAGAAATGAATTTTTGTCAGCAGGGATGTGATTTTAAGGCTCACTTATCCATTGGCAATCTAGATTTCTAACCCCAGGAATCTAGGAAATTGCTACAGAATGTAGTCTTTATTATAAACAAGGGTTTTTTTACTTTCTTTTCCTTGTTTTTTTTTCCACCCAGTCTTTTTTAGTAGTTGTGATTTTTAAGGTGCAGGTTCTGTGCTTCTCTGAGCATTTCAAGGGGTCATATTGCCACAGAGGTATTCTGTGGGGCTTGCTGTCCCTTTGAACTGCGCCTTCTGTGGTGCAGTGATCCCGCTCACCCAGAAATTCCTCTGATCATTGGAACAAGGATGTTTTTGAGAACTAAAAGCACCCCCAGCAATGTGTCGTTTGCAGTAGGCTTTGCTCCCAAGGACCTCAGTGTCGTTCCTTGCTTTGTGTTTTATTCCCTTACCTGTGTTTTAAGCTCTTCTATCTGCACAGACAAGGAGAACCAGGTTGCAATGAGTTTTAGGGGGTGGCTCCTGTTTTAAAGGGTACAAACAGCCAGGATTTGCAGGTTTTCCATGGCACAATCCCAGGCAGACCTCTTGGCAATTGAAGAGTTTCCTCCCAAGAGAAATAGTCATTCTTTTCCTTCGTCTGACTCTCCTGACCTCACTGTGCATTTAGATTCTGTGAGGATGTTCAAATGCTGCTGCTGTGCCTTCTTGAGAGTAGAAGTGACATTCTGTCACCCTAAACATTTCTGATGCAGATTACTTCTCTATCATTATTATCTTCATATGTTTAAAAAAGAATAACTTGAAAACTTTCTTTCCCTGGTGTGTTTTTGTCTACTTTAATATCTTTTCTTGCGACCAAGACCTATCAGCCTCACAGTGTTGTTACCAAGAATTGTTATTGCCGTTGCCTGCCAACATCTTACTCACCACAAATTGCATTAGTTCTGTTAGCTTCATTGTTATTGTGTCTAAACTGTAGTATAATGATTATGGAACATCATGATAGAGGCTGATTAATAAATAAGAATTGATTGTTCTGGCTTTGACCATTGTATTAGGCCCAGATGATTTATGCTGGTAATGGCATCTTCTGAAAAACTGCAAATGCTTAAGATAGAAAGACGGGGATATAATTTCATCTTCCAAGTGCACAATCAAATTGCCTTTCTTTGTCTCTACTGGTGTACAGGGGCAATCAGAGCAGTAGCATGAAGAGCCTCGGAGTGGCTCACTCCCAGTATTTCAGTATGGAACTGTTTCCCATTTGCTTTTCTTTCTCTTAAAATGTGGGTGTCTGTGGAGTGTTTCAATGGTGCTGGCTGGCATCAAAGAAAGGGATAGAGCTTTTCCTTCATGCAGATATACAGCTTTTACTAGTGTTTATTCAGAGAGAGTACTTAAAACACGCCTCAAGGAATGAAAAATATATAGCTGAAGCACAAAGTATTAGTGCTGCGCTCGTGTGTTTGTGTTTCCCTCTGTTCTTCTGATTCTGGGAGCCTAAAAATATACAGGCCCCCTGTGTGCGGCATGAACGTGAGCTGTAACATGGTCTAGTAGTGAAAACAGTGGTAGATTGTCCAGAGGAGGCCACGGAGATGCTGCGAAGGCTGGAGCAACTCTGCTCTGGAGCCAGGCTGAGAGAGCTGGGCTGGGTCAGCCTGGAGAAGAGAAGGTCTGGTGGAAGGTGTACCTGCCCATGGGTCAGTGGATGAGCTTTGAGGTTCCTTCCAACTCAAACCACTCTGGGATTCTATGATTGTGTCCAGTTGCATTCCAGTGCTGGGTGATATTCCCCAATCCACTGGACACTGCGACTTTTGAGTCTGGGAGGGAGCTATGGTGAGATAGCCATGTGGTAGGTGTAGCAGAAAATGGACTTATCTATTAGTGACTGATTTATCTGCAGATGAGAAGCACAAATAGGTTAGAAAAGATTGAGTCTTACATTTTAAGTCAGTTTTCATGAGCACTGGTGTTGGAGGTAGGTTTTCTTCCCTGACCCTGAATGGTGCCATTTCATTGCCTGAATCAGGACTCTGGTTATTGCTCTGAGCAGATTTGAGTGTGAGATGGAGCAGGAAGGGTAAAGTTATGACCTTCACACCTTTCGGGCTGTCACTGGTCTCGAAGTGGAAAATGTAGCAAAGAAGGTCGTTCAGCAGGCTGCCTTTAAGTTATTTGTCCTCTTCTGTCTTTGCAAGTGAAGCATAATTTTCTGCGTGTACTTGGTTTGATTCTGGCTTCCAGCTGTCCCATGAGTGACTAACACTTACTGTAGCCAAGACATTTTACGGTAGCAACATTAATCCTCCTTAGGCTGTAAATTAGCTTTTTGCACCATCACTGTGGCCTTTAGCACTGCCAAGGAGCCCAGCAGTGCATGAATAACACAGCCGAACCCTCTGAGGAATTCCAGGCAGCTTCCCATCACCAGGGAGAGAAGGGGTTTGAGGCACATGAATCTGTTGGGAGAGGATTGGGGTGGGCCGGCCCAGTCCAATGGGACCTGCCATTGTTGAATCCATGCTGGCCTGAGGATGGGTTGTAGAGGGTGACAAGCCTTCAAAGGTGCCCCGGGGTCTGTGCCCTCAGGTCCAGCTGGATGCTGCAGCAGAGACTGAGTGCTGCAGTGATGAGGAAATAGGATGTGTCCTTGCTATAGGAATGTTCTTTTCACAACTCTTTCCTGAGAAACAGCATTAACTGGAGCTTTCCCAGGTTTGGGATTTCGTTGGCTTTTTCCTGCATGAAAGCACTCCATTTGCCAGTGGACTCGTATGAAAGCATTGCTTGTGTTCCTGCAGTATTTATTGTAATTCCTAGAGCTGTCAGTCAGGGCCCAGGCCTCGTTGTGCAGACACAGGCTCACATTGCTTACAGTCTATGAGAAATATAATGATCTGCACCCAGTCAAGGGAAGCATTTAATGAAATCTCTTTCAGACATGGGGAACTAAGGTTTTTACTGCTTGTTGATAAAGTCGTTCTCTTCTTACTAAGTGCACAGTTGGGAATGGAACAGAAAGCTCTTGTGTCTGAGTGTTTCTTTTGCTGGAGCGAATGTTTTGAATACATGTTTGTCTCTGGAATAAATGTTTGATGTTATAGTCTGGTTGTTCCTGTGCAACGAAGGAGCAGAGGACTCATGCTGCTGAGCAGTTTGGAGAGTTACCAGTTCAGAGGGATTGGAAACGATGAGCGAAAAGTTCCCGAGGAATAACTCAGGTTGCTGCAATCCCACCTGCCCCTGAGCAGTTGTTGGACTGGTGGCATTCTAATGCAGGGCACTGCCTTCACGTCTTTTACTTGTCTGCTTCTGTGACACATCCCATTGAAGTAGATGAAACCCACAGAGGAGCTGGAGACCCTTTGGTTCCAGATGGAGCGTGACTGGTCACGTTTAGGGGTCAGAAGCAGGCAATGCTTTTCTGCTGTTCCCAGCATGCGTGACTGGGTGGCAGTTTCAGAAGCACCAGGATTCACCTGTGAAACTGCCCTTGGAGATCAGTCTGAGTGCAGGAGGGAAGAAATGGGAGATTTGCAGTTTATTGTTAGCACTGAGAAGAGAAACTAATAGTTCCTTTCTTCTGTAGCTGATGCAAGGCTTCACCAACTCTTGGCTTTATGACCAAGAGCACACCAGTCCCTCCGGGATTTGGCAGCTGCCAACTTGATTTCTCTGGCCTATGCAAGTGAGGCAGCAAAACCATTCCAAATTTACCATTATAATCTACCTTAGAACCTACTTTGTCTGCACTTAATGCTGCGTTTATAAAGAAGATGATTCTGAAGTTTGGGGGCTTTGTATTTTGCCTGTATATTTGGTTTCTTCAGCATCCAAGCCCAGCAACCACCTTAAGGTTTTGGTTTTCTCTCGTAGCATTTCTTCCTGCAGTCACAGCACTAGAGAGTTTCCTCTGCCTGCAGATCTTCCAATGCATTTCTCCTCCTCTGTCTTTTCTTGCAGGCAACATGCAGATACTGGAAAAGTGAATGTCATCCCCTCCCTTTGCACACCCACTGTTCAGCCTGTAGCTGGTAGGGAAGGAGCTGTGGCGGTTCTGCAGTGGCTCAGTGTGGGATCCTGTCAGCCTCCCTCCTGCTTTCCAAGATACTGAAATGTTTCAGAGGTGAAAAAAAACGGAGGGAGAGAGTTCAACATCCTGCAGACTTTTGTCGTTTATTCCCCTTGCAGAGGTGCAAGGGGAAAGGTGAGGCCTGGGGCTTTGGGCTGTAGTTCCACCTGTTTCTTTTTGTCTTGTTCTATGCAAGGGACAACATATCGACCTTTGCAGAAAGCATTTGATGGGAGGATTTTGTTGTGAGGAAAGACTGCCCCATCTTCACCTCCACTTCCACTGCCATTTCTTTGCAATAGTGGTTCTTGAGGTGTAGGTGAAAATAGCAAACTGGCAGCCTTGAAGGCTGAAGCCCTTCACACACGCATACACCCCCCACAAAACCTTCAGAGCTGGTCTGTGGTCTGGGATATGTTTTTTTCTGAGCGTCCAGCCTGAAATGTCTCCAGTTATTTACCTGATGAGAGGTTTTATTTCCAACAGTCAGCTTTTCTCATAGCATCTCTGGAAAGAAACCCAAGATCTGCACCACCTCGGCCTGCTGGTGAACTCCAGCAACGTTTTGTAACCCTGGAATGAAAGGAAGGTTGGTTGTGGGTGACGTGTAACAGGAGAACTTGCTCTGTATGTCTCCTGCTCCAAAAGAAATGAGAGAAATTAGGCCAGTGGTTTGGTAAATTACATGAAAAATAGACCTTGCTTGCTAATGGAGTGTGAAGAAACTGATGTACTGAAGATGATCTATAATATTCCATATTTCTCTGAGGAGAAAAAAATGATTAACTTGATGGTGTGTGATTTATTCATGTTTCTGAACATAAAGAACAATCCTAAAGTCAACTGCCTGTTCCACACTCTGAGACCGATAGTAGGATTTACACGGGGATTTAGTGGCTGGGGTTTGTTATGTGTACTACAGAGGGAGAGAAGCATTGATGAATGATGGAGTTGGGACAGTTGTGCAGGAGCTGCAGCCTTTTCCACAGATCTGTTGTACTGCTTCACGAAATATGATGTCAAATCTGTTAAATCTGTTTGTTGGGGTTTGGGGGGGTGTTTTTTTCTCTTACTCTTTTCCTTCGCTAGCATTCTCTTTGCACATGTGAAGTTTTGCCCTTCACTGTAGCGGAAGCGCTCCAGTCCTATTCCTCTCTGAGTCTGATTCGTGCTCTATGTCTGTGGTGAACCACTCTTTGAGCAGGGTCATCAAAACCTTCTGCAATGTAGAAATTCAACTGGCAGTTTCTTAGCACCAGAAGAGTTGTTTTCCTTTGTTCTGCTCCTGAAAGTGTGGATGTTCATCTGACTCCTGGGAGTGATCTCCATGGTTCAGATAAGAGCGTGACTTGTTTTGCTTTTTGGCCTCAGGACCAACTGCTGCAATGCATGGTCTTGAGGATGAAGTGCATGAAAGAAAAGACCTTTGAAATCTGACATATCCTGCAATAGTAGGTAAAAGGAGGAAAAGCCAAACCCAAACCACAGAGAGTAACGTGGAAGGTAGGCCGGAAGTACATGTGCTTTTTCAGGAATGAAGTGGGGTAGCATTCACTGGGGGAAAATTGTGCATACAGAGGCTTTTGGGTTCTTCAGGTACATTGCACTGCACTTGTATCCATAAATTTTGACCTCCAAAATATATATTTAATTGTAGTCGCTGTCTGAACAAGGATGGAGTTGTAGAAACAATAATATTATTGGGCAAACCATACATGGATGAAACGGGGTTACAGAAGAGAAAGGCTAAGCCCAGACTGCAGATTGCAGTGATTTATGAATTGTAGAAGACTGTCTCCTAAGACATGAGGGAAAGAGAACAGATTTGGACTAGACTTCCCTCAGTGCATGAAGAGGTAGCATTGCAGAAATTGCAATGACATTTGAGAGACAAGATGACAAGCAGATGTTCCAAATTGTACTCTTTGGTGTGGACATAATGGCTAGGTGCAGTTAGGCGAGCAGTTAGAGTGGGGCACAAGAGTACTGTATTTTGAAGGTTATGAGAAGCAGGAGAAAATTGAACCAAGTGGTAGCACTCTGTATTTTTCAGTGCCTGAAGCACTATTCTGAGTGTATTGAAAAGGGCAAGTTCACAGATGTTAGGGCCAGAGGGGAAGCAGTGGGCTACAAAACCTTTCACCCTTTGGGTCACCAGTTCAGAATTACCCTGCTTCATCTAAAAGTCATTGCCATCTGTTGGGTGGCTGCAGGCCAGCACAGAATAAATGAATGGCATCAATCCAGGCACAGACAGCAGCAAAGGTGGTATCACACATGAGGACCTCTTCCAATGGCCTGGAGGTTAAAGGGCTAAATGACCCAGAAGAAGGCTCCATGGCTGAGCAGTGAGTGCATGGGGGAGGCACTTGTGATGCTGCTGTATTTGTATGTAAAAGGAGCAATTTGGCATCTGAGCCAGGTCCCTGTAACACTTCCCCAGCATTATGTTACTATACTTTTTAATATGGATGTATGTGTTCCAAAATAAGTATTATTTAAAATTGGGAAAACCAAGGTGAAAAGAGGCTGCTCAGGGCACACAGAGTAAAAGGTCCAAATGCACGTGTGTCTGTCACACGCAGTATGCTTACAGGTATGGCGCATGAGCAGATAGATGTGTTTCTTCCCCCCATTTTCCAGTCAGGGTTCCTTTTCGGAGCGCCCACTGAAGAGACCCTGTCTACAAGCAGTCCTCAGTGACAGCTGAAGACATGCAGCGTGAGTTCATTTGTTTGTTCGTTTCGAGTAGCCTCCGAACAAACCGATGAGCAGTTTGATTTGACAAGGTCGTACGAAGGATTTGGGAGGATTAACCTGTACGCGGCATTTACTGAGAGATCACACAGGTCATGAAGATTGGCATTAGGGAGCCTAAGAAGATCGTTTTTCCCTCCCCCGTCCCCTGAAAGCCTCCATCCAATTACTGTCTTGGTTTTGACTCAGTAAAAGCAAAGTGAGCGTGGACCATCCTCTGTCAGAAGTGAATGGTTCCATGATTTAATGAGTATCAGGGTAGGGCTATGTAATGACCTGCACTTCTGGACTGCTTACCTGATGTTATTAGATTATTCACACTGTTGCTGTAGTCATGGCTGGTAATGGCCATTTCCATTTGTACCGCGATGCCTCCTCTTGGGAAGGCAGAAAAAGTTGGTTTTGTGTGTTGAGTGAAGCACTGACATAGTGGGTATTGTTATTTACACTTGTGTGTTCAGTGATAACCGTGGAGTTGGAGGAAATGCCTTTGGAAGTCATTATAAAAATACAGTGGCTAATTTCATAAACCACTTCTCTCCTTCCAGGCAGATGAGCATCTCTCTGTGCTCAGAGTGCATGGCTAAACCTCTCGGTGACGCTCACTTTGTTCTGTACCTTTGCTAACACATGTGTGAAGGAAGGAACATGCTTTCTGTATCTGCTTGCTCCCAAGTACTCAATATTCAGACTGTAAAACAATGCTGAATAGCCATTTATTTTGTGTTGTCAGTTCTTTAACTGTCAGGACTTTTCCTATTTACTGTTTCTTCTTGCTTGCAAGATCTCTTTTGCTGAATTATGTTTAGCCCAGTCTATTTATATTTCAGCAGCACCACAAACACTGACTGCTTTATTGTGCAAGGTGCTGTATAGCTCCCCAGCTGCAGCAAGATGTTCCTCTGAAGAACTTTGCAATCTCACAGACCCAGCAAGGGAGAGAACACATAGCTTTTGTACCTGCACAGAGGCACCATGAGTGCAGAGATACATGACACAACCCAGTATGTGAAGGAGCTATGGCGCGGCAGGGCATGGAAAACAGATTTTCAGCCCCATAAAACCATACAAAACTCCCCAAACCCCACGCTTTAAGAAGGTCGGAGTACAAAACTTACTAAATCTCTGTCTGAGCCAAAAGCTGGGGAAGAGTCTTCTGGAGATGCATTTCCTCCTAATTCATGATGCTGTGTCACTCTTGGATGGTCATATACTGCCAGAGGGCTGTCTGGGGTGGTGTCAATCGCTGGTGTGGTGCGTGGGTAGATGGGGATGGTGCTTCCTGAGGTTTTTGGTCTGACTTATGAAAGCCTTATGCATAGTGGTAGGATTGGTAAGAAGAAGTATAGCAGGAGGAGGATGGATGGATGGACGGATGGATGGATGGATGGATGGACGGACGGACGGACGGATGGATGGATTTATAGAGGTATGCTTAGGCTCTGGCTACCAAACTATGGGATTCATAAGCATTGTAAATTGTATTGTTGCTAAAGGAAGTTTAATTATTAATTTATTCTTTAAACAAAACTAATTAAACATAATTTTTAAGAGTAGGAAACCATTCATTTAGGGTACTGATAAGGAAAGGACTGCAAAAACGGGGCCGTGAGACATCATCAAAACCCAGTTGATTGCTTTATTGGTACTATTGACTGAAGAAGCCAGTTCCAAACTGCACATCTGCTTTACTGCGCTCCTGTTGGGGCTCTGGGCTCCAGCCTGGTGAATGCTGCTGGGAAAACCCGTAGGGAAGGGCAGGAGCAGGGTCCCCATGGTCAGTTCTAGTCTGCCTGGGTGTTCCTGACTGGCTGTGGCAGCCCTGATGGACCTGTTTCATCTCCTATTTGCCATGCACCACAGGGGCAGAGATAGAAGAGCGGCAGCAGCAGCCATCTCTGCCTACAAAGGAGAGTTTGGTTTGTGTGACACCACAGTGTGTCCCATAGGAAGCTGGAAGGTTATACCATCAGAAACCAGATCTTGCTTGAATTACATTGGCTTTTTTGCCTGCTCAAAATGAAATCTGACAAGTTTTAGTTGTTTCCAAGCAGAGAGCTGCCACGGGGTTAGATTGGAGTGCTCACTGGCCCAGTTCACATCGTGGGGTGTGTTGGAACTGCATATTCCAATTAACTTTTTATGATCCTGCACAAGGGGAGATAAGTTAATGTGAACCAAATGTGTGGTTAGCTCCGTGGTACCTGCTGCGTCTCCTGGGGAATGGAGGTAACAATGCTTTTGGCTTCGTAGAAAAGAGAGAGTAATTTCAGCTCAAGGCTATGTAGGAGAAACATTGAATTGGATAGTTTAAGACATTTTCCAATCTAAAAGAAATGCAGAGCAGACACATGACCTCCCCCAAAAATCCTGCAAGGTTTCTGAAATGTATTCAGGAGGTTGATTAAAACCATACAGCAGCCTGCTTGAACAAATCAGGCCTTTCCCCAAGAGCTTTCCTCACCTCAGTTCCATCCCTCAGACTGCAGCGTGTGCTCAGAGCCCATCTGGGTGTAAGTGCTCCTTTGCGTAAAGCTGTGTCAAACAGATGCCTGCTCTCAAGAAAGGGGTGGGGTAGGCAGCCTGATGTGGGCTGGGGTATCAACTGGAGCATCCCAACATGACTGATGATTGAATTCTCCCTGACGGGTGCTTAATGGGCTGAAAATACTGCCTGTATCCTTGTGTTGATTGCTTCTGAACATAACTGAAGGCCTAGTGAAATGTTTATTTTCCACCTAATAAAAATCACAAGGAGGAAAGCGTTGCTCTTTCCTACTTGGCACCTAGTTCCTGCTCTCACTCACCTGTCTGCTCACTCTTGTATAGTCTCTTTTTTGATAGGCAAAGATACAGTAATAAATGGTGATCGGTCTTAAATCCCATTAGCAGAACTGCTGGGTAATGCACTGTAATGTTCAGTGAGTGACGAAGCAGGTTTGAAAGAGTGGCTTGAGATGAAATAGGGAGCAAATTACCTGCTGCTTTCTTAAGGATGCTGTGAAAAACAATATTAAAATGCCTGTTTGTTCTCAGTCCCTACCCCCCACCCTGTGGCAGCTGTTCTTTACTCTTCTAAAAAGTCATAACCATCCTTTTATGATCTATTCCTTTCTGTAACATTTATGTTGCAGGGAAAGTTGTCTAGTTGCTTTAGTGATGCCTGGCTTCTCTTCCTGGCTCTGCTATTGTCTTTGGCCCTGATTCAGCAAAGCACTTAAACACATGATTATCTTTACTTTTATGGGATGGTACATGTGTTTACAGCTAAGCATGTGCTTAAGTGCTTTGCTGAATCAGAGATTTTGTCGGTAACCTTGGATTTATGTCTCAACCTACTCACAAGTAAAATGAGCTTAATAGTTACCTCCAGTGATACTATGAAACACGAGTAAAATACAGAATGGCTTCAGTTGCTTTCACAAACGGCAAAACCCAAATGTCCCATATATTATATATAGCTTTGTTTCACTGTAAACGAGTCTGCAGTAGGTCTCTGTAGCTGGAGACATCTACTTTCTGACATTATCAGCATTCCATTCCGTTTATTGCTCCTTACTTGCTTTGTAGTTCTTGTCTTCACAGTTTATTTGTCAAAACAGCCCTCCCTCACCTTTGGTTGTGTCTTCAGACATGTAGGTGTATGGAACCATTTCCAGAATCCAGGCTTGGAATTACAGCTCCTTTGAAATAAATCAGGGATGTGCGTCTAAATCCCATTGGCAGCTTTGGAAATATCACCCCCTGGATTTATAAAACCTGCTGGGGTTGGACTGTAGTGCTTTGAGTGATATGGCAGAAGTGACTTCTAAATCCCCACAGAAAAAGAGTCAGTTTTATTCTTTGGTCGATTTCCAGCATGTTTAAGAGCAGTGTTCCTACCACAAGAGCAAACAAAGGAATATTGTTCTGTTAGTAGCATTTTCTATTACTTTTGAGGACCGTGTATTCTTTGCCTTATTATATGTCGGGGTTTTTTTCCTGCTTAGGCATAACAACACAAAAAGGCCACACCAGATTTTATGCAATACTTGTGTACAATAATGTGACCCACTGCTTCACTAATGATACACAGCTCCTAATAAAACCAGAGACTTTACATGTAGATCATATTAACACTTCCCATATCTCACTGTGGGACTGTGTCCTTCTTGACATACACAGTGTCTTTTTTCATCACATCCTTAAAGCTGTACATACACCAAGAAGGTTGCATTACCTTTTGGTGCTATTTCCTACTCCATGACCTCACACAGGCCTTGCTCCCAAGAGCGCGCGCCCCTTCTAGTATTGTGTAGTGCTTCAAAAACCTATTAAAATCATGGTTCTCTTTGAGCAAGGGTATAAATCCTGTTCCCTTTTCAAAGCGTTAGAATAAAATTTCCCATCTTGTCCCACATCCAATATGTAGAGTTGAAAATCTGTATAGGTTATGCATTGCTGCTTTTTGGAGAAACAGTAATTTTAGCCTTGAGCCTATGATCCTCATACCCTGTCATTTGCATTTGGGCTTTGCAAATGTTTAGATTTTTATGTATTTCTTTCTGGATAGAAGTAAGTAATTAGATTTTCTCTCCTGACTAGATGACAGTGTAATGGCAGTTTGGGATGTTCCCTAGAGATGATAAACCTTGTACCCACAGTCTTATCGAGTAGATTTTATCATATAGAGGGGACTTATTTTTTATTTACAACATAAACCACAGCGCTGAGTGTCAAACAATGGTGAATCATTTAAGAGAAATGGGTGTCATCTGGAATATTTTGGATGTTTTCCATGTTTCAAAAAGTGCAGTTTTTAATCCTAAAAATAGATTTTGAAAGAGTTTCTAGGTTAAAGGTTGGTGTTTGGGGGAAGTTTGGCACTAACACATACTGTTGTTATGCTGCAGTACCCAGGCTCAGCACTTCAATCTGCCTTGGGGACTTAAACCCTCACTTCAATAAAGTTAAATTATTGTACAATAAATAGAGATAAAAAAAGAGCATGCTTAATGTGGAGCTGCAATACCAGCTCTCTGTTGTCTACCAAGAGAACTACCATTAACTGAGCAATACTCTAAAAATAAACTCCCTGGATCCATTGTTTGGATTTCAATAAACAAAGATGCCAGGAGAAGCAATTGAGATGTTCTGCATCAGCATCAGGCAGGTCTGAATCCTCAGTTCATTCTCAGCATGGATTTCTCCTGCTTCCTAAGCATCATAGCAGTTAGGACGGGATTCAGTGTGGCCAGCTTTCACCCTCTGAGTGTGTGATCTCCTAGATGAGCCTCCAGTCATGTTGCCAGAAGACAGCTAGGTGCCCATTCACTAGGTAGGTTTCACTCTTAGCCTATTAAACTGATTTAAGCCAGTTGCAGCAGTTGCATTTAATCGGTTACTGCAGCATGAATAACTTCTTGCACTGCTTGAGTTACAACCCAAACACATACCTAACCATAGGAAGGTTTCTGCTCCTAGTAACTGTATCTGCACTGAAGCTGAGTAGCACTGTTCAGTTAGCACACTTTACAAGTTTATTCCGATTCACTTCCACATTTGTATGTGTGAAAAGCATATCCTTAATGACATTTGGCTGTGCAATTCAGGAGCTCTTTTCTTACAGCCAGTTCTGAGGTAATTGTATGGTTGCACTTTCAGTCATCAGTCAGCATTCAGCTGCAAGGATCAAGTTAGAATACATTGCTTTGTGCTTTCTAAAGTAGAAGTGAATTTTACACCTCTATGACTGTCATTCAGCTGCGTGTTGCAGCTTTCTGGTGATGCCAGCTAGAACTAATTTTAATCTTACCAAGCCTGCCAGGAGATGAGTATTTTGACATGGGAGTTCCAAGGAGCTTTAAGGAATTAGGTTCTTTTTAAAGACTTGTTTTCTTCGTATGTGCACCTGCCTGCTTTGAGAATGTTTATTTTAAGTGCCTTAATTTGTTTATCAAATGCATAGGAAAGAATTCCTCCCTGTGAGGGTGCTGAGGCGCTGGCACAGGGTGCCCAGAGAAGCTGTGGCTGCCCCATCCCTGGCAGTGCTCAAGGCCAGGTTGGATGGGGTTTGGAGCAACCTGCTCTAGTGGAAGGTGTCCCTGCCTGTGGCAGGCATTGGAACTGGCTGAGCTTTAAGGTCCCTTCCAACCCAAACCATTCTGAGATTCAGTGATTCTGTAGAGTTGTCCAGTTAAACATTGCTCAAAACAATCTGTGTAAGAATAAATCTATAAGAAATCGTACAATTTTAATTAAGATGTTAAAGAGGAGGCAAAGTAAAGAAGTTGGAGTATTAAGACCTGTCACAGCCAGGTAGCTGGGACAAAAATGCCAGCAGGTCCTGATCAGTCATGTAGTGGAGGGTCACAGGGGTAGTGCAGGAGCTTAATAGAAGCATAAAACAAAACTGTCATTAAACTTGCTCTCACTATTTACCTTCATGTTTATTATTTCGTATGACTTTCCCCTGCCATTCCTTAGAGAATGTTATTAAATATAATGAATTCAGTTAGTTACAGGCCCCATATCCAGGCTTAGCCTTAGAAGCTCCAGCTTCCCTTTGATCTTCGATGTACCAAAATGTGTGATTATGCTATAAAAAGATAATAGAGAGAACATCAAAGGAAAGTTGAAAAGCGCCAATGTGGCTTAGTAACATAACAGCTTAAGAATAGCGGCATAACGTGAAGACAGCCCTAGTTAGGTCTTAATGCATTTTAATATGTACTCGGCAAAAACACTGCAACGCTAGTGTCTGAGAATAGGGAAGCTCTCCCTTCTGGAGATCCTTTCAAATAGAGGATATATTTCCAAGTTACATGTTACAGGCATGATGAGTTGGGTGGAAGAAATCAGGTTCATGCAGTTGATCAGTCAGGAGGCGTGCCTGCTTCATCCCTGAGCTCCTGTCATTTTACCTACCAGAGTTAGGCAGGGCTTTAACCTTTGAAGACAACAATAACTGTCTCCCATAGGCACATCAAAGCCAGTTTTGGCCCAAAAGGTGATTTAGGTGTACTTACTGTACCTCAAGCTAAATGTCAAGTGTGATTAAACATTACAATCTGGTCTTGCTTTGAGTAATGAAGTACAGGAACTTGAGAGAGGCTGCGAGCTCCTAGACATCTGGCTTTTGGTTGTCTTTCAGTCTGTATGTAGCACTGTCGTTCTGGAACAGCACAGCTCTTCTTCCCCTTATGTGGGGCACATGGGGTGAAGGCAGAAGGGAGTTTTGTTAGGTCCTCTACAGAAGAAGCAAAGATGCCTTAAAGACATCTCCGGCACTTTTTTGCTTATAATAGTACCCATCTTTCATCCAAGGGTTTTACCTGCACTTTATGGGCTATTCAGAGGAGGCTGGTGATGAGTGGCCTTTAGCCTTTGCCCCATGTTCAAATGCAAAATGTGAAAGTCATTAGGACAAAAGTGATGCTACCAGGGCCTTGCAGCAGGACAGAGGCACTAACCGCTTCTCCAGCCCACTGAGAGTGCCAAGTATTGGCTTCCAAAATCCTTGTGGGTCACACAGTTCTTTGCATGTGAACCCTTGCACATTTATGGTGTATCCCATGTGTCTTGCAGAGGTTTTCTGATGGGATTAGTGGTACAGAGCAGCTCAGCTGTAACAAAAAATGCCCCGACTACCAAATGTAAGACTGGAGGTTTCTTCACAACAGATAATCAAGCTAGAAGTTGTAATAGATAATCGTATGAGCCGTGCCCAGGGTGGGGTTTCTACTTGTCATTAAAAAGTGTGATTTTTACCTCTGTATGCGTATTTATAGGTTTTAAAAATGCATTTAAAATTAAATGTAACCTAATGGACAAAAAAACCCTCAAACCATCATTGCAATTAAAGAGTGACCATACAAATACTCCTTACTTTGCTTTAAAATGTTAGATCTTGTCTTCCCCTGCTGCAGTGTAGCAGAGCATGGAGGCAGCTGTCAGACAGTAGCAAAGGGTGAGTGAGAGCCTCGAAGTCACTGGAGTTTCTGTCCTCGCTGTCAGTGGGAGCAGTCACTGCCTCGACGTGTCCTTCCAGCACAGTGACCCTGAAAACTGCAGGGCAAAGGAGGATCAGGCTTTGCCTTTCATTTCCCCTCAGTCCTCCACTCTTCAGAGACCCTGGGAGCTGATTTTGCAAAAGCAAAGCCCTTCGTAACAGGGCTGTCTGTGCCTTTTTAGCCTTTTGCGCCCATACATCCCTGCCACCTCCTCTGAGGCAGCCTTGGAATGCTGTTAGTTGTTGTTTTTAAACGCCATCAATGCAGTTCTAGCCTGCTGCTTGAATGAATTGCAGCAGCATAAAATAATTCAGGTTGAAGGGACCCCAGGCGGGCTCTAGTCCAGCCTCCTGCTCAGGCAGGGCCGGCTCTGGCGTCAGACAAGACTTCTCAGGGCTTCATCCTCTCAGGGCTTCAAAATCAGCGCTTCCCTCTGCCTGCCTGCTGTTCACGCAGGCAAGGATGCAGCTCTGTTCTCTGCAGCCAGGCATACTGTTGGCTGTGTCTGGTCACCTCCTGTCCCCGAGGGTCTTGGCTGTGGAGCTCTCGCCAGCCTTAAGCCTTACAGGGGGTTTATTCCTTCCCTGTGAAGGCATATGAGGATCTTGTCCCTCCCCTACCATTTTACATTCCAGGTGACTTCGGGGCAGTTTCTTTTGGAGGAAAAGAAAAGGTTTGTTTTGCTTTCTGTGGATGACTGTATTAAAGACCTTCCACTGTGTCCTGCTTCCAGTGGCAAATGGAAAAGGCAGCTCACATCCAGCACTGCCCGGATTCCTTAGTGAGCAGTTCTCTGTCCTAACGGTTGAAATATTCCCCCATCACCTTCCTCTCAAAATCCTCATACGTTTTGAACCTCAACACTTGAAAACATTGGCAATATTAATATTGTGTTTCGTGTATTTCTTTGAAGATGATGTGTCAGGAGCAGGCAGAACGTAACTGGGTTTTGGCTGGCTGAGGCAGTCATTGAAAGTGAGATGGTGAAGATGCACAGAAGCAACAGGGTTTAGAAGAAAAGAGAGGCAGAAGATGATGCTTTGATGCACATTATTTTCTTTTCTCAAGTTGCAGCTTGCTTTCTGTTGCTGGAGACCTGGCCTGCTGCACATGAATCCAAGCAATAGCTTGAGATTGAAAGAAAAGGAAAACCAGACCAGATTATCTTAAAATCACCCACATCTTAAGAGAGAGCATTTTGTATTAAGACTGTATTTGCTCTTTCCCTCTATCTTGTTCTTAAGAACTGAGGAACATGCAGCTGGGAGGAGGCCTCTGAGATGCTGCAGATGAGGTTGCTGTGGTTCTAAGACCTGCAGTCAGTAGGTGGTAGTGAAGATCCAGCGCTGGGAGATGGGTAGGCAGTCTCCTAATGCCTCGTTAGCCACTTTGATTTCACGTGGAGGATGGGCAAGGGGAGTGGGAAGAGCTGTGGTCTATTTGGGGAAAAAAATATCACAGCCTATTAGTTAGAAGCAATGAAATGGAGACAACTTCAGGGACTCCATTAAGTGCAGTGTGTTTAGGCAGCTGAAGTCCCCAGGTGAGGAGTGCTATTCGAGAGGATTGTGTACTGCAAAATAATTGGACTTGGGAAATCAACTGGGCTTCAGTGGCCTTGTGTAGCCTGATACCAGGGAAGGAGTAAGGGGGGAAAACGTTTCCTTTTTCTGCCTTTTTTTTCTCTTCCTTCCAGTCTAAAGGCTACGATGAATACAAAGAGGAAACGTCATGCTAGATAGATTTACTGTCAATAGTCGTTTCAATAATACAAACAGTGGCTATAATTAAATTCCTTTTTGGCAGGGGAGTATTCGGAGCATGTCATCATAACACCGCCTTGTAGTATATTATTCTCTTGGCATCCTGGACTTTTCCTGTTGCATTCACTGAATAAAAATGATCCAGAATTCAATCAGAAAAGGCTGAATCTGCAGGGCTGCGTGTTAATGCGTTGATATGTCTAGAATCAGATTCTTAAATAAAACGTCCCTGCTTATTTGTTTATTTATTTATCTATTAAAGAAGATACATTAGAAATGGCAGAAGAAGTTGAGCTAGAGCAGCTTTTTGCACCCGGAGCAATTGGTAGATGAAATTATGTTGACAGTATTCCTGGAAGGCTCCAGTGCATACCTGAATCACACGTAATGGTGTGTCATATCTCTCAGGTGAACAAAGTCACCGTTTAATATGGTGAAAGTTGTATAAACTGAGCCCCAGCACTCCCATCAGTGTAGCGGGAAGGACACGAGGTGTTGCCATGGTCTGCAAACACCACCTTGACCAAACAGTGATATTTCTAAAATGCGGGATTGCTAAAATGCAAGTTTTGTCTTGTCTAATGGGTGTTAAAAAACATTATGAGGCATCGTCAATATTCAGTCAGTGTAAGCCATACAAAACCTGCGTGTTGGATCTGGTTCACATTGATGCTGAGTGTGAATGAGAATCCACCCCCAACGCTCTCGGGTCTATAGACGTGTGGGAGCCCATCACTCAGTGTTAACAACTGCAAAGGTGAAAAGAGAAATAGATTTGTTGTAACAATGCCTAAGCGCCTCAGTTCTCTCACTAAGCATTTTCTCTGCTCTGCTCTCGATAGCTGCAGAACCTCAGGTATTAATTTGGTCAGTGTAGGCAAGACTTCAGAAAATAATGCGTTATTGAGTTAAAAGGCACAACATAAGATGCTATTGGATTAAGAATGTGTGTGCTGTAGTGTAAGTTAATGGAACAGTAATAGTGAGAAGTGACCTTCTTCCCCTCCAGAAATGGAAAAAAAGCAACACTTAGCGGTAGAAAATAAGATGTGAACCTCTGAGAGTCAGGTCACTGCGACTCCCAGCACATGTGGCCCTGCACTAATAAAATGCTGTCTGTGGCAAAGCAGTGCATCACTCGTTACTATTAGTGCGTAAACAGGTTCATATTATGTTGCCCAATTCCTCTAATAATAGCTAAGTGCTTCATGTGTCTCTTCCTTTAAGTATCAGTTGCAAATTAAGAAAACACATATACAGAGGGGGGAAAAAAAGGAAGACATGAACTTTTTCACCAGTAATCTTCCTTTTTTCTCTTAGATTAAGCCATTTAAGTGGCATTCCTGTCTGCTCCACCAAGAATGAGAACCAAAAACTCCAACCCAAAGAAAAGAAAACCCCCAAACTTCAGAAAATGCAATTTAAGGTTGCATTTCTTGGGTGTTCTTTAGGCCAACTAGGAGACAGCAGTGATTAGTGTATGCATTTCCTCATTAAAATATCATTAGTGAAGGCTTTGTTCCTTCAAGATATTGCAAACAAGGTTTATTGCATTGTGTTATGTCATGGTAGCTTACCATTAGCCAGATGTTATATATGAAATCAAAGATGCATGAGCAGAGTTGGCTGAATATAGTGTGGCCTTTCTTACATCAAGAAAAGGGTTGTCATTCAGGCTGTTGTGTGTGCTCAGGTAGTGCTGATCACTGATAAGTGGACACTTGGCTGGAGCTTCTCTTGGAAGATACTTGCTATTATTGCTCTAAATCAATTAGTGCTTCCGTAAGCAACAGAGATGTAGTACAAGCAATCACATTTGGTACTTGCTTACTGAATAGTGAATTACCTTCATGATGTGCATTTTAGCACTGATTTGTGCAAAGTTGTCAAAAAGCCACATTTTCCTGATTGCTAAAGAAAATAAATCAAACTTTAAGGAACCATTGCATGACTTACCTGTGTTAACCAAGCTATGTGATATTTTCTGTATGGATAGCATTCTCAGTCCAAATTACCCTTGCTTTATTCAGTTTGCCTCACCAGAGTATCCGCCGCCTTGTTCCACGTACACTCAGTGGGCATGCTCTTCTGTCACAGCCATCAGCTGGACTCACCTTTTGCTCTGTTATATCAGTATCTAAAAGGGTATTTTGAAAGAATAAGAATTAGCACCTTGGGTTTGGAGGGTTGAAAATGCACTGGCAACAATGTCATTTTGAAAGATTACTCAGCTCTGTGAAGCATCAGTGTGGTGGATGCTTTAAAACCTCCCCATCGGAGCCATGTGGTGTGTGTTTGGATGCGGGAGGAATGCAGTCAGACACAGTCACAGCACCAGTGTGTTTTGCTGTACTTAAACCCAAAAGCAGTTCTTCCGTCCGCTTCCCAAAGTATTGCAAGAGTTGAGTTTGAGGCTAATCCAAGGTTTTGATTTGAGCCAGTGTCAGAATCTTGCGAGGCGTTTAGAGACCAGGCTCTTCTCCACACGTGCGTGCTGGAGAGGAGAGTTACTGACATACGGAATTGCTCTTTTGCTGTTGCCAACAAAGCCCAAGTCCTTGAACCTCAGCTCGTACATGCTGGCTGTGCAAAGCACTGAATTGGTTCTTCCCTCTCTCCTCCCCTCCCCAGCAGCTCTTCTCGCTGATGCAGCAGTCTTCCAAGCAAACTTTCCGAGCTACCTTGTTACTCAAATGAAAGTACTTTCCTACTGTGATTAGCATCTGTTTATGGGATGGTTCCTGTTTTTCCTAATTAGATCCTAGGCAGAAATGCGAAGTCTGCTGTGTAAAGGGATAATGAATCTTTATTGCACCAGTACAAATCAGATTTGTGCAAAAGGCCCTTTGAAAACAGTAATAAGCAGAGACATGTATTAAGTCTCCAAGATAAGGTTCTTGCTTTTATATCTTCCTTTTATAAATGGAAATTGTAACTACCCGCTGGATTTCATGTGACCTTTCCTGCCACTCAAAAAGATCTTAGCCTTGACCTTAAGCTTTAGTACATGCCAACCCCCTCCTCCCCCCTGCCTCATGGTCAAGCCTCTAAAAATACATATATTTGAAGGAGCAGAAGCAGGGATGGACTTTGTCTGCTTCCTTTGTGTGTCTCCAGTAGCAGTGGAAAGTGGGGAGGAAGGGAGGCGCTTGGAAGCTGAGATACGATCTAATCAGCCATCCCAGTGTCCATTTAGCACATGCTGTAACATTTTAAGCATCTCTCGGCCGCTCTCTCAGAAGGGAAGGCTCATGTCATCCCTTGTATTTTCCCATTGTACACATCATTTCCTGGCGAATGCAGGATTTATTCCCCAGCTAAACCCTTCTTGACAGGTTTGTTATCTGTTCGCCTGGCTGGCAAGCCCCTGAGAGGCAGAGCACGGCTGTTAGAGACAGGGAGCAGGAGAGGGGGAGGGAGGAAGAAAGAGGACTGGGAAGCAGGGCAAGGAAATGTCAAGCGAGCTGCCAAGGATGGATATTATAGCTGCTGGGGACCTTAGAGAGTATCATGTGTCTTTTGTGTCTATTTTACAGTCAGTGCTTCATGCGAGATGGCAGTCTGGCCTGGACTGTGCGTAGTATTGATTTACTCCCGGGCAATGCACAGCCCATTTGAGGAGTATATGGGAGATGAGGAGAGAAATCCTCTCACCCCTCTGTCCCAGCCTCATTTTTTTCTATAAGCAGACACATCCAAAGTGGTTTCTGTTAAATTCGCTCTCCCTCTTGTTTTTTCTATTATTTTGGTTTTAAATTAGAGAATTGATCAGAGGCTTCTCAATGAACAAGAGGTGACTTGAAAGTAGTATGGCTTATTGCCTTATACACAGCCTTCAAAATCCATGGCCTTTCTGGCTTTTAGGGGAAGACAGAGCTCGTATAACCCAACACCTGCTCCTGGATCGCAACTACTAAGAAGTAGCTAAAAGGTGCAGGCGTGCTGGATTGGAGAGCTTCTTTCTGGTTTTAATCTACATATAAAATATAGCCCTTATTATTTCCCTTCTGTTGTTTGCTGCAGTTGCTGCTCAGCACTTCGGAGCAGTATGTTAGCTGGAAGAGGCAGCCGTATGGCTCTGAGCAGCCAGCATCTGCTCGGCTCTTTGAGTAAGCTTCAGCTGGGTGTGTTTTGGGCAGCTCTCCTTGCCTGATTGTGAAGGAGGCACTAATGCTCATCACCCCAGGGCAGCTGCTGATGGTATTTCACCAAAATAGAAATACCGGTGTCCATATATATATAAATAAATATATATATATATAAATCTATTCACATTTATGTTCTTTTGGTATTTGGAGATGAAAGCAAGTTAAAGGCTTTTACTTTAGAGTTTTGGGCCCTCACTGCAGGAGAGACATTGAGGTGCTGGAGTGGGTCCAGAGAAGGGCAACGGAGTTGGTGCAGGGCCTGGAGCACAGTGTGATGGGGAATGGCTGAGGGACCTGGAAGGGTTTAGTCTGGAGAAGAGAAGGCTCAGGGGGGACCTTATGGCTGTCTACAGCTGCCTGACAGGAGGATGGAGCCAGGAGGGGGCTGGGCTCTGCTCCCAAGGAACAGGGGATGGGACAAGAGGAAACGGCCTCAAGCTGCACCAGGGCAGGTTTAGATGGAGCTGAGGAACAATTCCTTCCTCAAAGGGTGCTCAGGCGTTGGAACAGGCTGCCCAGGGCAGTGCTGGAGTTGCCGTCCCTGCAAGTGTTCACACACCGTATGGATGTCCTCAGTGCCATGGGTTAGTGGTGGCCTCAGCAGTGCTGGGGAGCAGTTGGATTTGATGATCTTAAAGGTCTTTTCCAACCTGGCCGATTCTGTGATTTAAAGGCTTACAAGGTTGTCATCTTGTTCTGGGTTCTGAATTTAAGCAGGGTTATTTTGTGAAAGAGGGGCTTGTGTTCGTCAGTGTTTTAAGGCTGTATTGAACATGGAGCATTTTCAGGGTGCAGCACACTTAGATGGTTCTGCTGTCTGGGAGCCAGGGAGTTGAAGTTTGCCTGGAAGCCCAGGGGACATGCACACTGGGGACAGAGCAAGCCGGGCTGTGAGCTCCATATGCTGTTGTCTGTGTGGAAGAGGATAGTGCTGGGACAGGATGGGTTGTCCAGGGAAATGATGGAAAAAGAATCGGCCAGTCTCCCTTATTTCACTGCCTGTGGTGCCAGGGAATTGTGTGGATGTGTAGCTGCCTTGTGTAGGCTTGAAGGATGGATTTCCTAGAATCCCAGCGGTTTGTGTTGGAAGGGACATGAAAGCTCATCCAGTTCCAACCCCTGCCATGGGCAGGGACACCTTCCACTAGAGCAGCTTGCTCCAAGCTCCATCCAACCTGGCCTTGAACACTGCCAGGGATGGGGCAGCCACAGCTTCTCTGGGCACCCTGTGCCAGCGCCTCAGCACCCTCCTAAGGAAGAGCTTCTGCCTAAGAGCTCATCTCAATCTCTCCTCTGTCACCTTTCCCACCTTCTGATACAACCCCTGTGCCATTTACCAGGTGGGGGAAGGTTGCATTCCAGCCATGCTCCTGTAAGCACAGGGGAGCGAAATCAATTTCTGCTGGCAGAGAATATTGGCAGGTTTACTAAAAGATCATTATAGGAGTGAAATATTCCATTTTAAAGGGAGAGACCAAGCAAAAATGTTCAAAGCACTTCACATATGTTAATTAATTTAGCAAGCAATGTGTTTTTAATGAAGTCATGCAACAAGTTAGTGACAAAACCTGGGAATAAATAGAGTTCTGAGCTTTTTTCTTAGTTTTGTAAGAAACCATAACACGTTTCTCAACTCTGAAATTCCTTTGGAGGGATGCAGGATGAGGAGTTGAGATACATTACCAAAACACTCCTATTGCCCTGCATTAGGGTACCACGCATCTTTTCTCTTTCCCTTTTTAGAAGTGAGAACAATTTGTTTCAAAGTCTCATTATTTCTAACTGGCTGCCTCATTAAAACAAGCACTGTGACGGCAGCAGTCTGTGATTATAAACACCAGGACAATATGTTACTGTGTTTGTAACTCCGCAGACAGAGGAGAAAGAAATGTTTTTCCACCCTTCTGTGTCTAGTGAAGGCTTCCCCCCCCACCCCCAATCCCTCCCAAGCCTGTTCTAATAGTAAAGCATGTCACTTATAATCTGCTAATTAAATCATTTCACTCCATTTTATATAATTTTTAATTTAGCATTCATTTTCAACTTAGCTTTTGGCTTCATTTACTGATAATAAACAGCATTGCACACAACACATGTTCCTCAAAACAGTCATTCACACACATACAGATGCCAGTAATTTTGCCAGTATGCCATGCGTATAAATATTAAATATAACATCCCACCCTCATTTTACCCGTGATTGAATGTGCATGGTGCTGTTTCATTGTACAACACACTGTACTATGGCAAAACATGACGGATTTGGATGAAGGGTCTACAGCTCACTGGTGTTCACCAGTGCTGGACCTTAGAACATTGGTGTGGTGTATGGGGCAGCTCTCCCTCTTCTGAGTAACAGGATTTGACCTGACTCTCTTGCTGCTCCATTAGTTGTTTTGAACACTTCCATCTGCTGGTCTTGCATTTGACCATTGTGAGGTGGATTGATGGCCCAAAATGAAAGGATGAAGTTTATGGTACCAGCTTTTGTCTGTTGGAGGTCAGACAGTCGGACCAGAGCTGGCATCCGGGTGACAGTCCAGGGGACTAAACTTTAGCTGTAGGCTCAATTCTAAGGTCTGATCGTACCCATCTCAAATTGAGAGCTTTAAGGTTCCTTCCAACCCAAACCACTCTGTGATTCTGCGTTAGACATGGCAGAGCAAGTGCTTCCTCATTAGTGCTGCGCTACTTTAGTGATTGATGACGTTAAGTATTTAATGCTCTGTATGTTACAATATGTCTCATGACTGCCAATCCATGCTGTGCTCTAGCCTGTTGCATGCCAGTGCAGTAAGAAAGGAGCAGGGCTGCTGTAACGATCAAGACATCAGCCAGTGGGAGATAAAGACAGTGTATTATTTTCTGGTGCTCCAGAATATATGTCAAGGTGTCCAGGGTTTACAGGGTATCGAGTCTCCTATTTGTAAAAGGAAAGGCAAAAGATCAAGAGTCGCTGGTGATGGTATATGGCAGTGCTTTGAAGAGCACTGCAGGGAAGGTAAAAAGGTAAAGCTCCCCCTCATTTATTTGAGCTGGTGAAAATTGCCTTTGCTGCTGGATCTGCAGCTCAGCAATGGATTTTCTCAGGCTGCAAGGTCAGCATGTCCCCCCCCAACCACCACCCCAGCCAGCACACAGCCAGAGAGAGGTAATAGCACAGACAAGATGTGCTGCTGGTACTCACTGCTCTGTTAATTAATCACCAAACCACTTTCCATTATTTCCTTTTAATTATAACATTAGTTGACCATTCAGATTTGTACTGATTAAACCATCATTTAATTGACAAAGTGTACGGTAATGCTAATGTTTCCTGTCAGTTTAAATTACACTCGTGGCACCTAGTTTTTCTGCTGCCACAGATTAAAGAGAGAGTGGCCTTCGCACCAGGCATCGGTGCTGGCAGCGATGTGCCACTGCCATCGAGAATTGCTGTGCCCCAGCTTGAAAGTAGTAATGATAGGCATAATTAAAACCTGGGAAAAAAAGCTGTATGGCCCAGTAAAACAGACCTGAATGTCATCATCAGTTATATTAAACCAGCATCTGCTGCAGAGACTGGAGATCAGGAAAGAAAATCTATTTCCAGGAGTGGTTGGTAGTACGTTTCCTTGTTATTTTGCTCATCATATTATATTAGCTTTGTCTGAGGAAAACATTACCCTGTCTTTCCTCAATGTATCTCTTTTTTTCCCCTCTTTCTTTTTAGCAGATTTGTTTTCCGCTCAATTAGACTTGTGATCACAAGAACTCAACGTAGTATTTTTCTCCTTCTGGAAAGACTCTTACAGTGTGATGGGCAAATTTTCAGGAATAATTATACCAAATGGTGGTGATGGGGGGTGGAGAACGATGGAAAAGATCTCTCCCTGTTACTGATAGTTTTAAGACGCAGCGAACATCAAGCTCATTTGTGACAAGGTGAAACTGGCGAGTGGAGCTCTGCCATGGTCTTATTTTTAATTGCAAGTAAACTAATTAGCACTAAATGTTATATAAACCACACGTACTTCCACACCAGTCCTAACAATGCGGATTGTGCTTCTCAATAAAAGGAAAGACCAGATGAGTTGGATGTGAGGAAAGAGATAATAGGAGACACTTGAACACACCACCTGTCCTGCCAGAAGGGCTCGAGGTTGTTGTTGTCATTGCTGTGGGTTGGTTTGAAGGGATTTGGAAGTTTTTTGCCGGATTCATCAAATCCAGCAGTTCCTTTCCTCCAGGACCAGGGGATTTTTAAGGCCTCTTTACTCTGCTTCCAGGTCTGATAGACCTTGAGCCAGTGTAATGCAATGTGCAGCTTGTGTGAGTGGGCGCTTGCAGTTGGAGAAAGGTGTAATATTAGGGCAGATTTTTGTCTTTAACCTTCACAATTGAGCGCTGGCTGAGATCTGCAGGAACACAGGAGCTGAAGGCTTTCATCAGAAGGTGGCTAATCTCCTGCAGTCCTCAGTTTTATTGGAAGACAGCGCAGGTCAGGCTCCTCGGTGGCTGAAATGACTTACGGAGGTAGAAGCTGGGCTGCACTAATGTGCACTTGGAATTTGTCCATGTAGTTTGAACTTCCAGAAGGTTCCCGTGTGAAGTGCAGTGATTGGGGGCTTTTAATCTTGCCAAGTGTTTTTTAATGTCTATGTAGTTTTTCAACTGGAGAGTCTAAGAAAACATATGTTCTGGTGTAAATGCATTTACGTTGGTGGGGTTAACAGGAATTGTTGGAATGGTGGGGTAGTATTTATTCCACCTTTCTCCAAATGTAAAAGACCAGATGTTCTTCTGTCATGGAGGAGTTTAGATCCCCTGAATTCAGTGGAACTACATTACTTCATAGTATCTTGTACTCACAGAAATAGCAGCATCCTCCCTGTGTGGTTTATGTGATCAGCGTATCAGTTACATTGTGTCTCCTATTTTTAAGTGACATTAAATTGATTTTGGATGTCTCACCTTGAAGAGTAAACATTTTCCCCGCGTGGACTGTCTCACAAAGTAACTACACAGTCATCGTGACTCGGTTATTTCTGGTCATGGTAATATCTTATTGATAGACGTTTGGTGTTCCTTCTGCAAATACATCACTGCCTGTGTTAGGAATGCTGATAGGATACTGAACATCTCCATGTTTACATGATGCACTTGGGTGCTGATCAGTGAGGAGCTCCCCATCACCCCTCAGTGTGCGCTTGAGCCCAGAAGCCCCCCATGTGCTGGGCTGCACCCCTGGAGTGTGAGCAGCAGCTCATGGAGGGGATTCTCCCTGTCTGCTGTGCTCTGGGGAGACCCCACTGCAGTCATGGTCCAGCAGTGGGGCAACAGCACAAGTGCTTTTACTTCCCAGTTCTGCTGTAGGTGACAGTAGATATGGAGTATGGGTGACACATTAACACTGTGAGAAAACAATACTATAGATTCCTAGGAATATGTAAGTATATATTGCTGTAAACCACAAGAAAAATTGTATAGGGTTTTAAGCATTTTTGTGAAAGGAAACCTGGAATTCTCTGTCGAGCATAAAAGAGATCATGAACTCACTGTGTTACATCTTAGGTGATGTGGGAGGGATCACCCAGAACATAAAGACTCAAATGACTGCTGAAGTGGGAGGCAAGAGCAAACTTGGAGCTGTGCTCTGCCTGCTCCTGTGCCCACTGCCTGAGAGGCTGCCTGAAGAAAAGTCCTATTTTCACTTTGAGACAGGCACTTCAAATCTCTTCATGACTCTTGCTGTTCTTCGGAGTTCTTTGATGGTGTCTGGGTTGGCTTTTTTGCTCCTTTTCTCTGTATATGTTCTGGAAGTAATGTTTATGATCTCATCTTTCCTGTCTGGAAGTTTGTCATCATCGCTTTGTCATGATGTTAATATGTCACTGCTGCATATATGTGCCATCCGCAGGGGCAACGATAGCCCATTGAAAGGGAATTGGGTGAGCTGCCGTTTGGATGGGTTGAGTGTAAACTCCACGTGCTCCGTGCTTTAGCCATGTCTGCTCGTGGTAAGGTCCTGGCTGTATTTTCATTACTTTGTAAAACCTGCTCTGAGGAGTTTCTGAGTTGGCCGTCAAACCACTCCTGGCCCTGGAAGTTGGCTGAGGATGTCTCTGTCTGGGTTATTTTTAATTGAGTTCTTTCCAGCATACTTGAAGGGCACCTTTTTTCCCCTTCAGTGGAAGGAAACAAGGAGAGTGTCAGTGTTTCAGGAGCTTGGGTTTCTGTTCATACCTGCACCTGTGTTTTTAACTGGAGAAGTTAAAGCTTCCTCACTAAATACTTAATTTAGGGCTCTTCTGCCTTCTGTCAGATACCACTACCAGGGTGATGGGTTGACTCTGGCTGGAGGCCTGGTGCTCCCCCAAGCCACTCTGTCACTCCCCTTCTCAGTAGGGGACAGGCTCATGTATCACTCCCAAGTTATTACCAATCAAATCAGAGATGGGTACTGAGAAATCAAACCAGATCTTTGAACACCTTTCCCCACCCCTCCCTTCTTCCCAGGCTCCACTTCGCTCCCAGCTTTCTCTGCCTCCTCCCCTCCAGCAGCGCAGGGGGACAGGGAATGAGGACTGTGGTCAGTTCACCCCGCGTTGTCTTTGCTGCTCCTTCCTCCCCAGGGCAGGACTCCTCACACTCATCCAGCACAGGCTCCTCATTTCATGGGTCCTGCCAGGAGCCTGCTCCAGTGCAGGCTTCCCACAAGGTCACAGCCATAATCAGATGCATAGGAAGTTAGGAATGAAAAACACGTTAGAGGTACCAGATAAACAGCCTCATCAACCTTTGGGTGATAGCTGCCTGGAACTTCATTTTTCCTGGGAATCTGGTGCATTTTCCCTGTCTTTAGGCGAGGTCCTGACTTGCATTAGTGTGTATATCAGCCAAAAGTATTTCTGCAGCTTTAGCCTGGGCTTATCTGCTGTTTGCTTCCTCTGGATGCTGTGAGCAGAACCCTACCGTGTGATCAGGCATCCTTTTTGAAGCTAGGTATTTTTTATTCAGAAGCCATTACTCAGAAAACAACCTGAAGACCAGCATATTACTGCTGTCATTTGTCTCCCTATCTCTTACACCCACATCCTCATGTGCCTTAACTTCCAACAGTGTTGTGAGACCACAGGGGTCTACAGAGCATTTCTTCCCTCCAGCTACAAACTGTTTCTATGCCCCCAGAGAGTCTTTTGCCTCGTGGTGCATTGGCCCTTTAGATATTTCAGTTCCTAATCTGGGGAGAGAGCTGCGGAACGTCAAGCTGAAGCATGGAAGTTGGCCATTGTCCGGTAATTGCCCCCCAAGGGTCTGGTCGGAAGTTGTATAGTCATGCTGGCATTTTCCTGCTTGCTTTTCCGACTGAAGTTAGAGGAGTGTATTCCTACAGGAAATTCTAATGAGCCAATATAATTATGTGGTGATTTTTTACCTTCCTGACGGGGTCACACAGAGTGCTAATGCAGTTAGCAGGTATTGGTATTCCTAGATTACATACCAGCACCACACCTTGCTCCGGCCGTTTCCCTCGTTGGGTTTTGGGTTTGTTTTCCCTTTTGTTAGACTGTGCCTTAGATTAAGTAGTTGGATGTTAATTCAGGAACAAGCCAATACAAAGGAGCAGTTATCTTGGCATCTTCCTTATTCTTTCAGTCAGCGCCCTGTGAAGCCAGAAGTATTAGGCATAAATTGATCCTTTTTTTAAAGCCGAATCTGATGTATTAATTTTATCACATTAATGATTACCCAACCGTGACAAGACAGAATGTTCACGGTATCTATTAAATATCTGACAGTAGGAGGTATGTTAAAGGTTGTTCAGCAGCTGATTGGGACATTTATGTCTTGGGTTTTGCTTGCCTATGCTCTTGCTTTCTGTCACTGAAATCAGTAGCTGAAAGTGGTTGTGCTGCCCTGGGGCAGCATTCAGGAGCTGTGTTCTGCGTTTCAGGAATGTGCATTGGGTACAGCGGATCAGAATTCAAGAGCAAGGCAAAGTTCAAAGAAACTTTGAGGAGCTGCCAAAGAGCAAGGAAGGGATTTGTGTTAGTTCTGTTTTTAAGCTCAGGAGAATAATATTTCTTAGGTCGGGCTTGAGAAGGATTTGGTATTGATTCATATCAATGAGATTCTGTAACGATTTGTTGCAGAAAATAACTAAAAATAAAGAGGAGTTTTAGGAGGGAACTGTCCAGAATCCAGACTTAAGTGAGGCTTTAAATCTTGTGCGACAGGAGGGAAGTTTGTTCAGTGAAGGTTTATCCTACAACTTTGAGGTATTTCTGTCTCTTCACTGAAAGAGCCTGGAGACAGGAGGTTAGGCTGGATGAGCCATTATCCCAACTGGTTTTGGCTGTTCTTCTGACCCTGAAAGTCTTGAACACACAATTTCATCTGTCCAGGATGATATCAGTGAGGCACACGGAGTGTTAAATAGGAAAGATGAAGCCTAAGCATCATCACTGGTATTAGACAGATAAGTGTTTCTGCAAAGAGGTTTTTTAATCTGCTGATAAGGATAATATGACATCTGAGCACAGAGACAGCAGAAGGGCAGGGAGAGAAAGAGCTGTGTACACAGTCCAGTGGAATTGATGCTGGCCTTCAAATTGTTCATCTCTGCAGCAGCCAGCTTGGGGGATGGACTTGCACTCTGATAAACTTGAAGGTTTTGAGTGAATCTTCAGCCTTCTATCATGGTTTTTTTCCATCTATCTACAAAGTAATTCCTTCTGTTTACCTGAAAAGAGAGGGATGAGCTATGTCTGCATCTGCCTTATGTTTGTTTGTTTTAATTGGGATGCTAACAGAAGTATAAGTAAGGATTATGCTCTATCCCTGGCAGTGTTCAAGGCCAGGTTGTACAGTGCTTGGAGCAGCCTGCTCTAGGGGAAGGTGTCCCTGCCCGTGACAGGGGTTGGCACTGAATGAGCTTTAAGGTCGCTTCCAACACAAACCAGTCTGGGATTCTATGATTTCTGGAAGCTGTTTCCTTATGAAGGATCCACAGTTGTGAGGCTGCACTTTAGCTTGGGTAGCAGAGTTATTTAAGGCACATTAAGCTTTCACTAACCAACCCACGTGTGAAGCACAATTAGAGACCTCTATCAGTATGAAGATTGATAGCAGCATTGTGTCAACTTAAATGTACATTGTGTCAGTCCTTCAACAAGTAATTCATTTGGTGACTGTGGTGAAGAATTTACGCAGAAATCAAAGCTTTGAGGCCTTTCTCTCAAAACTCAGTGACTAATGTGTTAAAAAAGTTAATTTACAGGTTGAATTTCTATAATTTCAAGCATGAAACAGTCTGATTTTTGCTGTCATGGCAATAATTTACTTAATATTTCTACTGAAATAATGATGGACAGTTTTGTTCAGAATGGACCTCAGTGTTGTAGATACTCTACGCCAAGTTGCTGACTGCTTAAAAATTGCTCACAATGAAAGTATTTGTCATTCAGAGTTCTAATGCGCCAGGAGCCTCAGACGTTTTCAGACATGCATTGATTCTGTCAACTTCTCGGCGAAATAACAAAGAATTGAATAAACCCCAGAGTTCAGAACTGGCCTGATGCTTTGTCCGCTGAATGGTAAAATACTCATTAATTTTCAGAAGCAGGGGTGGCAGAATGATGAATGCTTTCAGAAATCTCCAAACCTGCCCAGGATCACACAGGGAATGTGTGAAAACATTTATTAACAGGAATTAAAACTTCATCTCTACCGTCAACGTGGTACCTTAAAGAAAAGTTAGTCTTTTCCTTCTGAAATAAAAGAGATGAACATGTCGAAAAGGGGTGGGTTTGAAGCTCAAAGCTGTTCATCACTTCAGCATCTCAGTTGTTCAGAAAGTCACTGCATGAAGTGAGGGGTGCCATTGGCCTCCCTCAGGATGGGGAGTTTATGCTCTTTGAGAAGATTTCCTTTTCTCCTCCTCCCCAGTTGCAGTGGAGGGCGGTGTCTGTGTCTGCAGCTCTATTTCCAACAGCTCCCTGGATCTTCCCTCTTTATTATACCCTTACTTAGTATTTGTGCAGGCAAAAGTACCCTGAAAGGGGCCTACAAGGATGCTGGTGAGGGGCACTTCATCAGGAACTGTAGTAATAGAACAAGAGGTGATGGGTTCAAACTGAAACAGGATATTTAGGTACGACATAAGGAAGAAATTCCTTACTATGAGGGTGCTGAGGCACAGGGTGCCCAGAGAAGCTGTGCCTGCCCCATCGCTGGCAGTGTTCAAGGCCAGGTTGGAGGGAGCTTGGAGCAACCTGATCTGGTGGAAGGTGTCCCTGCCCATGGCAGGGGTTGGAACTGGATGATAATAAGGTCCTTTCCAATCCAGAGCAGTTTCTGATTCTATGATTCCAAAAGCTTGAAAAACTGATCTGCCCCTTCCATAAGCTTTCCTATAGCCACGTTGTGATTTTTGGCACCTTGAAACATTAACGTGTTGAGTTCTGCTGAGCTGCTGCTAACTGTTGCTATCCTTAGTACACAGCTGAGGAAACTGAGACCTGCTGTAAGTGTAATTATTGACTTCTTAAAAGGAGAAGCAGCTCTTTAACTGTGCCAGGTAGTGCTCTCTCAAGTAATACCACACAGTTTGAGGAACAGCAGGCACCAGCAACTGCTCTAAGAGCCACCATGAATGGGCTTCTCCAGTGTTGGGAACAAAATGTGTTTTGCCATCAGAGCCCAGGCTGTGCCGTGTCATGTGTGGTCTGTGCTGCAGAAAAGGCTGCTGCCCATATAATACAGGTGTAAACACAGTACAGTCCATGCTCAAGAGGGATGAAGAAGGAAGCGCTGTATACCTGCTGACCCTGGAAACCTCCTGCAGGGACACATGCGCAACAAATTCTTGTTCTATGTAAAAGGCTGTAAATAACTCTTGTAGAACATACGGTGTGTTTGTGTGGTTGAGTGTAGCACTGATTAGAGATCCCTCTGATAGTGCTAAGCTAGCTGTTCTTCTTCCTTGAAACAGAGAAATGTAATGATAGCTTCAGGTACTGGAAGCAGTGTGAGCACATTAGCAGTGTGCTCCATGTAAGCTCAGAGTAAATACTGCTTCTTGGTGCTTACACAGTTACAGTGCTATTGCTAGCTCCGTGTGAGGTCAGGTCAGAAGGGTACGAGCCACGGTCACTGAGATGCCAAACTGATGTGAGGAGGCAGAGGAGCAAAAGGATGCTCAGAAGAGCAAGGCAAAACACTGAGATCAAAATGCAGGCTGGGAAGCCCACTGCAGGTTGGAGCCTGTGAGGAGGGAGGGAGCTAGGATGAGGTCAGGAGGTCTGGTCAGGAGCAAGATCAAGGATAGACACACTGGGAAGGTGAAGCAGAGGCTTGGGCTGAGGGCAGACAGCCATGATGTGCAGCTGTAGGATGCATCGCTGGGTACCAGGTCCAGAAAAGAAGCAGGGCTATATGTCCAGGCCAGATGCCAGGAGCATTTACTGGAGGGTGCCAGGAGCATGCCCTGGACATGTCTAGCGTAAGCTAGTGTTCCAGAGGATCTCTCTGTAGCCCATCCACAGATAGAATTGCCTCCAAAGAATGACCAATCCTGGCTTTAGCTGTGTGTCTGTGCAAGGTGAGTTGAGTTATTCTCTGTCTGTTTCATTTGTCTAGGGAAAGCTCAGATGACTACTTCGGATTAGACATCTACAGTTTGAATGACTACAGTTAGGTGACATGCTGTTAAGGCCAGATGGGCATGTCTGGTTTGAATCATGCTGTGAGAGTCTATTAAAACATTATTCTTGAGGAAAAGAACTGAATTGAATTTGGAAGGTTGATGAAATCACTGTTCTTTTGGAGAAAAATTACAGGCATAGCCTGCTGAAATTCAGCAGTTTTGGAGTTCTAATGTGCATTTAATCCATTCATGGCACACGTACAGGTGCAACATGGCATCATGGTATTGCATTGTCACCGGAGAGCATGGTTAGTGGTGGGTTTTAAGATCAGACACCATTTCAGTGTATATTCCAGTTGTAAGCAGTAGAAAGAGCATATTAAAATCTGTATTGTTAGATAAACGCAGCATGCCTTTGCTGCCAAATATTTCTTTGTTATGCAATTTGTCATACTGCTCACAGCCAACTCATCATCAACATGTATCCGCATATTCCCAGCAGTGTTCCCAGCGAGGGTCAGGTCCTCTGGACTTCTTTAGAGGTAGCTGGAACTCAGTAATCCTGTCTCCTGGCTTTGGAGGTGGAGGAAGTAGTAATAACATTCAAATCAGCAGAGAATCTGTGTGGCACTGAGTTCTCTCCTGCACGTTTCTCTGTGTACTTTCCACTAGTAGATTATTTAAAACTGTAGTTATGATTTACAGTGAAACAAACCTGCGTCAGTCCGACAGGGACATTGAATCTAGGAGGACCTTCCTGCTGCTGGTCACCCACAGTCACAGGGATCTGGAGGGTCTGCCTTCATTTATACCACTTCATATAAATAAACTCAGGTTTTTAATTTGCCTGTCACAGTGAGTCTGTATGAGTTCAGACCCAGTCTATGTGTGTGTTTATGAAGTGAAATGTAATGTACTATGGTGTTTCATAGTCTGTGGCAATTATGTTAGAAGTAGTTTTGAAGAGATAAGTACAGTTCCATCATGTAGAAGGACGGTCTCCTTTGCAAAACACCCTCCTCATAGCACAGCTTTGTCAGACAGGATCGTCCCCGGTTGGCATCCCCAATAACTCAGCCACTACTAACTCCAGTGCTAAGGAGGACCCTTGTCTTCTGCTCACATGATACGCTCCCTGTGTCCAAAGTGTAATATTTAATTGCATTTTCTTAATCTTTACCACTGTATTGCTAAGCTTTCTAATACCTTCAAAATACCAAATCTCAGGCTTATCCTAATTAAAGAATCTCAATTTAATCCATATTGCATGACAATTCAATTTGTTGATTGCTTTTTCTCCCCCCTCTTTGTGAAATTCCCGTCAAATGTATTAATTCAACATGATGAATCCTGTATTCAACCCACTGGAGTGAATAATTAAAATTAGCTGATAAAACTTTCAGCAGAATTACTTTGTGAAATTGCTGAACAGATGTGTCATTTTAATGAAAATCCACAGACAAGCGCCTTCCCCCCTCGGCAGGATAAAAATATTATCCCCACGGCACATACTTAATTTGGTGGTAAATACACTCCGAGCGATTGCTGGAAGGGAAGAAAAAGCAACTTGTCACACTTAGTAACTTGATTTTTCCCCAGCATGCAGTAACAGCTATCTGCAGTAATTCATAGTGCTCTATTGTTGCTGCAAGTCCCAAAGAGAACTTATTAAAATGCAATAATCTCCTATTTAAACAGAAACAATAACCATTAAATTTCCTGTGGATCCAAAATTGAGCACAAGCCCCATCTGGTAAGAGTGATTAGAGGCCTGATGAGGGAATTTAATTTGCAACATTCAAAGACTAAATCTGAGCAGATCTTGTCACCTGGGACTGGAGTGCTGCTTGCTGTCGTCTTAAAAATCTCGACCTAAACTGGAAATGGAATGTAGAAGTGAAAATGTTACCCAGGGGCCAAGCTTGACAGGATTGTGTTTCATTATGTGTCTCCATCAGGCTTAGAGAGCTGCGTGGAGTTTCAGCTTTGGCTCGGTTGGGGTATCTCCTCGACAGGGCATGCACTGAGGCTGTTGCACCCTGCCATGGGGAACAGATCATTAAAGGAGGCTCCATCCTGCCCTTGGACCTCCTACTACCTCATTTAGTCACTTGCCCAAATGACACCAGCTTTTCTATTCCAGTAGAAGGAGCCAGGATAATTTAGCAGTGGCTGTAACAAACAGGCATCTCCGAGATAGGTTTGTTTTTGTTCCTGGCAAAACAACACTGCATTAGACCTTATTACTGAGTCCACTCAGTGGCATGCTGCAGATCTCCTGTCCTTTGGAACTCACTTGCCGGCCAGCTGAGATGCAGGATGTGCAGGTGTATGCAGGAGCAAAGCCCGGTGTTTTGGGTTTTCTCTGTTTGCTTGGCTGGCTTTTGGGTGAGGTTTTTATTTGTTTGAACCATTAGGTTTTGGTCAGCTACTTCTGTGCCACAGCTGTCAGTTTGTAAATGATTATAAGCTCCTAATTAAGAACCTGTTTCTAATGGCAAAGCTCTAGCTCACTGAAACATATGTTGCTAGGGAGATAGCCGTATCCAGTAAAGTGAGGAAAATAGATGTGTAATGCTTTTTTACCGAGTCAAGATTTCTTCTCACATTCATAGCCTAAATTCCACAGATTGATTTTTGGCGTTGGTGTCCAATACAGTTTTGGTTTGCTGTTTGAAAACTACAGTAGTGATGAGTCCATCGGAGTTTGGTTTTCACTTACTACATGTAGCAGGGTAAATGTGATGGGTTAGTTACGCATGATGCTGTATGTATGGTTTCACCTTCCTTCAGCCTTGAAGCTGCTCGAGCTGCCTGTTCGTTGGAAGCTCTTTTTGCAGTTACAGGGATGTGTATCCTTGCCTGTGGAAATCTCAAAATGCCATTTGGAGTAGCTGTCAAATAGGAGGAGCTATTGACCTTGGTCAGACACTGACTGGTTACCACTGAGACTGTTACCAGCCTGTGTCATAATCCAGTCCACAAGCCATTAGATGCTTCAGTATTGCAGATTGCTTTTTCTCTTGTTCTTGCGCTGAACAGAACCATGCAGGTGTTAAAAAATTGGCTTTTTTTTTAACGTACTACCCACATGTAATAACTGCAGCATATAAATCAGCAGGATATTGTGAAGGGAGGAGTCAGTTAATGAAAACACCCCGTGAACTGCTAACTTAGCGCTCTGTTTGCACCCCTGCTTGCAGCAAGTCATTATAATCAAAGTTTGCATGGTGGAAGGAGCTACATGACAACATCAGCACTTGTCCCTTTGTGCCACTGCAAGTACATCAAGTGCTGAGGTCTGACGGGCTGATGACAGTGTTTTTCTCCTCTAAGCCATTTTGTAATGCAGGGTGTCCAGATGCTGGGTTCTTGCAGTGTCCTAGTCCAGGACACTTTACAGTGTCAGGAAAAAAGAGAATAATAATTCCTTAATTTTGTTGGCTGTCATGTTTATGTGGGAATGGGAATAGCACAATTCCAAAACCAGGATTCCGACTTCTCTGGAATGGTGTATTATTAAATTACCTAAGAAGGTACCTGATTCTTTATGCTACGGAAGGATGTATAGATCATCCTTTGTCTGCAGGCAGAGCTGACCCCTGTGAAATAACAAGCAGGTTTTTCATCAGTGCCTTTTGTGAGGGTTTCTCATTCCAGGTGTGTCCTTTTCCTGGCCTGAAGAATTCCTTCTTGAAAGTGTTCCACATCCAAGCTCCAAAAACCAGCCTACACCACTGATGAACATGGCCCATTGTCACCTGTCAGCTTGAAGCTGATTTTTCTCTTCCAGAAGGGTCGACAGCGAGACAAATCTTTCCATCTGTGTGTTTTACTTGCACGTACTTGCTCCAAAGAAGGGAGGAGGTTCCCTAGATAAAAGTACTTACTGCTTGCCTTGAAACTGTTTTCTGTAAATGAAACTCTTTCATCTCTGAACTTAAATATATTTCAACCCCAATTTAGGTTCTTTTTCCCTCTTAGTCCTGGACCACTCTAAGTTATTTAAAAAAAAGGCTTACTTAATAAGCCCCAAAGGTAATCAGAAAGAAGACAGCAAAATGGAACAACTCTTAAAATATTCCTCAACATCTTTAGGGAATACTTAATGCACACAAGGTCAGGGCTTTGTAATGGTAATTTAAGAGTTGTAGGAAGTGATCCATCATTTTAAAGAGCAACATTGCCATCCTTGACAAAAAGTTTGTGTTTCGGAATCCACTTGAGTCCCTGCTCACCTTAGGAAAACAAACGCTGGCAGATCTTCCTGTAGGACATAATGAAGGAGATTTTCTATAATGTTATGCAAATGTCATGCTAAATTGTATGTAGGCATTGAGAAGTGAGAGGCAATTGCGGCTGTCCGGCTTTCTGGAATGTACTAACCTTGTTAAAATCATAGAATAGTTAGGGTTGGAAAGGACCTTAAGATTATCCAGTTCCAACCCCCCTGTTCCGGATTAATTTCTCTTTCTGGAGCAAACATTATATGGAAATTACCCTTGACTGCACTCCATCGTTTGAAAGGTCACAGCAGTAGATACAAAATCCATAGGCAGTCGATTGCCTTCCACGTATTCAGCATTACTGCTCTTGCCTATTTTACCCTTAGGCATCTTTTATTTCTTGCACAGATGGTCTCACTCAGCCCTAACAAAATGTTTTAAGCTGTTGCATAAATTAGAATAAGAGGCCCCGAAGTACAAAAGTGCAACTCTTTGGGAAGAAGTTGGGATAGGGGGGAGAGGCAAGGAGAGAAATCAGCACAGGGCCCTGCTTCCCTCTGGCACCAGCGTGTATTGGCTTCAGCAGGCAGGTTAGTCCCAGGGATTGTCAGCAGGGCAAGCTGGAATTGATGGTGTATGGAGGAACAACTGGATGAGGCTGCAGAGGAGTGAGTGTATTTGCCATTTGCATAGCACATCACGTGTACCAAAGTAATGAGTAAAGGTGGTCAATATCTTTTGACATGTTTTCTGTATTGGAGAGGTGGATTTGATCAAGCTCAGTGGATTGGGAAGGGGACTGGATGGGATTGATTCAATTTATGCTTTTATTGAAATGTTATATAATGATAATCAGCTTTCAGCCTTGTCATTTGCCTTTGTTAAAATGAAGCTCCTCAGAAGCATTTGCCAGATAGTTCTGAAATACTGATTGTTATTTCCAACATGGTGGTGTGGTTTGACCCCAGTGGGCAACTGAGCATCACACAGTGGGATGAGGGAGAGGATCGGAAGAGTAAAAGTGGGCAAACTCATTGGTTGAGATAGAGACAGTTTAATGGGACAGAAAAGGAAGAAAATAATTATTATTATAATAATAAAATAATCAGACTATGCAAAACAGGTGATTCAGAACACAGTTGTTCAGCACTTGTTGACCAATGCCCAACCAGTTCCTGAGCAGCAGCCCCCAGCCAGCCTTCTCCTAGTTCTGTGCTGAGTGTGACATCACATGGTATGGATTATCCCTTTGGCCACTTCCTCTTTGAAAGAAATTCCACGTGCTCGTCTACTTTAACAACTTAAAGCATCGACACCAGTGGCTGACCTGCAGCGTCTTCTGTATGCAGCCTGATATGCATGGATTTTGTCATCTTGGATGGGTGTTCATAGATTTACCAACTTCCTGTAGCACTCTAGTGCTTTTGACTCCTGTATGTTACCAACTCCTGATCTATTAACCTGTAACAACTGATGCCGCTTCTGGTATTGCAAGTTCTTGTCTTTACTGGTCTGCAGGCTGATTGTCATTGCATCTGACTATTGTAGTTCTTGCTTCTCTTGAGATGTGCAGACAGAAACAGCACGGACACACCAGACATTATATATTAGTCACTGTCACTGTTGCCTCTGACAGTGAAACGTAATAAATGGGAACACAGCCTTTTATAGGTTGGAGTACTGCAAGGTGGGTTCTGGAAGAAATAGAGTGTAGCATCATTGTAACATTAACCACTCCATTCCCATCTTGCAGAGGTACCTCTGTTTGCTCAGTAGCCCTTTTCTCCTCACCATTTTTGCAGTAAAAGAGGAAAGTGCAAGTTGCATCTGGTGCAGTTCTTTATTGGTTGGAATTAGGTTTTATGTATTTGTAAGCCTGTGTCTCTGTAACCCTGTTTTAATGTGAGGTGTGTCATTTATCCCCTTGAATAACGCATTAGCTGTTTTCTTCACCTTCTTTTGACTGAGAATATTTCCGTCTTGTGTAGCACGTAAAACTCAAGGTGACCGTCTCTATTTTCATGTGTGCTCTCCCTCTAGGCAAGAGGTTCCTGTCTTCCTTTTGGACAGTTAATGTAGAGAAGAGATGTTCTCCTTCGACTAATGAGATGATGTGTTTCGGAGTAGTCAGTTACGTTTAGTCACTTAATGAATTGTGTTTTGCCAGTTGACAGAGAGGTATTTATACAGCAGGCAAAGAATCCAAATCCAAAAGAGAAAAAGGAAGCAACTGTGGCTGTATTCATAAAGAAGTATTTACAGACCAAATTGAGATGTTAGAATAGTGTCATAGTCAGGCTACATCTATTACTAGGCTACAGTTATACTTAGAAAGTACCAGTCCCATTTTCACAAGTTTTTCGTGCTGTTTTGTAGCATTTTGTTTAATAGCATCTTATTGAAAATTTTGGCATGCTTCTGCCATGCAGAATAAAATAATCCGACTTTTCTTGTGCATTGGTGGGCTTTTTGTTACAGTTTTTGGAATGACGGGGTAGTGCATGTGTGGGAAGCTAATGATGTGGTCTCTAGGTGTTGCTTTACTGCATGGAGTACCGATAATGAGCTTCGAGTAATAGGGTACGAGTCCCAGAAGATGAATTCTGATTACCTTTGTGGCATCATGCCCTGTATGCTCTTTCTTCCTTGATGTTTCTGTAAAGAACATTTGGATTTTGATGAAGGTATTGCCTGTTTGACTTTTAATTAGATTTGTAGTATGTTGTGTTAATAAATCATGACTCGGTGTTTGGTTATTTTGGGGTTGTTTTCATTTTCTTACAGTCTGTGTTCATTGAATCATATGATGGCAAGCAGCAATTGAAACATATTGCTACCCTGTGTACAAAGCTTATATTTATTGGTCCAGAGAAGGGTGAATTTTGTCCCATGCTCAATAATAATCAGTAAACAGTACTTAAATTGTACCGAGACTAGCATAGTGCAGCATACTGTGAAAGTGCACAGAGATATCCTCCAAGGAAATAGCGTGATAGGTCTTAAATAATACCTTATGGTCACGGGCTATGCCGTTATAAGCACTAAAATTAAATGTACAGCTTCCCTAAACAGCAGGTTGCCTTCCCCACTGCCCCCTTTTAATAAAAACTCGGGGACTTTCTCATGTTGACAGGTCAAATGCAGCCTTTTTATAATCTCCATTTTTTATCCCATTTGGGGTTCTGGAGATATCTTTTCCTTGTACTCAGTCATTTTCCTCTACATCATTTCCTTGTTACTGAGTACTTTTAATTGAAATTTAGAAAAATGGAATTAAACCCCAATCTCTTGCCAGATCTCTTCCAACATAAAGGCATTTACATCACTGCTGGTTTGTAGCTCTGACTCATGTTGCCAGTCTCCTCACTTGTGTTTTGTTTTGTTTAGCAGGCTGCTATGCCAATTCAATAAACACGCCGTTGTGTGTTCCGAGGTAATTTAGCTGCCATTTTGCTTCAGTTAGACAGTGATTGGTTATGGCAGGGCTGTAATGCGTTGTCAGCACAGGTTACTCACTACTTGGTGGTGGTGGCTGAGCATTGTCTGCGACGTAGTGTCACTGCAAAAATGGTTTGACAACGTTGATGCTGTAGTTGTGCTGAGCAGTAACAACTGCAGGGGTTGAGGAAGGGCACCAAGGAGCAGCAGCGCTGAGGGCAGCGATGGGGGTGGAATGCTAAACAGAGCGGCAGGAAGCATCACCAGGGAAAAGTCTGTCCGGTCCGTAAGTTTCGTTCTCTTCTGTTGTTCTTGTATTTTCCCATTGATCAGTTACTACGAGTCAGTACTGTGGGGATTGTGGACACAGGTCCACCGAAGGGCTGGCGATGGATGCATGGGCTTGGTTCTTTACCTTGGAGGCTGGCAGCCTGCGGGGCCAAGGCATAATATGGCTGACAGAAACACCTCCTGCCTGCTCCTTCCCCCCATAGAGAGTACAGGAAAGTAATAATCTTTGCCTTCCATGCCGCCAGTGTACATAGTTTTGCTTCACTCCACTGCCGGGAACATTTCTTTCCACATGAAGGGGCTGCTTGCACACACAAGATGAAACACAAACTTGAGCGTTTTCCAGTAAAAGAGTGTCTAAGACTGGATTTGTAATGTAACAAGACAGTTGTCAGGCATCAGCTTGATCATTTTCTCAGGCAATTTGTTTCATTAGACTCGGACATGCAACACTCTGAGCCTTGTTGTGTAAATACATCCCCTGTGGCTGCGTGATGGGCTCACCATGAGGGACGAGGGGAAGAGGTCTCACCCCCGGCGCATGCTGTCAAGCCCCATCACCAAAACTCAGAGCAAAGTTTTTTCTCAACTTTGGATTCCGTTGCGGTTGGATGGCATCAGAAAAGAGATGTGCAATTGAACTGACAATCAGTGATTGGCACCCTGCATAACTCATTATTGTGTCAAGGATTTGGCATGTCCATGGAGAGGAAACCATGTGCGTTGTGTTGACACTGAGCTTAATTCATATCCTACCAGCAGTTATGCCAAATCCTTATCTCATCGGCTCTCATGCCAGAGTGCTTGCTGGCATGCCAAATTCTTGTCAGAGTAATGAGTTATGCCTAATACCAATCATTCTGTGGCAGATGCCGCCTTGTGCAGCCATTTTGTGTGGTTGGGAGTGTGAGCAAAATGGCTGCATCTTGGTACAGTCTGAGTGGCGTGGTCGGAGCTCTCTGGTAAGTGGCATGAAATGGAAAAGGATTTCAAATGGCATCCAAATGCTATGCCAAATTTTATGGCAACTTTATTGGAAAGTATCTTGCTGTTGTTCTCTGTATCCTCCCCCAACTGTGTATCCCCTCCCAATGTGTTCGTTACCTTTGTGCCTTTAAGATCTTCACAGTTTCATTTGCGAATGCGTCATTCTGAGCAGCTTTGCCTTTCCTTCATCTTCCCCCATACTAGTGCAACAAATTCTGGTGGGCAGCTCTGATTCTTTCTCTTGCTCCCAAGGGATTTGTCTGCAATCCTTGTGAAGGCACAGGTCTGTGTATCAGCCTACCACACCTCATGGTTTTAGCAGTTACGCTTGCCAGGAGATTGTCAAGGGAGATGTGCTATCTCCCTGCTGAAAATAACACATTATCTCTCTAACTCTGTAGAAGGTAGGAAGGAATGTCAAGGAAAAGAGAACCCACGTGCATTTTTGACATTTTCCTATGGGAGAAGTCCAAGGTGCCACCAAAGCGGGAGCGAACATTTGAGCTGGGTTTGAACGCATAATCGAGTTCTTTGTTGAGAGAACTGAATACTATGAGAAAGGGAAAGGAAGACTTCCAAAGGGTATGGTGGTAATGCGTATCCGTAAGGGGGAAGAGTGTAGAGTATCTCCTGTTTAGCTCTGACTTGAGGGTGTAATTTCCTGGAATAAAGAGAGCAAGAAAAGGCTGAATGTTCAGTAGTTCACATTTGCTTCAAAATCAAAAGGTTCCCAAACCAGCTTGGTATTCTCCATTACAAAGGTATGACAGGTTATACTCAGGTGCTTTCAAGCACAGGTCAAAAAAACCCGTAAGGACATCAGACTCCCTATAGTGTGGTCATGATTCATTCTCAAGCCATGACCAAGTGACAATGCTTGAAAGCAGGTTATTCATAATCATGTTGTTGTTTAAGCTGAGTTACTATTTTATATGCAGCCAATTGGTTTTTCAGGATTCTTCTGCATGAGGCTTTTCCATTAGTGTGTTATATGGAACACAAACCCCATAGCAGGATCATAAAGTTCTGTACTTAGAAAAACTCCTTAATTTTCTGTTTTTAATAGAAAAGAAAATGCACCTGGGCTGACAATGAAGATGCCAAGATTTTCCTTAATTTAATTTGAAACAGTTCAAGAGGTTTACTTTGGATAGCAGCAGAAATGAGGGCCAAACTCAGGTACAGTTTAATTGAGTACAAATCATTTGGCTTCCCTGGAATTACTGTAGCTTATGTAAAATCCACTGTAATTGGGCAGTTTAAGTATACACGCATTTGCATTTCTTTAATATATCAATTACTTAGAGAACATTCCTAGACAGACACTTCATGGGTAGAATACCCGGTGCTAAAAGAGGTAAAGGACAGACACAGGACATATCTCTGTTGAGAATATCTTAAAAATCATGGATAAAAGTAAGACTTTGGTGTGAATTAGAGCTTCTCTGCTGAAAACCTTCCCTTGTGATGAGCTGACCATAATGGACTCTGGGTATGCAACCCCTCTGCTACTGTTACGGTCACATTTCACATGGAGTGTTTTCTGTGGGACGACCACATGGATGAGGTGCATCTCTAAAGTTACTTCTGCTTCCTCGGGGCTGTGGTACCCAGTTAGCCCTGAATATTTATGCAATATAAATGGGGAAATCGGTGGGTTCCCTTGGTGGAAATGTGATATTGGTATTTTTTTTAAATAAACTTAAATAAGGTCAGAATTTTTTATCCTCTAGAGAAAATTTCACGTCTGATTAAATAGTTTACATAAACTTAATCTTTTTCTGCTAGATGCATTATAATCTCAGATATTATTCATGTAGCTATTCCTCTGTGAACCATAAAATGTTCATTTCTTCAAAATGAATATGAAGCTCAAAGCGTTAGTGGTCTTAAGAGCATAAAAAGTTTATTGCTTTGTGCTTAACATTTTTCAAGTAACTTTCGAAAGCTGAACAAATTTTGCATTTAGATTAATGGAAGATGTTTTCCATTTGAAGGAACTAGCAAGGGAGCAGCAATAACAAAAATCCCCCAAGGTTAAAAATGTAGTGCTTTTGATTTTTACCAGAACTGTGTTAGCAGAACAATCATTTCTCAGCATGGAAAGGTAACATAATTGGTCTATACAGTGGCAATATAGAAAACGAGTATGCTTCAGAGAAAGCTAATATGGCTCTACTTAATAATTTCCTTCAAGAGCCTGAATTTGAATGTGTATTTCACCCAGCTTGAGGCAAACAATTTGTACCCATAAGTTCTAGTGGAAGTTGCCAGGGGGTCATGCAATTTATTTTAGTTCTTGAAGTTTTCAGAACCGCAGACCTAAATGCGCATTCCTCTGCATTGTTTCTCCAGTAATTTGATCCAATTGGGCACCGTTTCCTTTCTGCTCGATTGTGGTAGGTCTAGTGAAAAACGCAATCCTCTCATGAAATACTGTGAAAGAAAAGTTTTCTGGGAAGAGAACCTGCTTCTCAAATGTACACCACCAGCCCCTTGGGGGATTTCTTCCATCCGTTCATTCCTTAGCACCTAAAGCCTGCTCTGCTAGTTTCTGGAGAACTGATGTTACGATGCAAATCCACTTTCCTGTCCAGTTGTACTTTTAGGCTCTGATTGCGGAAAAGAGCTTTCTTCAGAATAGATTAAATCATGTATTTGTCCTTAAACACAGGACAGTGCTTTCTTCCAGCACTGACTGCAGCCTGCTTTCCATGTTCATAAAACCCAGCAGCACAGTTCCACGTGCAGAACAGTGTCATGCTTTTTGACAGATATTTTACTATGGTAAATCATACTGTCCCGTAAAGCTCAGAGGTTTGGTGGTACAGTAACTGAGGGGTCCTTTCTCTATGGAAGTGTCAAGGAATAGAAGGAAAGGGTTCTGCTTTTCAGTATGATTTAGAGCTCTTGACTCTCATTCTCCTCTGGCTACTGAAGGCTTAGGTTGACCTACAGGGCAAGGCACTGGGAATGGGCTTTAAGTTTCCCCAGTGGGGAGGGTACTGATATAAGTATTACACCTCATCACCATCTAGAAGCAGTGAAGTTAGAGGGGGCTAGGTGGTTTAGAGGGACACTGAGTTTATCAGAGCATTTGTATCTAAAATGTTACGGAAAATGCATTACAAGAAACAAATTCTAAGGATGGGAATTGCTCTACTTAGATCAGGCTGGGTCCCCCACTGCTAGGTTGTGGGAGCAACTGGGATTACATGGAAGGTGTGGGGAGAGGATGACACAATTCTGGAAACTTCTTTCTCAAAAAGGACTGTTTCTTGCATTCTTGCTTTACGATCCAGCTGTGCACATTCACAATGTATATGCAGACACTTGTTTTTTGAAATCGTAGCCTTTCCTCCCAGAGCTGCTTTGTTCCATTTGTTTTGTCAGGTGAGTTTGTTTCTGTGTCTTCCTCAAATATTAACTGACCTCCTCAGTTGTGCCTAAAGTTTCAATTCATTTATTCTTTATTTTAGTGGGATCATTCTTTGGTATGTAGAAAAGAAGTTCTGGCCTTCTTTAGCATGTCCATGTTCTTACATTCTCCCTTAGCCAAGGTAACAAATGCTGTAATGTTAATTTTATGGAATTCTTTGTCTGCTGCAGTTCTAGATATCCATCGTGTGATTTTGAAGCCAACAGGAGTTTGATCCTTGCCTTTCAATAAAGTCACTCTGCTTTCTTACCTAGATGCCAAATGAACAGATCTTGCAGACGCAAGGTGGAGTATAAATAAATCCATCCCTGTAGTAATTATCACCAAAACCTAGTATCTCCTACTTCTGAAGCCAGGGGCAGTCTTGCTGGAAGCCCGCCTTTGGGAAATGCTTTTCTTTCCTTCCATGCTTCATCAAGGTTATTTGCTCTGTGCTGACTATAACCTGTGGCCATTTGTCAGCACGCTGGTTTCAGAGCCAGGATTCGATCAGTTTACTGTGGTGAGGTAAGGGGATCCTTTTCCCTTTAAGAGGCCATGATCGGAAAAACATGGCCTGAATTTCGTTAGCAGTGTGACAATGAGAGAGATAAGTAGATGTGACAGTTATGAATGACGTACTGTCATGCACTTCTGCGTTCTGACTCAGATAAATTGACACTGCTGTCAAACACAAGCTATGGTGAGTAGAGACCTCTGATGAACCTTCTAATATGGTAAATGGGAGTCTTAATTCTTCATTAACTGGAAAAAGGAGATTTGGCCATGTAATTTTCTCCTTGCTGCCTGTTTTAAAGATTCCAATAACCCAGCATTTACAGTTGACTAGGCAGGGATTGCTTTTTCCTATGCTAGCGACATGTAGGCTGTGAAATCTAAGGAAGCGCCGCTTAAACACAGACTTATTGCCTTGGTTATCTTTAATGACTTTGAAATGTATTGGCCTCATTATGGAACAGTGCAGTTATCAATTCCTCTAATTAGGTGATGTGGTCCCATAAGAAATTTAACATTAAAGTGCAAAAATGAGTTAGTGGCATCAATTGCTGGCAACCCGGGTGTTGGCACTGGATTTAAAGCAGTGGTGCTCTTTTTCCTGGTAGCTATTCTGCATCAATCTGATTCATTCAAATTTCAACAGTAGTTTCTTTTCGATTAATTTATTTTTGCCTACGTGAAGAGCTGTTTATTTGTCTGAGAATTTCTTTGCTCTCAGAAGCTTTATTCTGTGGCATGCTGTGGGTGGAACTACTGGCAAACAATGACCTAGCTGCTGCAGAGCAAGCTCTCCTCACTCACAGGTCAGGCTAGTCAGTAAAACTGCCAGGCCAACTCTTCATGTTTAGTGGGCCTTTCAATCTCTCAGGAATGTTCCAGCAGTCACTACAAGTGCCTTGCCCATGGTCCTACCACGCAGCAGCAGAGCTGGGAACAAAGCGCGGTACCCGCAGTTCAGCCACCTCTCCAGATTTTGTGATGCTGTTCCCTCCCACCAGTGTCTGTCTGAGGTTGCGTTTCTCTTTCCCACCATATGGAATGGATTATCAGCAGCCAGTTTAGAGCAGGCGTTCGCCTGTCTTGTTGAGAGGAAAAGAGGGGCTGAGAAACCTTACTTTAATGTTGTCTAGTTACTGCAAGTGTTCTGGTATGGTTGTATACAAAAGCAAGTGCACAGTAATTTGTCTCTTGTTATCCTTCTCTCTAACTCATGTAGAACAACCTCATAGTTGATTTCCCTATGAATTTAATCTCCAGTTTATAAAGCTTGGTGGTGATTATGGCAGGCCAGTGCACAGTGCTAACATGGGGAGGATATTTACATGAATACATCGGAGAGCATATTGCTATGAATTAAAACTTTTATGTTCATTTGAATAAGGGCTTCCAAAGGCATCTAAAATCCTCAAATTACCAACCACAAATGATCTCAAAACCAGTACCGGAGTTGCATTTCAGTCTGGTTAGGCCAGCAGTAACCCAGGGACGGAAATACCAGCATACGCTTTCCACGCAGACAGGTATCTCATGGTGTCCTGTCCCTGCTTTACTGAATCTATAAGGTTGTGCTACTCTTTTCCTCTCTTCTCAAAGGCAAAGCAGTAGTGGATCACAATATTATTAATTTTCCTCAAATAGATCACAGAAAATTGTTATTTGGTCAGATTCTTAACCTTAATGGTTTTAGTACATGTATTTCTGAGTATACCTTGTCTGAGGCATCCTAGATATTTCATTAGCTAGGGAGTTACTGCAAGGGCTCTTCCTCTGTTCAGCCATGTCATTGTATCTCTGACTACTGCAGATTGCAGAAGCCCTTCATAGATACCATGATTTGTTCTAAGTCCAGATGATGCCCTCACCTGCAACGTCTCTGAACATCTCCCAGCACTGTGCTAAACACTGTGACCTGCGTCTGCTGAGCACTGTGTCTAGTTTATTCACTCATCTTCTGTTCAGAAAGCAAAGGAGTTGCAGTATGGTTTATTGCTTTAAATAAACATGCACATGTGCAGTCCCACACAGTGCGTGTCGCTGCTGACATGTACTTAGGAGAAGTTATGCGGAAGAAGTTCTCCTTTTACTTGGACTGGAAGGAAGGAGGTGTGGGATAATTCTGCTTCCTGAAGGAGCCAATTCTGCTCTCTTGCATTAGCTTTCAAGATATTTTTGTTTCTCTGGTAGACAGACCCTGTTCGAGCAATGGATATCATCAGAATCTCTGAGAAGCACAGTAGTTATCTATGCCTAAATAAGGAAGAAATGAAAGTCTGATCCTCCTTCTAGTTTTCTCCCTCTGTACTGTTTATTCTCCATGGAGTTTGCAGTTTTCCTTCTCTGAAAATGGTATTTTCGGTGGTGACATTTCCTACTTGACCATAACTTTGCATAGTCAATGCAAGAAGAACAGGAACTGTGTCAGGAGCAGGATCATCTGTTAATTCTGGATATTGTTCAGGAATCAGAAAGTTGACAGCAAAAAACTGGAGCGCAGTTGACCTTTGTTTCAGTGCAGACTCCATGTTTTCCCCCTAGTCCCAGGTGACAGCCCCCATGTGCTGTGTGCAGTGATGCATGCTCCTACACCACACATCTTATCTCATGTAAAATATTTCTGTGTTGTTCTTACAGGCATTTCATAAAAATCAATGAAAATGATTTATCAAAGAAAAAGAACTTAAGTCTTGGTTAAGGAAAAGACAGACAATGACCCTGTATGATAGTCCTACAAGCCCTTAAACAAAACGTCTCCTTCAAAAGAGTCGCTGTAGCTTTAATATTGGCTGCTGTTTCCTTGAATGGAGTTACCCAATCTTTAATCAAAAGAACATATCTCCCATATCCCTGTCTTTAAAAACAGCAATTATGTGTAAATGCCTTCTGATTTATTTGAGCCAGGGCCACCGGCCAGTGTGAGTCACCACAATTTATTGCTAACCGTCACTTTTACATGATAGGTTTGTAACAAATATCTGCCGCATATTGTTAAATTAATCTTCCATTTAAAATTAATGGAGTTAGACTCCCCAGGTTCAATGTAATTTCGTGTTCACGGGCAGGGAGTGATGTGAGCTGCATACAAAATGAGCCGAGGCCAAACGCCCTAATCTTTCATCACCTTGAACCTAGTGACTAGGACGCCTTCTCAGCACCAACTAATGAGATTGAGCTTGCTTCTCTCCTGAGGATGCCAGCTCAAAGAAGCTTTTCTGCTCAGATACAGCAGGCTTCGTCTTATTTTAATAATTCCTCAGATATGACATGCCTGATGTTATGTATGAAAGAGTCAGGCTTGAAAAAGAGATGAAATGAATTTTATATCATTACTTCAAACCCAAAACCAGCTAAAGGAACTATGTCACAGTTAAAAAGGCAGTAAGCATTTTAGCCATGAAATATTTTGAAAGTAAACAGGAGTCGTCCTTTCATTTATTATTATAATGTGGCCTCACCTTAGACTCATCTTCTGTAATTCTAGTCCCATTCATAAATTAATAACAATAATGTAAATGAAAACAGCAGGCTGTCCAATAAGCATGTGGATGGGACCATCAGAGAGAAGAGATTTAATTCCTAATGGAATATGCCATGCTGTAGTGCTGAGCTCTATCATTTCTCTTTGTGGGCATTTGTAGAAAATGAGCCTGTCTTTTATGCAATGGCAGTCTGCAAATGCCTCATGTATTGTTTAAAATCACAGAGTAGGAATGTATCAGTGTGGCTTTCTGTCTTCCTTTTATTGTGGCCTTAGAGAAGTAGTCATTTTGGTTATATTTTAGTATTTAACAGTGCAGGAGACTAATAGTATCAGTTACATCTGTGCAAGGGTCTCTCACTCTTACTGGCTTCCCAGTGTCCCTGACCACTTCTGTACAGGTACGCAAGAACCTGTATCTCCATACATGTCATGGGGATGTGGCCATGTCATGTGTAGGCATCATGCAGTGCAGATGGGGTTCAGCGAGCTCTCTTCTGCTGTGCTAGAGAGCCTGCCTCAAGAGCCACATGCCAGCCAGATGATGAACTCCTCAGTTCTACCCTGTGTATGTTCTCTGCACAGAGAAAAGTAGCTTCTTCCTAGGAAGAAAGATTAGAAACATGGAATTTTTTCAATCTATGAGGGAATGTCTTTGGAGAAAAAGGTTTCTGCACAAGCTACTGTTGACCAGAGAAGAGCGTGAGTTGTTACAGAGCATGTGGTGGGTAGGATGAGGGATGGTAGAATGTGAAGGTTTCCAAATCTTCCTCTTATTTTCATGTATGTGTATGAAGGCCAGGTTGGACGGGGCTTGGAGCAACCTGCTCTAGTGGAAGGTGTCCCTGCCTGTGGCAGGGGGTTGAAACTGGATGAGCTTTAATTGGAACTGGATGAGCTTTAAGGTCCCTTCCAACATAAACCATTTCGTGATTGATTTAAAATCTTTATCAGTCTTTCTCTATGTTGCATCTGTTTGCTATAACTGTGTGGACCTCACTCTGGTGCTTTCATGTCTTGTACCACTTTGTATCAGATGCAGCTGTTCTGATTGCTCTTGAATTCTGACTCTAATTAAACTGCTGGACCAGTATCAGGCATCTACATTTTGGTGGTGGCTGTGGCTGAAAAAGTCATCATCACCACTGTAGTAATTTCATAGAACTACTGATTTTGACTTTTTAAGTGGTATTTATATATTTAAAATCAGTTTTGTGGTTTTGCTCTTGTTCCTCTGTACTATTTTACCTCATTTAACCCTCAAAACTTTGTCAGTTCTTTATTTTGTTGTTTTCTTTTCACAGAGAAATGTATCATGTGCACCCTCAGCCATAAGTACTGTTTGTTCTTTCCTAAAACATCTGAAACCCGGTGCTCCACTGTGTGCCTCAGAGTCTGACATCCCCATGTTTCCTCTTCCTCCACATAATTGCTGCCAACCGCCCCATTTTTCTTTCCCCCTCAGATACAGTATTTGGGTAGAATAACAGATATGCCCAAATAATGTGGACAGATCCGTTGGCCTGTTTGTCAATCAACACTCACCACAGTAATAAGGACTACTGATAAGAAAGCAAAATTTAAAGCCATGGCTACAGGAGGAGGGACCAGCCCTCGGTGTCTGGTCCTGAAGGAATCACTAAGGGGTCTGTGGGTCTGATTGTGGATTAGAACCTGGAACAAGGGGGAAAGTTGCAGGGTGTGCAGTGGCGAAAGCAGTCCCTATGGTGACATCAGCGTTGGTCTGTGCAGGGAGAGCCTGACAGTGGCAGGAGGAGCTTTCGTGCATCATCCTTTCTAGCAGGTCACTTGTATGTAAAAAAGATGGTGCCAGCAAGGACTGCCTGTGCTGTCTGGCAGCAGAGAGAAAGATAAATCAAGTTCCTTTTCTGCTTTATTTACTTGCTGTTCATTTTTATTCAAGGCTTTGCAGCAGACAGCAATGAAACTTCTAGATATCATAAACAAAAATCAGGTCTCCTGTCCACTGATACAGATCAGGGAGGCCAGTGTGTGTGTTGAGAAAGAAGAGGGCTGTAAAGAAACGTTGAAATAGATTTATTGGAGACTTCAGTATCTGTTGAAGTCAGCAAAGCTGGAATAAGCTTTAAGTAAACACTATCAATTTCCGTGATAAGATTTAGATGGTGGCTTCTGTTTCTTTTTTCATGAGATGAACCAATATTCCAAAGCTTGTCTTCATGGAAATGTGATGAAGATGCAAGCAGCTCTGTTGTTAGCTCCTTTACATTAGGCTTAGTTACAGTCAGTTCTCTTGGAGTAGCAGAAGATGTGTCTCTTAGCACTGGAATTTCTCATTACATGGGGTTTGCATCTTAATGTTTTTCCTGTCTTCTTATGTTCTGGACTGTGGCCATTTTGCAAGGTGCAACAGTCACCAGTCCCAGCTCCTGCGTTGGTGCTGTGCTGGACCTTCTGGACAACCTTGGAAGCCTTTTGTCTTATTTACTATTATGGAAAAACCACATTCAGGTGAGATGTGTTCCTTAGTTTCAGCATCCAGAAGTATGAAAAAAGTTCCCTTCTATGCAGTGCATTTGATGGGGAATAAAAATTACTGATGGCAGCCCAGACTGGACCCTTTTGTTCAATTCAGCTATGATTATGGAGCCTATTAGCTGGAGTTACAGCCTATTTAAGAGCAGTGCTTACTAGTAATGGGGGCCAAATGATTTTGGAAAGTTCAAATTTACTGGGCTCCCTGCAGGAATGAATTCAGCGCTGAACATATTGATGCAGAGCCTGCATGAGGCTGTTCCAGTGGGACTCAGAATTGTGTGCTTAGCAAGAAATGAGCGGGTAGTAGAATTAAAGATCAGATAGATGTGAGGCTCAAGGGCAGTCTAAACTCTGAAGTTCATCACAGCAGCTTAATCAGACTGAAATGAGTGCTGCATTGACAGGACTCCAGCTTGTGTGTGACAGGAAATTTAGCTTGTTCAAGTGGTGCTGTGTTTCTGCTCAGTCTGGGCTCTGGAAGGGCTTGGAGTGTCTAAAATGATGGTGAGATGTTGGTGTTTGGTGGCTGCTGAGGCAGCTTGGCTTTTGCTGATGGAGATGTTGACTTTCTGCTTGATATTTACCTTGGATAGAATGTTTTAGTCCTAAATAAAGCCAGCTCCTGGCACTCATTCAGAAGCAAGGGAAGGCTTCAGGGTTCTGTCAGAGGGTTTTGGCACAATCTTAAGTTCTGCACTGGGGAGAGGAAAAGTTGGATTCTCGGGCCCCCAGTCCTGCACCTGAACAAGACCCCAGGAACCAGCCATCCTCAGAGGTATTAGAACAGTGCAGGGCAGGCTGGAGCCCTGGTCACCCACAAGAGGGGAAGTGCCCACCCCAGCACCACGGCAAACAAGACAGGAGCAGGGGGCTTGTAGCTCTGCTTTGTCATGCATTCTAAACCTAAAGTTCTTCCTACACGTAAATTGGTACTGGTCTTGAAAGTCCTTTTTTGTATAGCTCAGGGAGATGCACTGCTTTGTTGTCCTTGAATGGAGCTCTGAATATTCAGTGTGTGTCAGTTAGATCACTGCTTTCCTGCTTCTGAATGACAATGGCAGACTCTTGATCCAGCCTAGAGACAGGCAGGTGGGGCTGTGATTTTGCACCTTGTGATGTGTAGTAGTTTGTGAAAAGAGCTTGGGAGAATTTGGTGGTGGTGTGTAGTAAATAAATAAGAAGCACAGAGTTGGTTTTATATTTCTGTTACCTTTGATACTGACCTTATAAATTGTATGAATCAGGAAATACCTTCACAGCGGCGTGTTGGTGTCCTATAGGAGCCGAATCTGCCAGGAAGCAGTGGAGATGTGCTCATGCAGGGTTACTGTATCGCAGTCTGGCTGCACAAGGTCAGGCATCCAGGGAAGGACTGGAAGTGCTTCCCGGAGGCTGCAGGAGGGGAAAGACAGGGCAGTTTCTGGGTCACCATTCGGACCAACTGTTCACGTAATTGTTAGATGAGATGTTGCTTATAGGAGTCCTATTTTCAATCGTAGGAGCATGTCCCAGATTTTTGTAAACCATCTGTTCAAGTGCAGAACTTCCAGGTTGTGGGGTTTTGGGTGAGGAGGGGGAAAAAGGCAGAAGGAAGATTCCAAGCGGGAGTTGGAAGTCTTGTGTCAGCTGCGGTCTGGTAGGAGTCTTTTTAAAGCTAGGATGAAAGATCAGGAGCGATGGTTTCAGCTTGACACACAGATGATAAAGCAAGCCTTGAACAGAAGCTGTGGCTGCACAGCAGGTAAAGAAATCCTGCTTAGATTAAAAATAAATATTTTATGCTGCTTGTATGCAGAGCTTTTTTTTCATAGCTTAAAGCCTTATACAATTGGCAGCAAGTAGAAGAAATTAAAAGAATTGTTGTGTTTGCATTGGTTTGTTAAGGGAGGAACGCCTCAAAAAGACACATTGATGGGGTTTTAATGATAGGGAAAATGGAAGGACAGGCCACTCATTAGAGTTATGAAGCATAAAAACATTTGCAAATTACCTGTCTTGGTATGTTTACAGCAAAGAGAAATCCAACCCTTCCAGTGTCAGATGGCAAATAATGTGTTGAGGCAGCAAAGCGCACAGAGCAGGGCTGGAATATGCATGAGCTGGTGCTGGCTGCTCAGAGGGGCAAGCCAGAGGTATGGAACAACATCCTCCACCTCCCATTCCTTTGCCATCCATTTGGAGCATTGTAATGACTAAAGCAGGGTAAACATCGGGGAGGATAAACATTGTTTTCCTGCTGAGCAACAGTGTCTCCTGTATGAGAACAGCATTGTTTTGGCATATGTCGACTCTGAATACCCCTGCAGATACTTTACAGGAATTGCTGCCTCTTTAAACATTTATGCTATTAAAAATCAGGACGATTGTTGACATAAACCTGTGATAGCAGCTGCATTGTAGACAGAGGATGAATTTTTTATGTTATTGATGAAAAGTTTATATCATTTGTGTTCTGGAGTGAGGGAGGCGTATGGGTGCTGAATACAGAAAATGATGTGATTGAAACCAGTTAGAGTATCAGGGTGCAGTATTTATTAATGTGTCCCTCTCAAAAGGAACTTGAACGCAGTAAATGGAAAGCAAAATAAAGCCAAGGGATTTATAACATTTAAAAAACTCTAGTTTGGAGGAAAATGGGCTTGTGGCTGCGTTACCTGGTTTGGGGACCAGTGTCAGCCCCGCAGGATAGATGTTTGCATATCATGAGAGGAGGACACAGCCAGTGGGTTTTGCTTGTGGCCTCTAAGGGCTTGTGGTTGGGGAGGGTGGAATATGATAAAGGCACAATTGCGAAAGGAGTTTTCAAGAGCACTGTTTCTGTGTTTGCTTTCTTGCCTTAAATTACTGTCACTGTGGGGCAGGACTAAGGCTGAGGTTGTCTCTTGCTCTGGAGAAAAGATGTTTACCTTCTTCGCAGTCCTTTCTGTTTTCTTTCTTGTCTCTCGTGGTTTCTTTGTAACTTGCTCTTGCCAATAGCTTAGTGCTTCCCCCGCTGAGAACAGCCCCAGAACACTTCTCTGTGCTACCAAAAGGAAGGACATAGGTGTTTAAGTGGCAAATTTCCCCTTGTTGGAGGGCAGAAGGGTCTGTGCAGTTTGTGATGGTTTAGGTTCCTGTTGTGGGGAAGTTCCACAGTAGCCCCTTCAGTGAATGTCTCCTAAAGGACCCTGAAATCATCTAGTTCCAACCCCCTGCCGTGGGCAGGTACGCCTCAACCTTCATATAAGCCACCAAGCAGCTGGTCAATGGTAATAACTTCTTGTCACCTCAGCCCCAGGCTGTATTTAAACCACTGACCCAGAGGTAAAGGGCTGTGTATCCTATTAGTGGTCCACTGAGACATCCAGTCCTCAGTGGGATATGTCTATAAATGAATATAGCTCTGGATTAATATTGCAGACAAAAAAGCTACATTAAAAGAACATTATTGGGGTTGCAAAGTCAAGCCTGTGTAAGTTAAGAGACGTGAGAATTGAGGTTGCCTGTTCAACCTTAATTTGCCCCCTTCTGTGTGTGCATGATGATACAGCCTTTAATTACATGAGCACATCCACCCAGCCTGAGGCAGACACCTGGCATCGAGAATTCAGCCCTAATGGTTGGAAGTTTGGCAAAGTTATCCTTGATGACAAAAGAGGAGCTTGTAGGAAGTGTCAGCACCCTAAAAAAAGGCTGGAGTTCCTGTTGGTTTCCGTTCATTTTGCTGCAGCCAAAATTTGTTTAAGGTATATTATTCTGCAGGTAAGACCTATCCATGTGGCAGGCCCAGGAGGGGAGTGTGTACCTCAGGTTGGTTAAACACAACAAGGATCTTTCTAATAAAAATCATCTATTGTTTAGACACATAGTGCCAAAAAGATGGAACTGAAATGGGGATCCTGCTGGTTTTGGTGTTACGTATCTAAAAAACCTCAAAGGTGAAAAATAATCTCTGCAGGTAACAACCAAGTCACTCAGTCAAGTTGAATAATAGGAGGACCCCAGATTCTTTTTCATGGTATCTTTTGAGCCCATCAGTGAAAACCCTGTTTTCACTTCAGAGCTGCTTGGGAATTGTTGTATGGTGTTGATGAAGAGCAATGCATGGCATTCTAATTTACATTATGGTGTGGAATATCATTGTTCATTTATACTTCACATAAAGTATGTTCCAGTGTGTAGAGATTACATGTGCTGCTGAGTGCTCCTTGCCCATAGAAATAGAAGGGAGTGCTGCTTAAACAGCACACTAATGGTTAGTTTATCATTTACCGGAGTACTGGCACACTAATCACCAGGGTCGGTTGGGATTTGGGGCAGGAAGAGGCTCCTCCTTGCTGCACCCAGAGTACATTATATTGATCATATCCAATTCAAGTGCTGGTCTCCCAATTCAGTGAAGAACTGCAAGAAAATTGGCAAGCAAGGGCTGACTCTGAAAGGGCTTTCAGAAAGTGTTTGGGACATGAGGCTGAGGAAGTGTTATGTCTGTTATGTCATCCAACTTCAGGGCTCTGAGGATGCATTCAGATGTGCTGTGACCACTTCAGACTAAGCACTGGCCCAGTGAAACTTAGCTGTGAAAGCCCAAATGTCTTAAAACTCAGTGATACTCATTCTATTTGCTTTACACAAATAGTTATTTTCCTGGTGTATTCTCACAAGCCAGGGATGTTTCCCTCCTCACTTAGTAAAGCTAATTTTCTTGTAAACTAATTGTATTCTGAATTGAGCTGAAAATGCCAGAGCTAAGATTAGCTCTAACCTTCAAACTTCAGACCTTCAGACATCAGAGATGAGCCATCCATGTGTAAGTCTTGTCTGTGTGTTTTTAAAAGCGGCAAATAGAAAACTCAGGCCTGTCCTTCAGCCGGAGCTGGCAGGCTGAGCTGCCACCCTCGTTTCTCACAAAGAGGGCAGGTCAGGACAAGTCAGTCAAGAGCAGCCGATGTCTTGGACGGCAGTTCAGGTACAGTGGAGTAAAACCCCTTCCAATGGAGGTCTGTAACATCAATCAGAAACTGCAGAGTGGTCTTTTGCAGGACTTCAGGGGCTGAAGCAAGTTGATGGTGGGTGCTTCTGAACTGAGCTTTTGGCATATGTTTAAACTCCCCCTGCTCTCCAGACAGAGATCATAGAATCCCAGTCTGGTTTGTGTTGGAAGGGACATTGAAGCTCATCCACTTCCAACCCCTACCACGGGCAGAGACACCTTCCACTTAGAGCAGGTTGCTCCAAGCCCCTGTGTCCAACCTGGCCTTGAACACTGCCAGGGATGGGGCAGCCACAGCTTCTCTGGGCACCCTGAGCCAGGGCCTCAGCACCCTCACAGGGAAGAACTTCCTTATATCCAATCTAAATCTCCCCTCTGTCAGTTTAAGATCCCAAGAGAGGAGTTTCATTCTTTTATTTCATATCACTGTAGGTTGTTCTTCCCCACACTGAAACCCTCCTTTGGCACTTCACATAGGAGGACACAAAGAACTGTGCAGAAACTCTGTAATTCCATAGTAACCATTGACTCTGTAATTACACAGTGTGCACAGTTCAATGTAAATATGTGGCTAATACAAGCAATTTGTATTTTCTCAACTGCATTATTAAATCTTGAAATTGCAAACTACATGGAAATTAGGTTGAGAACAAAATGGGTAACTTCACATACTCTATTATTGCAGCATATTATCTCTGGGAGCCTGTCATTACTTTGTAGTTACATGCTATTTGCAGATAATAACCAAGCAGTGAAGTTTGCGGACTTGTCCGGCTCGTAGCTGCACAGCTGAGCTGTTAATTTGCCTTTGGGAGGTGGAGAATGTTGTCAGCTCAGTCCTTTAGGCTTTTTTCTGTAGGGAGGAGGATTTTGTTCTTTCAGGCAAACCTTGACTGGGAGCTGGGGCGATTTTGTATTTACTGCAAATCTACAGGGCACTTGGAGCAGGAGTTGTGTCTCTGCCAGGCTCTAATGTTCACAAGCAGGGTCTTCTTTAGCCTTCGGGTTCTCAGTGCTACATGTCAGATGCTATTTCACCAGTGAGGCTCTTGGACTTCCTAAGTCTGTGCTGCCCTCATTCTGAGCCTTTGCTGGAAAGTACGGCCAGGCATGTTAGGGGCATTTTGAGTCTCTGGTCATTTAGGACTGACATCCAGAGTGAGAAGCTCCTTTGCTACATGCAATATCACTGGCTTTTGGGTCTTCTGATGTTTTAACCTCTCCCCCTTCTCTCTCCATATGGCTTTGCCATCTTGAGTGTGGTGTTAGAGTTCCACTGTTCAGCGTGAATATGTAAATCTCTGTAGTCCTTTTATGTCTCCCCCTCTGCATTTTAGTCCCTTTTTTCTTTTGAAAATTTCACAGAATCACAGAATCCCACATTGGTTTGGGTTGGAAGGGACCTTAAAGCTCATCCAGCTCCAACCCCCTGCCACGGGCAGGGACACCTTCCACTGGAGCAGCTTGCTCCAAGCCCCATCGCATTTGTCTGTATTTTAGAACATCTATGTGTACATGTATACACATGCTATTAAATCCAAGTAGTATATTGGCTGTTTAGAAAGGCAGAAAAGATGGAAGTGTGTGGCTTTGATAGTCAACCTGGTAATCAGGGCATGTGATATATTGAGAGGGCTGAAAACCAACCATAAAATCTGAACTAAGAGACTGAGCTCCTTGCAGGATGACAAAAAGATACAAGGACATAGTCAAGTACTGTAAGACAGATAATGATAGTCACCCATCAGTCTTTGAATTCTCCCAAAAGAAGTCACAGCTGTTGCTCTTCTTCATGAGGAATCTTGATTTATTTACGTTCTTTTGCCTTTACACCTGTATCTTCTGGGGTTTCTAGCCTTTCATGGTAGATTTATTAGCTGCTGTGAAGCAAGGAGGTAGACTTGCAGGGAGGGGGACATGGAGGAGAACCGAGAAGAAGCAGAAGGAAGACAGACCAGTGGGAGGGAGAGGGAGGCAGAGGATAAGAGATGGATGAATTACGACAAATGAAAGAGGAATGAGACAAGGAAGATGATAGGAGAGAAAAAGACTGGAGCAGAGCTTTTGAGAGTGCATGTAAAATAGAGGTCTGGTGGAGGAATCCCAGCAGAAGTGGTGTAAATCAATGATGAGTAAATTAATAGGGCAATTGTGCAAATGAGACTCAGTCATTTAAGCCAAGCGCAATACATCACGGGTGATTTAGAGAGAGTGTAACCCACAGGGCACACCTTTCAATCTACTGAAGATCTAAAGCAGGATGCTGACACGTCAGAAAAAGGAGCAGACGAACAAAATGAGGGACATACATTAAAAGGGAAGAGGTTGTAAGACAAACTCCAACTGCAGGGCAGCATTAAACTCCTTAATGCCAGAGCCGTGTCTTGGAAAAGCTTCCTGTTCCTTCCAGGTCAGAGACTATTACTGTGGTTTCTGATACAGTCCCCTGGTATTACTTCTATTCCCGATGTGATTCCTGACTAGTATCCGGAAAACAAAGTAAAAATGCATCCAGCAACCCTTTAAATGTGTAATTGTGCAGAACTGTTTCCTGTAGCTGCCAGTGCAAGTATTTCTGGATCTAACAGCGCTGAGCTGTGCATGTAGCTGAGGAGGGCATGTTCTGAGGAACTTAAGTGGGCATCTGATCACTGACTGGCCACCACCTCCCTTTGGCCTTGCATGTCCTGTTCTGTGCCACTTTTGGAGTACCTACATGCATTTGTACGCCAGAGAAGACCATTTGCAAATCTTCTCCAACCCTGAAAATGGATTCCTTTGCTGTAGCTCTCAAATGGAGCAGAGCCATTAAATCCTGTGCCCTTTAAATTCATTGGTTGCTAACCTTTTGTAAAGGATCAAAATTAACAGGGTGTTTAAATGGAGCTCTGGCAGTCATTCTGCCCTATTGGTTTGTGTGAGGATTAGACAGTGCCAGGTGGGCCAGTTGATAAAGTGTTTTCTTTCACTCTGTGACTCTGGAAGTTCAGCTCCTTTCCCAAGGCCTTAAGAAAAACAAGTGTTTTTCAATGACTTGTTTAATTTCACCATCTTCCCCCTTTTTTCCCTTGAAATATTTAAGTAGAGCGTGAACTTGATTTTCATTTTCCTCCATAGAAAGTTAAATGTGACCCAAGCGTCTTGTTCAAGATAAATATTTTTCTAAAGGAAACAAAAGAAGTGATGAAAGATGAGGTGGAAAGGGAAACCTTAGCTGCTGCTGGGGGCAGCTGGGTTTTGTCAGTGATGGTGGTTCCTTTCTCTTTCAACTGCTGCTCTTTCCCTGAGAAAAGCAGTTTTTGTATCTAAACCTCAGGATGATAAAATAGTTCTTAACTTAAGAGCATCCCTTTGCAGCCTTGAAGTTCCTTATTGAAGTTTGGCTTGGTCTGAAACACTGCCTTGGAAACCTTGGGATGCAAGAATAAGGTTGTCTTCTTCAGGAGAGTACTCTGCAGCGTGCTAATTTTTAGGGTCAAATAAAGTAAGTCATCCATGAAAATGATATGTAAGGCATGAAACCTCCTCTATGTGCAGTTTTCTGTATGTGACAACTTTGGGGGTGTATCACATTGCTGAGGGGATCCTGGCTTTCCATTAGGATAATTCACAAAGCAGTTCATCTGCATGCAGATCAGCATGAAAATGTCAAACACTAAACTTGGTTTCTGATGCAACAGAAGTAAATGAGGAAGGAATCAGCATTATGCTGTGGAAGTTTAGTAAAGCTCTATGAAGTTGAACACAGAGTTGCAGTCTTCATGGGTGTTACTTTTGAGCTATCTTGTAGAATTCCACCCTAAAGTCACTCTGCTCTGAAATATTGTAGGATGATTTGTATTCACACCAAGCGTTGGGTTTGTGTGTGATCTCCTGTAATATTCAATCATGAAAATCTTCTTTTTCAGGCAGTTTTCTAGTTATTTTCTCTTTCTTCAGCGTTCAAACAGTGGTCATGCCCTGCTTAATTAAAGTGTCAGCTTCGAGACTAGTTTAAAAAGACTCCTAATACAAAACATAAGAGTAAAATACAAGCTTCCAAAAGATCGTTAACTTCCTCAGAGTTAGGCCCCTCTCTGAGCAGTAGCTGTGCAAGACAGACCTTATCAGTGTGCCAGACTGCTTAACTCATACTCCTTTTCTTTTCTATAGATAAGATTTAAAACCATTGTTCATTCTAAGTAAAATAAACAAGTCTTCTGTCTATGGTTTAAGCTACCTGAAAATAGGATTTACAGTTCTATATAATTGCATTTTCTTTGTGTTTGCATAGAAGTCATAGCATAGCTGGAAGATGATGGCAATTATAATTTATTATGCTGTAATTGTTACCTAAATGTTTTTGAATAAGCAAAAATCACATCTGTTTAGGAATAAGTTGCACAGCAAGAGAATTCCCTTTGAAATGAATGCTGTGTTCTCAAATTCTGTAACTGTACACATAAAACAACATATTTATTTCCCCACTGAGTCCATTACATTCCCAAGTCAAACTGCATCCTCTCTTCCCTTCCCATATTAAACCCTTTGATTTAATGGAGGTTTTAACTACTGGTTCTTTAGGGAATTTTCATGAGGCTTTGCACAGATTAGGTTATTGGAAAGTATAGTTATTTGCTTGTAAAGTGGCAGTTCTGTGTCAAAATTGATTTTCTCTGGTGCTGCAGTAGTAAAACAGATAAGCTTCTGCTTTGCATCCAGAATACGCTGATATTGCTGCCATGATACTTTCCTTCTGCTTCCTGCCCAACTCTGTCATAGGCTGGCTTTGAAATAAAGGGACACAATGATCAATCATTAACATTTACATCGATCTTCTTCTTTGTATTAGTGTACATTTACCAGTGATGGCCAGTTGTTTAGAAGGGAAAAATATGTACTGAGGGTTGTGGAGCACTTCAGCTGAGGGGCTGGACACTTTGTTGGCCTCTTAAAGCAGTTGGAGTTGTGGATGTTCAGCATGTTTCACATATTGTCACATTCAGAAAGTGAAGTGTGATAGATGTGGTAGACAGTGTAGACAGGCAAAAGGGACTAAATAACAAATGGATCTACTTTGTCCTGTCTGAGCACCACAAAGAGGTTCCTTACCTGGGTGCCTTGGCCAGCTTTCGCAGCTAGGATGGGTCTCTCCCTTTGTCTGTGCTCATTCCTTTGCAGGCTGGGCTCATGATCTAAGGAGAGCACTTGTCTGCTCCAGATTCAGTAGTATTGCCTGATCCAGGTAGGGCCAGTAACGCCCTGACTGCCAGAGTTTTGCAGACCTGGTTAAGCCCCAGTTTTCGGTTGAGTTCTTCATGTATTCAGTAATGGTTTGTCCATCTGTATTGCTCATCCTGTTAACGGAATTGTTGTCACAAGCTCTCGAGAGATTAATGTATTTACTGTCTTCTGTGAGACATTGCACCAATCAATGGTAACAGTCTTTGACAGAGATGTAAAGGATCTATTAAATTAGATCTGGGTTCCTATTGAATTACTGTGCATAAAGAGCTGGGCTCACCTTATCAGTAGCAGAATGAATGCCTGCTATTAAAGCCCTTAAAGAAAGTTTTCAAGAACACACAGACCAGCAAAGCAGTGGGATCCTTGGAAGGAAACAGCAGTCGGTGACATGCAGCATGACTGCATCAAAGCTATACAGGGAGTGGAAGGTTTCTGCATTGCAGACATGAAGGCATTCCCCTCCCCACCAATCAGCTCCCCTTCCTCCCCAATTTTCTCTTCACTAATTAGATTAGAAACAAATAAAATTAAACTATTAAGGCAATTAAGAAATTCTTAATATTTGATGAGTTAGTTGAATGCAAATCTGTCCTTCAGCTTTCTGCTAAGGGGGTGACTGCAGGGAGCGTTGTGTCCTGAAATACATGGTGCCTGGCCAAGAAAGACAGCAAAATCATAGAATCCCAGACTGGTTTGGGTTGGAAGGGACCTTAAAGCTCATCCAGTTCCACCCCCCAGCCACAGGCAGGGACACCTTCCACTAGAGCAGGTTGCTCCAAGCCCCATCCAACCTGGCCTTGAACACTGCCAGGGATGGGGCAGCCACAGCTTCTCTGAGCACCCTGTGCCAGCACCTCAGCACCCTCATCATAAAAAACGTCTTCCTTGCTATACCTAAAATACTTGGGTTCAAATAAAATAGCAAATCTCTTTTGCTTCTCTCTCCCATGCTATTCACATGTAAGTGCTGCTCTTCAGCCAGCATAGACTGTGCTCTCTCAGTTACCCATAGTCCCACCTTCCTCTTGCTCACAGTTAGACAAGGTGTGTTAGCTTCCTTCCCATGACTGTTCATGAGTTAAACACTCTCATGAATTTGTGATAAATCAAACAAACACCTGGTGACTTCGTAAGAACCTATCCCCAAACACTGAATGAGAGACGGGTCAATAACATTTTACTCTCCGTTTTCTCTCTTTTGGAGGAAAGAGAAGGACAGAAAGTGGCAGACAGCAGCTTGATAGTTTGTGCACAGGATTTACGGTGATGTATCAGCACTGCAGTAACTTCCACTGTGACCCACATATGGAATCTGTGCAATTGATGCTATACAATTATGTACCTGCATCTTTTGCTGTCAATGTAAAGTCATGGGTATAAATGCAAATCTGTTTCCTGCTTATCAAATCTGGCTTCAAGAGGCAACAATGCTGTTAACACTTTTAGTATTTACTTCATGTTCTAATAGTGTGCTCGTACCTGTGCTCCTAGAAAAGTTCAAGTGCCCTTAAAAAGTAGAAGCTTTACTTGATAGCAAATAAAATTGAGCACTTGATATTAATGGTCTTCTAATTAAAGTTAGATCTCAGTATATTCATCTCATTATGTATCTTTTTGGGTACTTGAAGAAGTGGGTTAACCATTTAAGCTTTAAAGCGTTATTTCAAAGGTAAAAGAGAGTGAGTTCCCCTCAGTGTCAGTACTTCAGGTGCTTGTCCTATGGGACATTTTGACTATTTACCAGAGTTTGTTCTGCCAGCTATCCTAAACGTCAGCACTGGGCCATACATGGTGTTCCCATAGGCCAGCACTGCTGGGCTGAAGCCCCCAGGCTGGGTCACCCCAGGGATTCTCATCAGGGCTCTCTAGACATTGTGTCCAAGGGCACCCTGGTAGCCTGCTTCAGCTTTTGGCCTGCTGACAGCCTGAGCACAGCCATCACTGGGGATGGTGGGTATGCTGCCCAAGGGTGTCACATGAGACCTCTCTACATGTAAAGAAGTTGTGGAATTCCATTAATTCATTCATCAATACCAGCCATTAAAAGAAACTGTCTTGTTAACTGGTATCTTGGATACTAATCAGCAGCTTCTATTAAACATCAGCCTGCTGATACTGGCAGAGTCACAAAGGGTAATGACCTGCGGGGCTGGGTGGCACAAATGCAGTCAGGTAGCCTCAGGAGTAAACTGATGTGGGAGCCTATGCTGTAGTCAGAGGCATTTTGGAAGGTGAAACTCAAGGCAGGACCAAGTAGTTAATATTAGAACAAAAAGGTTTCTGTGTTGTACTAAATATCTGGCTCTAAACTGACAGAGTGGAGATTGAGATGAGCTCTTAGGCAGAAGTTCTTCCCTGTGAGGGTGCTGTGGCTCTGGCACAGGGTGCCCAGAAAAGCTGTGGCTGCCCCATCCCTGGCAGCGTTCAAGGCCAGGTTGGACACAGGGACTTGGAGCAACCTGCTCTAGTGGAAGGTGTCCCTGCCCGTGGCAGGGGTTGGAACTGGATGAGCTTTAAGGTCCCTTCCAACCCAAACCAGTCTGGGACTCTGTGGTTCTACGCAGGGGAATTTCAGTTTACCTGAATCCACAAGACGTGTTTATTAAGCTCAACTACACGGGGGAAAAAGAATGTTCGGGAATGTGTGCACGTGTGTGTTTGCACAGCCAGTATGGAAGACAGCAAATTAAGAAAATAAGAGAAAGGAGGAAGAGATGGTCACAGGAAAACAGAATTCTCCAGGGAAATGGATACAAAATAGACTGTGAAGTTCCACTGATGCTGGAGTTACAGGTGACTTAATAAGTCCTATTGGTTATACTGTGATGAGGCTGCAAATGTTGCAACACACGTGGAAATTCTTGACCTTGCCGAGGTGAAGCTGCAGGTGGGGCAACCCCCAGTGTTCAAATCCACACTCAGAATCTCCAGGTTTTTTGGGCAGTCAGTGACGGGTGCTCTACAAGGTCAGACATTTTACACCATTATACACAGTCCAAAGGTGTTATCGACATCTCTCTGCAAACAAAGAACACAATGTTTTTTTTACTTGAAAGTAGAATATGGAAGCGTTACATCATCTGAGGTATTGTTGGAGACTTTGCAAACTGAGTTGAAGCCTCCTGTGGTCTGTATCAGCAAGCAGTTGAGCTTGTGTTGTTCACAGTCCCTATGTGAAGGCAGGATAATAATTCAGACTCATGTCCAAAGCTTTTGACACAAGTTTTTCACTGATGTAATTCTCACTATTCACCTTCTAAATTCTACCATTGTTAAAGAGTCAACACCTGTGATATTTCAGCTCATTCTATTGATTACACATGTACTGCTGGATCTCTATGAAATGTTCTTATCACAGGAAAGAACAACAGCGATAAGGTATCAGTTGAATGGGCTGGAAGTTGCGGGTGAAAGTTAACCAGTGAACTGGGTGAAAGTTACTCCAGATTAACATCATGAACTAATGTAGTCTGACCTTTCCTTGCGCACTAGTGCGAAATAGGTCTTTTATATGTGCTGACTGTTCTGACCACCTATCTGGCATTGTTTGACTGCATTTCCATAGCAGAAGTGCCAAGTTGGGTTGGTGGTATACTTGGACATGTATGTGTAGGCATTTACCCGAGACCTCCAAAGCCACATCAACATGGTGGTCCTCCCCTGAAGTCTAAAATAGAAATAGAGAGCAGCCTGTGGTGTATCCCCCAGGCCACCAGCCCTGTTGCTTTTCCACCACTGAACACCTCAGCAGTTGCTTTTTGAAGAGTATTGCTTCCTTATGAATGCCACACTATGTGCTTCCTGGTCACTTCCTTTCGTGTTGGTTCTCTTCTAAATGTTTGCTCACAGTGGTGAACCTCAGTCACCAGAGACTCCTTACTGTGATGTCTCCCAGGGTCCAGTGGGCTGTGAATCAGCCCGTGCACTTTTCACTTCCGGTTCTTTGTAGAATGAGTTGAGTGGTATTTGTTGACTCTTCCTCCACCTCTAACACTGGATGAAATCTTCGTCCAAGAAGAATCTCCTGTAGCTTCTATTTCTGCTCTCACTGCTGCCACGTGCTTGCGATTGTGCACAGCGCTTGGACCCCCTTCAACCCTCTTCTCTCCCCCCCTTTTTTGAATTACTAGCGGGTGACAAATAGCTGCTGCTTTCCACTCTATTTCACCAGGCACAGCTTCTTTCCTGTCCTCAGGAGGTTTCTGACCTTTCAGTCGATGCCTTTTGCAGCCCCCCAGGGGCCTCCAGGGAGCTGTAATGGACTCACGTTAATTGCCTGTTGAAGGACAGAAGCAGTTCCTGGCAGGATGATTGCTGATCCCCCTGTGAGTACAGCTGTCCTGGCCAGGGGAAAGATTGATCTGACACACACAAACATTTCGGCTCACTGCTCAGTGTGTCTCACAGAGCAGGCACATAATCACTGCTCTGGCTTTAGTGGTTTCCTGCCTGCCCACAGTGCACTGTGGCTCTATTTGCTGGTGCTGTGACTCAGAGGAGCCAGTGAGAGACTATCCATTCTTACCCCCTTGTGGGTTCCGGAGTTTAGATAGAAGATACCCCACAGACTGCAGGAGAATCCAAAGATTTAGCAAGTCAGTCATTTATTGCTCTCAGTGGAAGCAAACTCTTCCATTCTGCCTTAAATGCATTTTAATCTGGTTTAAAATGCAAGCGATGCACATTTTAAAATACACATGCATGTATTCAGGAAAAAGGAAACCCTCCCATGTGTGCTTAAGCCCAAACTCATCTCTAGAAGGAAGCAAGCAGAGGAATTTCTCTTGTGCTCCTAGCTTCTGTTCTTCTGCAGCTGGGTAAACCATTATGTTCTCATTAGAGCAGAGAGGGGGTCAGTTTGCAGAGCTCTGCACAAATATTATTTTTTCCCACTTTTGCTTTGTATACATTCAACCTGTGCTGGGCTTCAAGCTCCAAATCTGAAAGAGAAACTCAGCCAAAGTCAGCAAACGTGCTTTGATAGCTGAGGTCAAAACGTTGCAGTATTATCAACCTATGGGTGTTTTCTATCTGAAAACGTTGGTCAGGTCACATCTACTTGTTTCTTGGCACATGTTCAGCAGAATCATAGAATCAGCAAGGTTGGAAAAGACCTTTACGATCATCAAGTCCAACTGTTACCCCGGGACTGCCAAGTCTACCACGAAGCCATGACGTCTTCATGTCCCGTGTTTTATCATTTATAACTAAGGGTTTGCACAGGTCTGGCCAGCACACAAATAACGTCTCCTGAAGTAAATCCTCAGTAAGTTGAAAAGGATTGACTTGACTTTGCTGTTTAAAGAGTCTTTATGCAGTTGCTTCATCCTCTCAGTGCCATGTTTCACATTAAGCTGAAATGAGATGGTTCTGAATTAAATCCCTGCATCCAGCCTCCTGTGGACCTCGAGGTGCACAAAATCTGGTACTGGATTTCAGTTTTTAAGATGGCACTTGTGTTCGTTAAGGCTTGGACTGAAACCCCGTGTCTGAATGTTCCATGTCACTGGAAATGCCCAAATACAAGGGTCTTACATGTGCTGCCTGATTGTTTCAATAGGTGATAAAAAACCTCACAGAGAAATCAAGTGTTTCTCACAATCAGACTAAACTTTGGGACAGAATTTAGCAGCTCTTTACCTCTTGTGTTTAGTAAATGTTCTGCTTTGCTCGAGTATATACTGGTGAATGAAGTGAGAAAGCAGCAGTGAGAATTCCAGGGACATGAAACTGATAGGAGGCAGTTTGCCATACTTTGGTGTCCTAGAGACATCCATCCACAGATCAGAGAAATATTATTTCTCCAAGAAGTTGCCGTATTGCAACTGTCAATCAAAGTTGTGTATTTCTGTTCAGAACATTCTGCTCCAGGAGTACATTATTTACAAGTGGAAGAGACTTAGAGAACACCCACCCCTGGCAATTGCTGGGTACTCTGAATGTACTAAGGATAAGCTTTGCTGTGAGCTTCCTGTCCTTGTTACTATAGCCATACTTTGTAGCTGTTATTTTGGGCCTGCATCTCATATTTAATATGGGTATGGTTGTATAATCTCAGATGAGGTTCAGATAGATGGAAATGTTAGGGCTGTTTTAGCTGGCCTCCAAGCCAATGACATATTTTTAGACAGAAGAAGAATTTCTCTTTTCTCTTGATTCAGCCCCAAACCCTGCCTAGCGAGAGTAAGTAAAATGAATGCTTGAAACAGCAGAGGAAACAAGATGGGAAGAAGTGTTTCTGTTTTCAAGCCGTGGAGCAGGGTCCAGTCATTAAAGAGGGAATGGCTGGAAACCAGCCAAGATTCCAAACAAAAGCATCTGAAGAGGTCTAGAATAGCCCCAGTGTAATCGAAGTTCAGACATGTTCCAGTATAGGGATGAGTCTCATTGTCTCTCATGTTTGTCATTGTGGATGGTTTTAAAGAAAGGATTAAACTCCACTGCCATTTTTCCTAGAGGGTTGCTAGTGGGATGAGGAAGCTGGGGTACAGTGAGACCGTGTCATCAGAGAAGTCTTACATGTAGAAAGCTCATAGATATCCAGCATACTGAAATAGGTGAATAACACCCAAATATAACCTAAACAACGTGACTAGAGAAAAAATTGAATGTCTCAGAAGGTTGACTTACAGTTACCTTGAAATGAAAGTTGTGTTATGGTTATAGCCCTTATGAGAACTTGGAAATGCTACTTGGGAAAAAAAGGGATATTGCAAGTAGAATGAAAATTTCTGTCTGCGCACAATGTAATGGGGAAACAGGATTCCAGCCAACTCTTTTAATCATACAGTGTTGTACAGTAATGGTCTAAAATACTGTAGCACCTTAAATGTTCATGAGAAGAGGTAACTCTTACCTGAGTTAGGGGCAAGGTGCGTGAAGATGTAACGTGGAATCTAGATGTGAGGCTAAGAGTATATTGGAGCATAAGCTGCAAACCAGGCAGGAATGTGGTAAGCCTTTGGATGACAGCACTCGCTGAGCCTGCTTGCTTAGTGAAACAAGTAGAGAACGAAAAGCTGCTGTTTTGAGGATAAGATCCTTTTTCATTCCAGAAGCTTCCCTCCCTCGAGTGTGCTGCTTGAATAACTAGCCAGCAATGTAAAACTCATTAACAAAATTTCAGACAGCTACAAAGGCTTGTAGACCTTGGTTATTTGGCTTTTAAATGTATTTCATATGTCTCCATGTGGTAGAGTTCCAATGCTGTAAAATATCATGGTCTATTTTCTTTCAAGGGAATTCTTGCTTTCTGGGATAGTTATTATCAGTGCTTTTAGTTTGTCAGTAACTATATGCCTGAAGTATAAATATAGAAAGCAAACATGGCAGGCATAATAACATTCAGGGGTTCATTTTTAGCTTGGTGTAGGAGAATTAATTTGGCTTCAAGCCCCATGGTTCTCATAAAGTTTAATGGGAATTACAAAAGTGATCCTCCTATCCACCATATGAAAACGTACACCTTTAACTGCCTCATTTAGACTTAATAAACAAGCGATTGTATGTTAATACTGAATGACTTTTGGAGTATAGGAAATATGCAAAGCATATGTAGCAGACAGGAAAACCTCTCACGAGAAATGTTACCTGGCAGCTGTGATGAAGCGAAGATTAATTTCATTTGATCAGGCTAACGTATGAGGAATTGAATTCACAGGGACTCAAACCAGGGTTTGTTCAGCTCTCTGGAAAGAATCACAAAGGCTGGAGTGGGCCCTGGAGCAGATTCCAAAGAGTCTGAGATTACAGGGCAACCTCAGAGAGCAGTTACAATGAGGAGAGTGTTCGTTATTCATGTGCTGTCTACTAGTAGTTAGTTATGGTTAGCACTGCTGAACAGTCTGGTGTGAAGGGCTCGGTTGAGATTGTGATTTTTAAAATGAGCTTGAACTGTGCTACCCCGGCCATGTCTCATTCAGTGACTGGCAAGATGACTTATTCCCGTGCCTGTCTCAGCTGTCATGATTGGGATGTGGCTCAAGGTTCGGGAATAGGTGAGCGATTAGTATTGCCAGGGAGTTTGGAGGGAATGGACATGGGAGGTCAGTAGCCGTGGAATGAAAATGTCTGTCATCATTCACAGCTTCTCTCTTCAGCTGCTTTGAATGACACCAGGTATCTCTTCATTCCTGCAATGACTGCCCTGAAAGCACAATTCTGCAGATGGTGCAGCAGCGCAGAGAACTGGCTGGCATTGCTCAGGCCACTCAAAATAGCCGTTGAGAGGTGTGTAGCACACTGATGTTCTTCACTGGAAAGCAAACATGAATACTGCATCTCAAATATTACCTACATTGAGAAAAGGACGTGACAAGAAATACTGCTTTTCTGATTCTAAAAAATAATGTTTTGCTTGGTTCGTGGAAAAAGCCCTGAAGTCCTGACCCAGCCATTCTCTGGAGGTTGGCTGCGGAGCAGTATCAAAATTTAGCAGCTTGCATCCATTCCAGTTCTTTTTTTAACACATGAATGTGATTTTGCTCCTTGGCCAGCTGCAGCTCCAAGCACTGAAATTAAACTTCACATGTTTTACAAAATGAATGGAAGGCCAGACAAGAGATTCTTGTTTCCAAGGCTCACATAGCCCCTTTTTCGGGATTACAGAAACTCTCATTCTATTAGAATTTGGCAACAATGCTTGAACTGCACAAACATGATGTCTCATTTGTTTGCCAACTGGTGGAAGACATTCGGAGCTAGCTTCTCCATTTACAGCCTTCTCTGGAGCCTGTTGGAGTCAACTGCCAGACTTCAGTGACTCCTTCGAAGTGATGCTCTGCTCAGTCACCCATCTGGGGTTGTGCATCCCGCTGTTGCTGTCAGATCAGCCTGCTTCCAAGACTGAAGTCCCGTGCAGTCTTGGTCAAGAGAGTGGTAATTAAAGCCAGTTGAGCCAAAGCTGGATCACATTTCTCTTGCCTGGTAACGAAGTCTTTGAAATGATTTAACTGCCCATATGTCCCGTCATTTCTTTGCGGATGACTTGCTAACAAATGTGTTAGCTTATTACTGTGTCATTGTAAGTTATTCTTCTTACTAACTCCTAAGAACATATTTTAGCCTTTGTGGCATTCACAAACTATGCATTGTTGTGCATATTTCTTATTCATGACCTGTCACATAATATCCTTTCTACTATCTAAGCAGATGACTCCAAGTTGCACTTCACAGATGTTGACCACCGTCTTGAGGGGTATTGCTGAATCTGTACAAAAGTGCTTTTCTACAGCCACCTTGAGAACTTCTTCCTGTTAATACTGCCGTGAAAAACTTCCATGAGTTATTTAGGAACATCACTGATGCAAATGTATTTTCAAATCATCAGATGCCTTCATTTGCAGCCTTTGTCTGAACTGAGCATGAGGTGTGTCATTCTCTCCTAGTATTAATATTTAGGTGGTGACTAGCTAATATCTTGTCCAGAAATGCAAGATGATTTATACCTCTCTCCACAAGCATACCATGTGCAGCCCTGCTGGGAATGCAGGTGTGCAACACTGGCTCTTTTTGAGAATGTTTTCTAAGTGTTTGGGGATTTTCAAATGGAACTTCTCCAGCGACTGATGAGCAACTGTTGGAAAACAGCGAGTTCAAAGGTTGAGAACAAATAGTTTGATGAAAACTGTCTTTCTGTTAGAAAGTGGCTGTTAGTCACTTGTTATTGAGACTGCTTTGTGTGCAGGAGGCTCTATAAACTGTTGAAACCATAAGGATGCCTGCCCATTTTTCCTTCCTTAGTTTAATGGCTTCATGGAAGAGGCAGGGTGTGTGTATATAGTTTCCCAGCAGTGGTCTGAAATTGCGGAGTTGTTCATCTGTCTTGAACAAGAAAACTGCCAAGGATTTATCAGTGCTGCCTGTCCCTATTTCAGACCATAAATGCCAAGCTTTTACACTAAATACTTGAGGTATTTTCCTAATGGGTCTCTCCAGACTCCGTGGATACTTTCAACTTATAATATGGTAGAAATGGACTGGACAAAACTCAGTAGGGTTACTGTGTGGCTGCTATTGATGGATTACTGCAACCCTCCTTGAAAAAGTGATTACTGTGTGCTACCTAAAGCTATCTTGTAAAAGTAGATTCAGTCAGATACTGCATATCTTAACTGTAGTGACAAGAATTTTCCTTTCCCTTTTCCTCTTTTTGCCCTTCTGTGCTTCCCCAGAAATATTAGTCTTTGGCTGCTGGGTTTCCTCTCAAAGTGTCAGGCTGAAGGACACATTCTGAATAACATCAATCATTTCTGGTATATAACAACGTACAATAAGAGCGGTATAATAGTGGAGGTGCAACTGTGTGTTTCCCTGTTTGACATTGCAAACCCCACCACCCCATCTCATAGCACACTTAAATTGCTCAGAGGCCAAGTGGTGAGCTTGAAAAGAAGCTTGTCTCCTTGCTTTGCAAAGCACCCAGGGCAGCTATTGATTCCTCCCAGTAAATCCCAGCTCTCATCATCTCTGCGAGTGGGGAGGGCTCACTGGAAGCTCCCTCTTGAACTGCATTTTAATAGCAGATGGTTGCCCAATTGCCATTCCGTGTGCGTCCTGGTCTGCTTTGTGACGTTGCCCTTTTGTGGACAATGGGGTCAGGGCTTGTCGGCGCACTTGGATTTCAGGATTGCTGTTGGTCTCAGGGCTTTTCTGTTCTGTTTTGTTTCCCTTGTCATGCAAGAAGGCCATGATATTTCTGTATCTGGCAGCGTGTCTGTGTGAGACAAGGCAGAGTGAAGGAGGCTTGATGTGTGAATGACGGATCCCTGGGTGACGCCGCTGGGAAGCTCTTGATCTGACTGGTTTGAAGTTGAAAGCTCACTAGGTCACACTGAAAATGATTGCCACTGGGCATTTCTTTCATCCTTGTTTATTTGTTTTTCCCTTCCCTTTCCTGAAGTTTTTACACTCAGAAAGTGGGTTTCTTGTTGTTGTTCCTGATGTTCCTTGTAGGCCGGATTACAACCTTTTACTGCACTTAGTTGCTGTTGCGCCTACTCATACTTGATGGTGGTGGGCATAGGAAGGAAAGGGGAGCCTCATTCATGCCTGTGAGCGTGGTGCTTGTGCCAGGAACTGACCAAGACAAAATGACCATTTGAAGGCAGCACCAGGTGTTTCTAAAGACACGCTCTGTTTGTTATTTAGCAACCTGCTGCTCAAAGGTGTTGGCATTTGCCAGGCAGATCGAAACGGAGGAGCCAGGTGGTGGTTCCATCCCTGCAGCATGTCCTTAACTAAACAGGCATAAAGAACAAGGCATAAATTAACCTGAAAAGACAAGGTGGCATTAGAAGAACCTCTGATGCTCTTGTGAATGCCTGTTGGCAAAGCTAAAATGGCCACTCTGACCAGAGCCAGGGGACAATTTCCTCCCCTGTGACCACTGCCAGCAGTTTCTTACCTACCATGGAGCTTGTTGTGGTGGTACAAGTTGTCTGGCCCAGAGAGGGGACGAGGGACCCCAGACTCATCCAGCAGACTCTCCAATAGGAGAAAACAAATCTAGGCGCAGGCAGGATATTTAGGGGCTGGAAGCTGTTGAGGAAGGTTATTAATGGTGTATTGCAGGCAGACGTATTGCCTGGTCCATCTGCCTCCGTATGGGTCCTGGGTACCCAGGGCACTTGCAGCTACCAGTTAAATAGAAATGCTGTAATACCACGTCATTCTTGCTGAAGTTCCTGAGCTTTATCTGACAGCTTCTTTCCAGGGATTGAAAGGGCCCAAGTTCAGCTTTAGGTCACCAAACCTGGTGAGTCAGTAACTACAGCGAATTTCTCACTTTTACATCGGAGTACATGGGAGCTGAATATGAACAAATAACCTCAAAGGAGGACGAGTGGGCCTCTGGCATTTAGAAAGAAAAGCTGTACTGTGGACTTTATTAAATCACTGATCCAGCGGGTTACTCAAGGCAGAGAAAGTAGGTCTCACTTCAGACTCCTATATTGTACCTTACAGTAATTGGTTGTGCACGTGACTGAAGTGAAGTACAAGTGTGAGACCTTGGCTCGCTCAAGAAGAAAATGCTGACCCTCAGAGGCTGTGCTCTGCATACTACATTGAAATGAGGAATCGTGACATCTCATGTATTTCCTGCTCACTGCGTATCATCGTTGTCCTGGCTTGGACTGTATTAGTGGTATTCTGCTGTGTTTCTGCTTCTCAAAATAACCTCGAAAACACCAGGTTTTGGAAGCAATGTCTGATGTGCCATCTCAGCTGACGTCACCAGTGTAACGTGTGGGAAGCAGAACTTGTAGAGGAGGTACTTGAAATTGCAGGAGTAGCAGGGTAAGGCTGCTATTGTCTTTCTCTTTGCTGTGAATACCTCTGAGGTGTATCAACAAATTTCCTTGAACACTTCATGCATCAAAGGCGCAGGCTGAACAGTGGTGCACCAAACAGCTGGCCATTTCTCTTCAGGCCTTCTCAATAATTCATGTTCAACTTTGAAACAGAAAGGGGTTCATCACTGTACAATGGGATGTAGTTGTTGCTAATTCCGGAAAGTATTTGAGCCCACTCTTTCAAGCTGTTATTTAACATGTCTTTCACAACTGAAAGGAATTGGAATAAAATCTCAGTGCAGATAAATCATGGAATCATTGAATTTTAGAATCATACAATGATTTGTGTTGGAAGGGGCCTTAAAGCTCATCCAGTTCCTGCCCCCTGCCATGGGCAGGAACACCTTCCACTAGAGCAGCTTGCTCCAAGCCCCTGTGTCCAACCTGGCCTGGAACACTGCCAGGGATGGGGCAGCCACAGCTTCTCTGGGCACCCTGTGCCAGCGCCTCAGCACCCTCACAGGGAAGAGCTTCTACCTAAGAGCTCATCTCAGTCTCCCCTCTGGCAGGTTAAAGCCATTCCCCTTGTCCTGTCTCTACAGGCCCCTCTCCAGCTTTTTTGTAGCCGCTTTAGGCACTGGAGCTGCTCTGAGGTCTCCCTGGAGCCTTCTCTTGTTCAGGCTGCACAAGCCCAGCTCTCTCAGCCTTTCTCCATATATGTGATATAATTCAGGGTCATTCTTGGAGATGAAGATGGGCTCCCTGGTCTCGGTCATGGGTGGCTTGTTTAACTCTAGAGGCACTTGCACTGTTTCTGCAGTAAATCCCTTCCTAAGCAGGACATAACACACCATGAGAGGGGAAGGGAGCAAAAAGAAACAGTTGTGAAAATACCGCAAGTTTCTATTTCCTGCATCGCGGCAGCATGATGATTTGCTGGAGTTAATGAAAGCACCAAAGCTGTTTGTATCTCTGCTCAGTATATCCACCTGGCCTCCTTTGTTAAAAAAATCCAAAATGGGATCATTATCTTTAGTGGATGCACTTCACATCACTGAAAACAATTTCAGCTCAGTTAAATAACACACAGCCTCGAGATGAAAGCTGTCTCCTTTTCAGCTGGATAGACAAACATAGCCGTTGGTACCGAGACCACTTAGAGCTCAATATTCCTTTCAGGAGGAACTGGGTGTATCAGATTTTTTTCCCCTGCCTGTTATTATGTTCTAGTAGGTTTTACTTATTTAAATCTCAGCCTCCTTTTGCTGACATAGCCAGGCATCACCAGGGATGTTTAGTAAAACTTAGATGAGCCCCCTAAGTGGGCCACTTGTTCTATAAATCTTTAAATATTTTATGTTGCTCCTTTAGAAATTGCTTTTGCCAGACTAACCCAATCTGCTTTGAAATGACTGGGGCATAAAATAACAGCTCCTTTAAAATCCTCCAGTGAGGCAGTTATTTGGTATATTTTTAGGCAAGGCCAGACCTTGTGGCCTCTAATGAAAGATCAGCTTTAAACTTGGGGAGGTTTTGCTCCAAAATGAGCCGTTCTTCCCAGCCCCCTGGACACCACTAAGCTCATGTTGCTCTCCCAGGACATGGCCGGGGGTAGCCTCCTGGCCCTTTGAAGTCAATGGCAAAGCTCCCATTGAATTATAATGGAACTGGGATTTAACCTGAAGAAACAGAGTCTTTGTTGTCTTTTATCACCAAATACCGATATTCTCCCTGAGCTGTAGCCTAGATTGGCGAGTCCTGGAAGAGATTGATGACTGTGCCAAGCAGCATGATCCCTGCAAGTACAAAAAGGGGGTTATGTCTTACGAGAGACTAGAACTTTTAGGAAGACAAATTGGATTAGACTATTACCACAGCAATTCCAGTGAGCATCATGTGTGGCCTGTTAGTGGGAACTGCCTGCACACATCTTCTGATAATAATGAATGGGTTTGCAAATGTAAGTGTTATCACATTAACAAGAGCTGTTCTACCACAATTAAAGCCATGTTCATTAAGGAGACCAAGGAAGAATGGTGCTGGCCAAGCACAGAGTTACTGGGAAGATGGAGGATGCTTAACCCTCTTGCCTTCACTTGTTAGCCAGTGTGATACAGAGTCATGTGTCCACAGGGTGAGGTTGTGGCTATGGAGCTCCTCATCCCCCTTGTAATGTAGATGTAATCACAAGTGAGATGAGACTAAATATGAAGGATTAAGGAAAGGAGATGATGCTTGGTAATTCTATGGAAGCAAAGCCGAACAGTTATGCTCTGCTGTGTTCTAGTTTCTTCAGTGGCTTCAAAGTGTATTGACATTTTCAGCCAAATTTGATGGAAAATAAGGTCCCATTGAATATTACAACTATTGTGAAAACAAGGCTTTATGTAAAGGATCTTAATGGTGGCGTAACTTAGAGTAAAACCGAACATACAGTGGCATCATTTTAGACATGGCAGACTCTTCAGGGGCCATAGTGGAGAGATGGCTGCATCTTGATAACTTTGAGCTTCTTTTAGATCGCACAACTCCATGAGTTGCTCCATAATACCAAGTTTTCACTAATGCCAATACCCAGAGAAGGAGCTTTGAAAAATGCCTCTGAGCAGGACTAAACCTAAGCCAGCTGTGCCATTTCCACAAGGAGAATGAGCAGAGCTGGATGAAAGAAACCATGGATTAAGCTGTCTTTTCACATTGCAAGGTGTTTGGCACCAGTTGGATTCCTATTGCTGCCCTTCCAACCCAGTCATGCATCCTGTGACCCTCTTGATCACAGTATAGAGACATGAGCTGCAGTAAAACCCAGTTCATAGGATGTTTGTTTTTCAGTCCTATCAGCTTTTCTTCTTGTGGTTTGTGATGTTTTGTAAGCTGGTTTGCTGTGCCAGCAGTTTTGGTGGTGTAGGGGACTGAGTGGCACCCTTGTGCCATGGAGATGGGCCTGGCCTCATGCCACAGGAAGGCAGCGATTTAATAAGCTTATGGCCAAAGCCATCATGTCAGTCCCCAGCCCTGTGGGGGTTGGAAGCGCCAGACAAACAAAGCAAGGGCACTAAAGCAGTTTTCATCCATTTACTGCAGTTGTGTTTATGTTGATTATTGCAGGTGAGTGTGAGAGAATACAAAGAGCCCAAACCTGCAGTAATAGATGGACTCAGCAGCAATGAGCTGTCAGCACCGTATGACCACACATTAAGTCCTCTCTGTTATGCCCCAGAAAAGCTGTATAATCTTTTAATCTTTTTTTTTTCCCCTACTCCGAAAGCCAAAACTGCTCCTATTCATCTCCTGCTCTGTTACTCACAAATCTTGTTTTCTGTCTAGAAAATACTGAAGATACTTGTGCCACATGTAATTCTACTAGCTATTACATCAGGAAGCTGTGGTTACTGCTCGGGTAGAGCAGTAATGCCTTCAGAAGAAAAATAGTTCCTTTGTGTAATCGAACATGTCCTGTTTACAGAGGTGCAGCAGTACATTTCTGTTATTAGATCTGAGTGATTTGATAGATTACATTGTGTTATGCTGGTACCAATGACAAGCTTAAAAGGGGGTGTCAATGACTGGTTTTAAATGGGGGGAATGGTGTTTGCTCCTCTATGAAGGCTCGGTCAGCTTGGCCACTGAAACTTGTTCTTTCTCCTTGACCGTATTCACCTGCTTCCCAGGACAGAGGTGTGAGCTTGGGCAGCGGGTGATATCATGTAGGTATAACCAGGGGACATAGAGACAACACAAAATGGCAAGGACAGAGCAATAAATCTAGTTTCAGTGTCAGTAAAAAAGTGCTGAAGGACAACTGTGTCTGCTCCTGGAGTATTTATTAGGCCTTTACCTCCCAAATGGCCCTGAAAACAGAAAGAAATGTCTCAGTAAAGGTGTGTGTGCGCGCAGTGAAACTGGAAAGCAACTTGGCTTACAGGGACATCTGAATACTTAACTGAGCAGAGGTAATACACAGGAGGAGGGAAACTGTTAGCAAAGTTGCAAACTGTGTTGAGGTGCTTTTGTGGTGTGAACTCCCATATGCTGGTTTGAACTGCAAGACTAAGATCAACACCACCTCTCTACAGACAGCAAAGAAGTCCTCATACCTCTGCCCTTGCTCATCACCACTGGAGCCGCGTCTTCTGTCATGCACTCCAATCCCTTTTAGTGCTCCCTCGGTGTCCGTTTATTTTGTATGAGTGGTACAGTGTGATACATTCTGGAAGCACTTCTTGCAAGCGGTAAAATACATTTTCCCTGAATCCAGCATCTTGCTTCGCATTTGCACTGTAAAACACCAAGCAAAGCAAAGGAAAATTCCATGCAAACCAATTGGCCAGAGCCACTCTTTGCTTCTCCCTTTGTTTTTGTGCTAAAAACTTAGTGTTACACGAGAGTCCAAAGCTGAAATGACTGTTGGCTTTGTTTGATCATATATCTAATTTACTTTAACATGGGATCCCGGCATGTGTTTCTTTAAGAGTCTGAATCAATTTTATGCTAAGTGATTTCTTGGAGGAGATTTTTTCCTGTATTGTCCCTTTTGCCTAAAGTAAATTAGTGTGATAGCTGGAGCAACCCGGGAATGAAAAGGAATCAAGTCCTCAAGTCACATTAGCGGGCTTGTTGAGGCCTTTAAACAATCATCGCCATCAAAGTAGTCCATAATAACTGTAAAAAAGCTAATCACAGGTGGCAGTGGGCGTGAAATGTGTGGCTCTGTGCTCAGTCCTCAGGATAATGGGGGTATTCATGGGATTTCCAGAAGGACTCCTTTGTGTGGCAAGTCATGTGCCTGCTGAGCTGAAAGGACTATTTTGCTCAATTTGTCTAAAAGCCTGGCTTATGAGAGCAGCAGGGGTTTAGCTGCTCAGGTTGGTTTAACCCTTCCCACGCACACAGCTTTTGGTACACTTCCAGGGCCTTGTCACACTGGGAAATGTCTCTGGGTTAAGGAAGTGGAGCGTTACCAATCGTGGATCAAGAGTGTGCAACAACCACCAGCCTTGTTGAAAAGGATCAGTGACTTCAGCTAGGCCTCTTCATGGATGCTCAGCTCAAGGTACTTGGTTTTCCCTACTTGGCAGCAATGGGAAATCAGAACTCTGTGAAGCACCTCGGGCTCTGGAGCTGAGGATCTCAGTGAAACACAGTTCTGCGGCTAGAAATAAAGCCTAGGTAAGGCTTTCAGTTTGGGGGCAGAGTCCCAAGGTATACCAAGCTTAGGGATTCCTGAAAAACCATTCCTAAACATGGAAATGTTATTTATTACATGAAACCTGTACAATTTAGAATTATTTTTCTTCCTCACTGGAAGTAGTTTAAAGATGGCCTAAAAAAATAATAAATACGTTAACTAAAAGACTAAAATAATAAATCTGTTAGCTAAGAGGCTGTGAAAAGAGGGAAATGTATTTTGACATTAGAAATCCTTTACTTTGAAATGGAAATAAATATCAATTATCTAAATGCAGAAAAGTCAAGTACCATGACACGTTTATTTAGATTTCTATCAGTATCTAGAGGTGAGGCTGTTTGAGCAGATCTGTTTTCTACCAGCAAGCGTAATGCTAATGGTTGGGTATTAACTAAGATTGCTTTTAAGATAGAGTGTAGAGGTTTTAAGCTGGTTCGTGGTGTCTCATGTAATGACTAAACCTGTTCATGTTGCTGTCATGTTCTCAGTGCTATTGTATTGCACTGGCCGGTGAAGCCGCTGCTATTGCAAGTGGGCGTGACGATACTGGCTGAGCCAGTGCAAGTGGGACAGGGGTCTGAAGTTCTCATACAAGAAATACTTCTTGAGTTTCTCTGTCAGGACTTACATGCGGGAGTTCTTGTTTCCTCTCCTCACTTGGCCATTGCTTTGCTACTGACAGTCTGCTATTAGAAAGACTTCCTTTTTCCCTTTCCCCTTTTCATCCTATGTCTGCCCTGTGCTGTAAACAGCAGGGTCAGCTCTTGCTCTGCCTTTGCACAGTGCCTAACGTAGTAAGGCCTCAGTCACAGTCTGCAGAGATACATTAAAACCAAGCCATGCTAATAGATGAAACACATGACATTAGCATGGAAGAGCAGTGTAATCCACATAAAAGAGAACCTAAGTATCTCCATAACTTTCTTCATTACAGTTGCCTTCTAATTCTTAAGGTAGGCGACCAGAGTTGAAGGTACTAAAGCTTGTCCCAGGGGAGATCATGATGTTGATATCAAGTTGTGCTGAAGCTGGTTGTCAGCTGCAGCTGGGGGGTTCTTTTGCTGTCATTAGTCTTCTTCTGCCTCTCTGACCATTAGTGTAGCCATCATTGAAATAGAGATCCAAATCCTGTATTTCTGGTTTAGATAACAGGAGAACTTTCTGTCCACCCCACATCACCCCATCCCAAAGAACCTCAGTGTCTGGAATGGAAAAATTCCAACTGACACTTGAAGCTGTCACTTGCAGAGCAGCACAGTCAGTTTGCTGTGCTTGCATTACAGGGAGCAAACTGTGGGATATTTCAGTGTGTATAACCTCAACCCTTTCACAACTGCCTGGGGAAGCGCCGTTTCTTGCTGATGTGAAATTGAGCCATTTTGGCAGCGCTCCATTGATCCATTTTAGGATTTTTACTCCTCCCTGCTCTGACTTGGCGTGAAACCGGTGGTTCAAAACACCCAGCATTGCTGCATGTGTTTGTGTGGTGCTGGAGGCAAGGCCCATGGGTGAAATCCTCCTTTTTGCTGATCAAATGGCAATGGTTTCATTGATGTCCACAAAGCCAAGAGCTCGCCACCAATGAGCTCACTAGCTGTGAAGTGACCTTGAAGTCAGGAACATCTCAAACTAGATGCTCACCACACTTGCTTCCCTAAAGGATGGCATCAGTGTCCCTCTGTTTTGATCACCCATAAAGCTACTTTGTAGGTAAAATCCTTTTCCTTTCTCCTGTTGCTTGTGGAATTTGATCTCACACCTTGCAGACGTGACCTATTGAAGGTAGCACATGGTGCTTCTTTCACCAAGGCAGCCTTTGAAGAGTTAAGCTCTGCAGTCACTCAGAAGGTGGACTTCTGCTTTTCCTCAAGTCTTTATTCATCTCCAGGAACTGAATTTTTCATGTAGTAATTAAAATTTGTAGGTCAAACCTCCCATGGCACCGTTTTCTGCTAATGTGGGAGAGCAACGGTCGGATTCGCTTACGTTGCTCTTCACCGCGCTGAGATTTAAAGGATGAAGGGTGACATTTTCCCCCATTTTGTAAATTAATGCCATTGATCTGCCTAACAAGAACAAAGTTAGGCTTCAAAATACCAAATGATAAAGAGATTAAGACTTTAAATGGCTTTCCAAAGGCAACCTCTATTGTAAGATTCCAAGCAGAGTATTGAACTTTCAATTAGAATTTCTAATGGGCTATTGACTTAAATGGATAAAATGTTGCAAGTGATAGCTTTCAAGATGACAAAAATTGCTTAGTACATTCTGGAATATTACTTTATGAAACAAATACTGTTCTGGAGGCTGAGTGGTAATAACCCAGGCCCCGGGCAATATTGTTCTGTGTCTCTGTGCAGCCGTTTTTCAAAATTGAACTAATGCATTTTGAAACGTTTTCTCTTTTCATGTTTTGTAAATCTTTGGGAGTGAGGTACTTTAACTTTCATGAAAGAGTCCGAACTCTCTAGTGATGTAGCTCTGATGGCACTCCTTATGAAATACAATCCATCCTCTCAAACGCTGTATTTTTGTATGTTCTTTCATCTAGGGCACAAACAACGTGCCCACCTCGTGTGGTTTTTCCTGCCTGCACTCCAGAACGTGTCTATTCTGCAGTGCCTGTATTACAAACAACATCTGAAATGCTCCCAAATCATCCTGGTGCTTTGCAGGGAATTGCCTGGAAGTCTCGTTAGGAAGCACAGGCTCTGGTGCCTGTTTCAAAGAGTCTTTTTTCAGGGACTAGCCAGCCCTTTCCAGGATAAAGGGTTAATATTATGCTTATGTTACAGTGCATTAAAAACTCTAATTAAAACAGCATTACATTCCCATCTGCCAATCTCCAGTAATCTTCTTTAATTGCAGTAATTAAACTATATTTACATGTTCAGAATACTTGTAATTTAGCAAATTGCACTCTCTGCTCTACATTTAATCAAACAACCAGTTCCAGTATATTTAGTGTGGAAAGAAGTAATTTCAATGTTTTGATTACTATAGCAGATTTGACAGAGTAAGTGCCCCTCTAGTAGAGGCTTTGAAAGGGAAGGCAAACATGAAATATAGTCCTGTTCTGATTGTCATGTGAATGCCTAATTACATGTTAGAGGATTAACTATTAAAGGGTACACACTGTTTCACTTCAGTTTGATTTTTTTTAGGCACAGCTGACATAACAGATAATAAAGGTTGCCTGTTTGGGGCTGGTTGGTGCAATATGTGAGCTTTTTATTATTATTATTATTAGAAGTCTTAAAACCAAGTATTAAATCCCATGTGTTAGTAAGGTCTTAATGCCCCACATCTTTGCTTTAAAGACGTAGGTAAATTGATGTGAAGATTATGTTCACAGGGCACAGTTGACAGCTGTCTGCACAGGCTCTTCCCTTCCCCTAACCTTCATCATCTCCTCCTTTTGGGGGGAGGAGGGTTGTTTTTCTCAGAATGGCACTTTCCAGGTAGATCTGTCAACTGCTTGGTTGTACATAAAGTGTCCTCAGCTAGACAGCTCCGCTATGGAATGCTAATGCTGTCCCTCTGCCCTGGGAATAAGTGGTGCTGAAGTGATCTCTTCTTCATACAGGTCTGTGCAGTGACACACATGGTGATGATGTGCAGTGGGTGGGTGGACTGATAACTTCCTCACAAAAGGAAGTTTCTCTTCTACTGTACATTTCTTCCTGTGATCTGTGGTCTGTAGTGAACTTTAAAAGGTGATTTCAGTACCCAGCACCTCATCTTCCACAGATAAATGGTACCAAGCTGAAAAAACCCTTCTGATCTGCCAGTGCCAGGCAGGATTCAGCGCTGGATTGAGGACCAGACAGTGTCCACAGAGTCCGTGTGGGCTGGTAGCCCCGCAGCATGAGAGCCTATCACCTCTGCGCTTCGGAAGCCCCCATCACAGTCCAATGTACTGTGTACTGATGTACATGGGAGTTCAGTCCCCAGATTCCTTTGGGACATTGTATTGCAAGTTCTGATGACAAGTTACGGTCAGTTATGAATGTGACATGTCATGACATTAGCATCAGTGGGGAATAACCTTGATTTCCAGAAGATTTGAACATAGGTTATTAAGGACAGCAGTCCTCACAGGTTGGGCAGATGTAGGCATTTGTACCTATTTAGTTCCTTGCTGATAGAGAAGGACTGTAGTGAGTATTGGCAGAGGTAACAGAAATGCTACGAGTGAGTGATAGATGCTCCTAACTTGATGCTCTTGGCATACATGAAGTAAATCAGTCGCATGTATAAAAATGCAGTCATGTTGGTTCTTTCCTGTGGTCTACCTACAAATATATGGCTTTTGTTCCAAAGACAGAAAAACCATTCAAAATCCCTTGCTCTAATTTTCCTTATAAAACTACCCTGCTCCCTGTGTCCTCCTTCCCTGTGACCTGAACTCAGGCACATTTAACTGTAACCGATACTGTGATTTCTGACATCATTCTGACTTCATTCCTCCTGCAAAGGAAATTCGGGTCATTTCCAGGCATTTCCACTGGGTTTAGCTCATTGTGTTTACTCCTGTGTGGATTTCAGGCTGCCAACAGTGAAAGCTATGAATTGAATCCTTTCATTCAAATCTGTCTCTATAAAACCACTGCGTTGCTTTGCTCCCCGTTTCAGTGAAAACCCCCTATTTTCTGGTTTAGAACTAGAAGAACGTATGTTTTAATGAAGTCACTTACTGAAGGGGAATATTTACTGTATTTCTATGTGCATTTATAGATATTTATAATAATATTTTATGGAATAGTAAATGGTCCAGAGTGAGGTGTCCCTGCCCGTTGCTGGAGGGTGAAACTAGATGATCTTAAAGGTCTTTTCCAACGCAAACCATTCTATGATTCTGTGATCAAAAGTAAATTTTAAATAGGCCTTTTGAAGCCATAGTTTTAAAAATCGAGATTACAAAGCTTGAAGCGTTTTACAAAACATTGGTTATGGAGGAAGATGCAAGGGAATTGGCCGAATTCTACTAACTTCTGATTATTTACTCCTCATTCATATGAGTGTGGCTGAAGTAAGAATGAGACCAATGATGTTCAGTTCCTATGTAGCTCTGTCATAAAGCTCAAACAGATTAGGGACCTGGTTTGTTCTGGATTTCTCATTACACTCCGTGGTGTTGCACAGTTAGGATTTTAAGATGGATCTTCTTAAGCCTATTAAAAGTCAGAATCCTGCTGGTCATACGTTTAAATAGATTTGGTTTAGTGGCTTCAGGGGGAAATGGGTATGTGGGGATGAATAAAATAAAAATCTGATATAAAAAACATCTTATTTTTCAAAGGGTTTTGCAAAAAAACTGGAAGTTCTGGCATTTCCATTTGCACTGATTTTTCACACATCATCTTACAGAGTGCAGGGGCTGGTCCCCTGCCAGGCTGACTGAAAGCCCTCTCTTGAAAAGCCCACTTTCTGCACTGAACGGATGCTGCAACACATAGATATTTCCTAATATTGTTCATTAAACTTCCAAATGGACACTAACTATGTAAATACAGCAAAACTCAAAGGCTGGCTTTGAATTTATATCTTCTAGGAAAGCTTTTAACATTCCTCGTCTACCAATATTGTACTGTGTCTGGCTTGCCATTTTCAAGGAGTAACTTAATGAGTTTATTGTATAATGAAGGACTCTGATTTATTAGCTTTTCATTATGCTCATTCCATCAGCTTCCTGCTAAATACTATAACCCTTGGCAGAGATGTTAGTCTTTATCAGGTGGTATCATTGCTTTTTAATAAACTCTCCTCCCACATTGATAATATTACATGTAAAATCCCTTATCCTGCATTATTCCCAAGGGGAGGAAGAAGTGTATTTATTGAAAAGGCTGCCCTGAAGCACTGCATGGAATTCATTAGCAGTTCTGTTACCCATTCCTACTGCCTCAGGTGAAGTGGGCAGGGTTGGAGGCTGCAGGTAGGTCCTTTGGCTTGCTCCCTTCAGCTGGCAGAGGTTTTAGCCCTTCCTACTGATATTTTAATTACATAGAAGCCATCAGTGTGCAGCTGGTTTAAACCATGGTACTTGCAGGTATTAACAAATATTTCTTTAGCAGATATTTAATGATCAACCCTATTACAAGAATGAACATAGTGATGGCACACAGAGAGGGGAAGGAGAGCAAAGTCATATTTTACAACCTGAAAAATTAAGCACTGAGCTAGTGATGGCCCAGCCCTCATTAGCTGAATGGAAGCTTTTTCTAATTAGTTCTTTCTAGTGTAATTAGCATGGATGAGTCTAATCATCTCATGTGAAACCAAATCTAATGCTTGGGAAGGAATGTCCTTGGCCTCTCTTTCAGACTGATTCCAAGGATTTTGTGTTGTTCTGATGAGATATTCCTTAAAGAAACAGCAACCTGCCTGCCTTCCTAATGGAGGCGGGCTGGCAGAAATGGGAGGACTTGGAGCTCATTGTCCATTTTCATGGAAGCATAGAGGAAATAATCCTATGAAAATATGCAGTCCTCATGCAAGTGAATCAGATGTGGGTAGTAGGTGTACAAAGATGAAAGTCACATTTTGGACCCACGTGAGAAGTGCTTGAACATTGAACTTCCAACACCAGTTTTCCTAAGTAGGGATATCTTTTTAGATGTGAACACAGGAAGGGAGATGGAAAATAGAATGTCATTTGCTTCTTGTGTAGTTCATCTTGCTGTGAAACAGTCAGATTCGCACTTGTTTTGTGGTAATCAGTCTCAAAGTAAAACCACATTGAGTCTTGTTGCAAATAATTGTGACTGTAGATCGCTATCAACCTTCACAGTATGATTAGGCTCATTATAATGCTGTGTTTATGGCTTCTTGAGGAACACTGTGTGAAGGCCAGGCAGGAAGCTTGGTTGGCCCCATTTTGGCCTAATGGGTTTGTACTGGTTGGTCTTTACCAGCAATGATTTCATTTTACAATTTGGAAATGTTTGGAAGGTTGAGGAAGTAAAGGAATCTGTTTCATGGCATAGCAAAGCACATCCGTCTCCTCCTGGAGCTGTACTGATGCAGCACAAAGGCAGTTCTTTGTGGAGAGACACTAGGGAACAAGTGAAGGGCAGGATGAGGAGTGCCAGGGAATCCAGTTATGCTTTAACTGGGAGGTGCTGCGTAGCTCTAAGGTCACTTTTTTCCAGTGTGCGGGAGCATATTTAGGTAAGGCCCTTGCTACAGTAGTGATGATTTGGTCTCAAAGCAGTATCGTATTGGACCCTTGGCTTCCCTGTCTGCCGTGAAGCTATTGGGTTTGCAGTAAAGGGGGCATCGTGGTGACTTGCAGGGTAAGCAGAGCTCAGTACATCGGTATCTCATCTGAGCTGTGAGTTGAGCTGTGCTGCTGGAAACTGCATTCCTTTCTGCATGATCTACTCTTTTCCTGACAAGGCTTTGCAGTTGCACAGCCTCATTGCCAAAGCAATTGAAGGTCTCTGTGTGGAAAATCAAAAGTTAAGCATGACAATTAAAGGTGTCTCTCTTAGAAAAGTTCTTTATTCAAACCCTGTCTGTGGGGCTTTGCTTTTGCCAGTGGTTTTGCTGAAGATCTTGTAGCCTGCTATTGCATTTAGCTGCTAATGAGCTCAGGTGGATTGGTTTGGAGTGAGTAGCAGAGCAGTACTACTGTTAGCTGTGACAGAGATGTCTTTCCTCACCCCTGGGAGGACGGATACACCCTGAGCCTCTTTCCCAACAGTGGTTGAGTGCAGGTAAGCAGAGACAGGGGGAAGATGCAGGTGAATGCTTCTCACTTGCTCTGTGGCCTCAGGGTGTATCTGTGTGATGTGTTTTTCAGCTGAAAAGAGAAAGCACACAATATACAGCAGTTCCTAACCAGGCAAATGAAAATACTGCTTCATTTCTGAGTTTAATCCTCAGTGGGCTGCTCACTGGATGCCCCTTGTGTTGGAAGAACTAGAGATGCCTCTTCCTGGAGCCGTCTGGCTATCTAGATCTTTTGTGGTTTCAGGGCAGGGGATTTAGGGCCATCCTTACAGAAGCAGACATGCTGCTCCACAGGATTTGTTGAAATTGCACTAAAACACTCCAAAAGAAGGGTTCAGGGCTGACATTCTGGAGCCAGGAAGGAAGGTAGGCATGATTTATGACTTTATGAAAATCGCTGGATTTTGCAGGTTTTGGAACGAAGAGTTTGGGTTCAGTCTGTTCCTACTCCAACCACTTTAAAGGTTGGACCTGATGATCTTAAAAGTCTTTTGCAACCTGGTTGATTCTGTGATTTAATGTTAAAGCACAAGGAACTGTGTGAAATTGCTGTGCTCATAGCCTGGTGTAGGGCTTCTCTGAGCATTTGTCTGGCTGGTTTGGAAGTGGTGGGACCTGGCACTGAGAGGAGGTCACAGTCCAGGCTGTTGTAGCTGAGGGGCTAGGGGCTATTTTGGAAGCCACAAACAGCGCAGAGATTGAGCCATGGAAGGCCCATGGGATTTATGGCATGGCAGAAGAGCAGTGGGAGAGAATTGAAATGCAGTCAGTGATATTTTTATATGGAAAAGAGGAAATGAGATGTAAACAGTATTAGTGTAATACAATTTTCATGTGAGATTAAAAGGAAAGCCAGGATTTGAGAGATTTGGAAATTGCAGTTACAGGATAAGTGATATTTGAAAGGATCCTGTTGATTTGATTAAACTTGAGTTCAAATGTCATTACAGAGATGCATTATTTACAGGGGTTTTATGCACCCCGAGATGTGTTCATTGCTCATATCAAACCTGTGCAGCGAGGCTGGGCTGATGAAGGGGGTTATTGTTTGGAAGGGGGTTCCCGGGAGAGCTGGGGTGCTGCACAAAGGCACAGTTCACGTCCAGCCTCTGCAACCTGCCGCATGGGTTGGTGAGTGGCTGGTGCCACCATGCTGCTGGTTGCCGTGGTTCTGGATGAGGTGTTGGCATCCATTTCTGGTAGTTCCACCAAAAAATGCATCTGCTGTTAAGTCCTGTTCTCTGGCTAGAAGTTTGGTTGAGGTAATGCTTGGGGAATTCTACATCCCAACCTTTTCAGTGGCAGTAAGATTTAGGATTTGCTGCTGCTTCTTCAGGGTTTCTGGTTTCCCACTTTCCATAGTTTGCCCTCATTATGGTGAAAGCCTTGTGGTAGGAACTGTTGGATTGCCCTATAATGTGATAAAATCCTGTGTCCTGTATAGAGTCATAGAATCAACTCAGTTGGAAAAGAGCTTTAAGATCAAGTCCAACCATTACCCCACCATTGCCAAGTTCACAACTAAACCATGTCACTGAGGGCCTCACCTATGCATTAACTTCAGTTGGCCTGACCTGCCAAGCACTGTGATGGTTCGTGTGACACTATGAGCCTTTTTTTATCCAAAACTGAGGCAGTGGATTTACAGCAGTTTGTCTGAAAGATTCTTGATAACTTTAAAAGCCTCCAGTGATTTATACGTGAGTCTTTCAGTCTCCGGTTCACAGGTTATGCCAGTTCACTGCTTCCATTTTGCTTCACAGGGCCTCACTCTGTGACATGTGAATCATCATTAATAATAGAGAGGCTGGTTTGGCGAATCCCTCGTGAGGAAGTTTACTGCTCTCGTGACATCATGCCAGATCCCCCGACAGCACTGGCTTTCCTCCTAATGCACTTGTCTATTCCCATGTCCCAGCCCCAGTCATGGGAGATGTTATACCAGCATCTGGCACTAATATCTGTTGTCAACATTTTGGGAATGAGAACATGAGCTATTAGCAAAGATGTTTGCTTGTACCTAATTAATGTTCAATTGTATACCCCTTCCTTTATCAGCACTGCAGCAGCAAACCGGAGCTGGCATTATCTTTCACCAGCTAGCTTTAAAACTTCATTATTTCCCAACTCAGTGTTAAAGGCCGTGCAGGAAGACTTGCTGCCTTAATATAGATTTAATCAAGTTACTCGGCATCAGAGTGACTCGATGGCTCTTTAGCTGAAGTGACTGTATTTATCTATCAATAGAGCAAAATTTGGAGTGTGCTCTTTTTTTTTTTGCAATGCTTTGGCAGGGCACCCTGGAAATAAATGGATGGGTGAATGCCTCTTTCAGGAATGGGCTTGGAGAAACAGAGGCAATTTTGATTCAGTCAGATTGCAGCAGAGTGCAAAAGCACTCCAAAGCTTTTTCCAGTACGGCGAGAAAGCATCATAGTGATGCTGATCAGGTGCTTGAGTAAGTGGTTTCAGCTGGGGAGGATACAGGTACCAGATCATGGACATATCACGAGTGAGAGCATCTTAGCCCTCAGCTTTACCTGAGGCAAGCTGTGCCTGTGTGCGGGGGAGAGGGAAAAGATGTACAGGATCAGAATTGTTATTGCTGAGAACACCAGATGACAAATACTCTATGTCTTTGGCTGCAGTCTGTCTCAGTGATGTGACTGTAGAGGGATGCACGCATACAGATACACTTGAATCCTCACAGAGCAGTGAAGTGGGTATCTGATGTATTTTCATTAAAACTTCAGGTTTTGTGTGTGACCTTTGCCTCTGTGTTTTGAAATCTAAGTTGAATTCGAAACATTGGAATGCGCAGTGAGTTACCCTGAGGAATAATGGCTATGGAGGGTGTCTTTGGAGAACCTAATTTCAATATACTGTGATATACCTACTGAAATGATGTTGAGTGGGCTTAGCTTGGTTTGCACTGAGATGGTGCATTAAACCCTCTTCTCTTTGGTGCTCAGTACAAAGTTCAGTGAGTAATAGCACTTGAGTAATTCATAGAGCGAAGGTACGCTGCCGACCGCACTACTAAAGATGATGTCCTGGTGTGCTGGGTTTTTTGGCTTACTGCTTTGAAATAATCTTTGTGTGTGTGCATTTTTTCACACCATGAACATGAGACTGGTTGGAGAGGTGGCCATTGGAGGATACTTTTATAGCACTGACTTTTAAACCCAGCCAGCAACAGCTCTGCTGACTGTTGGTTCTGCCAACAAATAAACCCTCTTAGGCTGTGGTTGTAATGTGAAGGATATTCATGGTAGATGTCTGGTTTTATTTTACCTAAACTCGAGACATCATTAAACCTGAATTTCATGTGTGAAGGCGTGGCATGCTGCATTACTGCACCTTTTTATCTGAACCACATTTTTAGGGGAAACCAGAGTTTTGGCTGGGCTCAGGTCTGAGCACCTTAGCAAAGACTTGACTGTCCAAAGAATGTAGCAGGCTGGTGGCTGAGGTTGTTTCCCTCATCAACCCCTGATAGCACAGCAGCGACTGCTGAGTACTGACCACTGTGGAGGGACATTTCCTAATGTAAGAGATGTTGAATCTTTTATGAGAAGTTTGGTGTGAGATGGGGTCTGGGGCATCCCGAATACACATGGTACTGGAGAACTTCTCAGGTACCATTTGATCACTTCTCATTTCTTAGAAGTATATTTTTTGGCTTTTATTTTCGTTCTTTCTGAAGGGTGCCCTGAGATTCGGAGCTGCCTGAAACTGAGTCACTGCAAAATTGGTTTTTATTATTAAGACTGCAGGACAAACATTTTCACTTCTTACGCACTCTGTGCCAAATTCTGCAGCACAGTGCAGTGAATTTGAGACATTCTAGGGATTAGCATTAGGCAAATAAAAGAAGCTTGAAAGAGTTGATTCTGTGTTTTATCGTGCTTTAACATCAGGCATATCTTCTTTCCTTGTAAGTTAGAGCTGGCTGTGTAACACTATTGTCATCCACAAGGGATCTGGAGACCAGCATTACAGATTTAACATGCTGAGGGAAACCAATACCAAGCTATCAGCCGATACATGACACTAATACAGGGTTCGTTTTTACACTCCACCGAAAAGAGAGACCGACAGATTGTTCCAAGTTTAGACAAGCTGTAAAATCCTTTACTAGTAGGTACTGCACTGGCCAGCCCTTGAGACTGTTCTAATTGCTTTACATCTGTACAAAGGTTCCTTGTAATCGGGCTTTCTGCCTCCATTTGTCTTCTTTTCAGCCTCTTAGTAAAGGCCTTAATTGGTCTTAGTGGGGCTTTTTCCAGTTAGTGCAACCATACCTTGAAGGCTGAGCAAGTACCAGACGTTACCTGGGGGGGATGGAGGGAGCAGGGGAAAGACATCAATACTTCTTTACCTTTAACACTGTAATTAATGGCCTCAGAGCGAGGAATGGATTTGGAGAAATTTTAGCTCTTTGGGGGATTTAGAGACAGATCAGACAAAACAGAGCGGGGCGGAATTCTCTAGAATTTCCTTCTGCTTCATTTCTCTGCGAACAATCATTAGCCTTGTAATTGTCTCCTGGTAAACTGCTGTATCAGGTTCCATTTTGTCCTCTTTAGAGGATCGAGTTGCCTTTAAATCAATAGTTTGAAGTACTGGGGGATGTATGTGAAAGGAAGTGCCCTCTAATTTCTGTTTCTTAGCTACTAATTATTTAATAATACATTTTATTGCCTATTAAAATGTGGCATAACTTGCTTGTCAGCAAAACTGGATGGAACATAATCATTTGAGAAGCATAATTGGCACTTCTGCAGATGGCTTTTATTGCAAGCCTGGGTTGTTGTTGTACAAGGAGTTTCTTGCCAGGTTTCCTTTAGGCCGGTCAGTGTTACAAGTGAGTTACTGCAACACGGCTCAGGCTTTCCAATGTGGCATTTTGGGAATTCTGGGTGGACTTCAAGAAGACTTACGACTTCTTGACGTAAAAGCCACTGTGGTGCGCGGAGAGCTTCTTCCTTCCACTCTTGTCTTTTTAAGAACCCTTGTGGTTTCTCACACCGCGCTGCAGTTTGCCCTGGTTACTAGATATAGCAAAATAGGAGAATTTATTTGCTAACTGATAATGGAGGTAGGTGAAACTGGGGCACGGGGGGCCTTGCAATTGCTTTTTCTCTTTTTTTTATGCAAACAGAAATGCATGTGTGCTTTTGGCTGAGCTCTAGATAACTTATACAGTGAGTATATACACAGACAGGATGGGTGTTCTGGGGAATATGCCCTAAAGTTTTATAGCTTTAGCCAAGTCACCGGAAAGTTGACTGCTGCCCTTCCATTTGCTTCGAGATCCTTGTCACCGTTAGAAGGAACAGCTGGAACATGTGGAGGAGAAACTGCCTTGGCCACAGGGCCAGTGCAAGTGCTGTGCTGCAGGGACCCATTTGATGGTGGCTGGGGATGATGCCTCTCGTGAGGTGTGGAGCTCTCCAGGCAGTTCCTGCTGGAAGGGGTTGAGTGGGTTGAGGAGTCCGGTGGAGCTGAGGCACTGGGTGAACATCGTGATAGGAGTCCTGGTCCTGCTGTTTGTATGAGGGGATCAGACCTCCTCAAGGATTGCTGATAGACAAGAGCCTCTTCCTTAGTTTTTCAGCTATGACATTTTCCACGGTGACCTTTGAATTCCTTTCTGTTTCTTCTGAGGGAATGATGGTGTTGTATAGGGGAGATCTGGTTTATGTTTATTTTAAATTAAATGAAGAAGAGACTGGAACGGGCTGTTTCTTATTAAGTACTCCTGCAGTTAAATTCTGTTGGCTTTTTTTCCCCTCCTGGGGAATGCTTTTGTTTATAAAGAAGTGTTCCTTTTCTGTCACTGTTTGTGTTTGAGGTACAATGAACTGCTGTTGTTTGTGGAGAGGTTTTTTACCCAAGCGCTCATGGCAGATCCCACTCCAGGGCTGCACGAGCATCGCCCGCAGTCCCCTGCTCACTAGTCTGGGTTCTTCCCATCTCTAACAGCTTCATTGCAAGTGAGAGCGGGGTTTCCATTTTCTGAAAAAGGTCTTTAGATCCAGTGCTACTCCAGCCTTACTCTGGAGAAACGTCAGACCTTCAGAGATGGCATTGTGCATTTTGTTAGTATCAGAAGTACCTTATACATTTGTAGCCCACATTACATGAGCAGAAGTAGTTGAAATTAAGTAATGAGTGTGAGATTCAGTGTTGTCTTGGCAAATAATTCTCATGGTCTCTCCAAATTGTCTGTTTTCACCATGGCAGTCAAACATCAGAGATCTGATAGCCTTGCCCATGGCAATGAGTTGTGCAGTGAGCCCATTATGGAAAAGAGTGCTGCTCTCCTTAATGGAACTGCACCGTTAAGGAGGCAGCTGATTTACTTGGAGGCTATTTGTGTTCCAGGATGACAGGATCGCCTCTTTCAGAAAGCACTTGCTCAATACGCAGCCAGCTATCAGTAGAGGGTACAGATAAGAATGGGTGGACGGGATGGCAAGAAAGTTTTCATGAGCATTAGTGCTTCTTGCTGATTGAAATCTGAATAAGTACATCCAAGAAATACTGTCATTGCTGGGGTTTAGCTCCATGTGCTAATGAGACAAACAACATCCCTTGGGGTCGACAGAAATCACTTGTTGTGATTGTAATAGACTCACTGTGCCTGTAGACAAGATGGAAAATTGATCCAGTACACTTCAGCAAGAGTGAAGTGAACAGAGCTGTGTTAACTTGACAGCATTTTGAGGGATGCAGATAAGAGGACTTTGCTTTAATGCTCTACATTGAACACTTGCTGTCAGATCTGCCTCAAAGTTTCTCTGCCATGCAGGCAAATTTTAATGTAATTGCCCCTCAGATGAGGAGCAGGTACTTGAATTTGTCCTTCTTCTTTAGCGATTGGGTTTCACCAATGTGCCTGGTGGGTAAGTGGCAGTCCAGGAAATGCAGTTTGGGATGTGCTGAGTCAGGGAGCAGGAAGGTGCAGAGTCCCAGGGCCAGCCTTGGTGGATTACTGGGATTTCAGAGGACACTATTGACAGTATCTTTCTTTCCCTTATCTCTTTGCTCCCTGTCCCATGCGTGCTACTCCCTGTTCCTAATGTTGTGATCTTGCTGGGCCTCTATAACGGGGAATTGGCACTGCAGAGATGATGCTGTGGACATTGGCCCAGTCCCAGCATTGAACTGGAAACCTGGGGCAGTGCAGCTCTCTCCTGCCAGGGGGATGGAAGGCAAGCATGTCCTGCCCCCAGCCTCATTCCACTGGGAGACAGTGATGGTGATTCATCCTCCACCATTGAGATAAGTACCTCAGTCTTAGTGGTGGTTGACTCCACCTTTCTCTTTCCACTGATTGTAGGAGGAACCTCAAGATGATCTACACTATCAGATGGCTAAAGTTAGGTGTGGAAATCTGCTTCCTGGCAATAGAAATGAGTTTATAGCTTCTGGAACAGCAGCAGCCCAAAGAAGCTCCTGAACAGAACAAAAGTGGTGCATGTGTTCCACAGGACAGGCATGAACAGTAAAACCAGTGCACTACCAGGAAGTAACTTGGCTGGATATAGGGAATGAAGAATGCCTGTGGGGTGAAGTGCCAGAATCGCAACATGCTCTCGAGACCTATAGAGTACACTATAGAGATTGCACTGGCATATAATGTTAAAAAATAATAGCATCCTCGCTTGCAGTAGTGAGGGTGATCATTGTGCTTTGTATCCTCTGCGTCTTCAACAAGGTTGAGATACTGGCCATGCAAGCAAAACGCAAGAGCAGATATGTCTCCAGCTCAGGTCTCCAAAAGGTTATAGCACTAATAAATCTCAGGGCCAGACCTTCCATTGGCACAGATCAAGCATCATTCATCCTGGCGGCGTTCAAGGTGGGGTTGGGCATAGCCTTGGATGGCATGGTTTAGTGGGAGGTGTCCCTGCCCATGGCAGGGGGGTTGGAACTCGATGATCTTGAGGTCCTTTCCAACCCTTACTATTCTATGATTCTATGGTTTTAATGAGTGGTCCCAATTTGCAGCAGCAAGGATGCATTTGGAAAAGGTGGGTGCATCCCTATTCTCAAAGTTGGAAACAGGTGTCAGTGTTGGGTAGCAAAGAGGGGAGGGAAGCTCATTGGCCTTTTCTTTGCTACTCACCTCTTCTGGGGAGGGTTATGTTCACAGCTGTACTCATACTATAAAAGTAGAGTATGGTATATAGTCATATAGTTAGATTTATAGTGTGTATGTGTATATGTGGATGTAGTCATCATCTAATTAGAAGCGTATAGATTTTCACTGCATTCTGTCTGCATGCTGACCACCTGAAGAATGCAAATTAGGAAACTTTGGGGGTTTGAAGTTGGTTTGTTTTTTTTTACCAGGAGACGAACATGTTCTTTAAACAAGTCTTTTTAGGGTGGTATTTAAGGAAAGAGATATAAATCTACATGGCTTTAGAAAATAAAAGTCAAAATGTCGTAGAATAATAGAATCCCAGGCTGGTTTGGGTTGGAAGGGACCTTAAAGCTCATCCAGTTCTAACCCCTGCCACAGGCAGGGACACCTTCCACTAGAGCAGGTTGCTCCAAGCCCCATCCAACCTGGCCTCGAACACTGCCAGGGATGGGGCAGCCACAGCTTCTCTGGGCACCCTGTGCCAGCACCTGAGCACCCTCCTAGGGAAGAACTTCTGCCTAAGAGCTCATCTCAATCTCCCCTCTGGCAGGTTAAAGCCATTCCCCTTGTCCTGTCCCTACAGGCCCTTGTCCAAAGCCCCTCTCCAGCTTTTTTGTAGCCCCTTTAGGCACTGGAGCTGCTCTAAGGTCTCCCCTTCAGGAGTCTTCTCTTCTCCAGGCTGCCCCAGCCCAGCTCTCTCAGCCTGGCTCCAGAGCAGAGCTGCTCCAGCCCTCGCAGCATCTCTGTGGCCTCCTCTGGACTCTCTCCAGCATCCCTCTTGTGCTGTTGCCCCAGAGCTTGCTTACTTGAAGCTAAATAAATACAAGTGGATGAAGTTTAGCAACATGTAATACCTGTGCGAAACACTGGGTGACAGACTATAGGAAACAGTGCTCAAGTGCCCTAGTGACATTGTTGTACTACAAAAGACAAGCACTTGGCAGCATCTTCACTGTAACATGGCTCTGTATACGCTGATACTTAAGCAGACAGTTAACTGTAGTCGCCCCTCATCTGCTGGAGCACTGTTCGTTTTGTTTCCTGTTTAGTTAATCTCAACGTTTTCTTCCAAGCTCCCAGAGCAATTAGGCAGACTATCAAAACATTTGGCTTTAAAGCAAATCAAAGAATGTGAAGTGGCTTTTTGTGCTAATTGTTTGTAGGTCAGGCCGGATTTTGCTGGGTTTTGTGAGTTACGAGATGTGTTTGAAATCACCAGCTGAGGCTGAAGGCAGCATCTATCCGAAACTGATGTCTCCCTTTAAGTTTGTGTTGGAAACGGCAACCACGTTCTTAATCAAACTTAAATTAAACCAAACCAAGGGAAGCAGCACTTGGTTTGTATTTGCAAGACCTGGATCTTGCAATGAACTTGGGGGTGTAGTCACATTCTCAGGGGAATGGGCAGAGATTTTCGTTCCCTAACAGTGCCTGAAACAGTCAATCTGTGGAGCAAGTGGAGGTCAGATGTCAAGACAGGCAGCTGCCGAGAGACAAGGGAGAGAAATAATAGGAGGGAAGGAAAAAAACTGCACCATCAAAGTGAGCTGATTCACCATGTGAAGTTAAGTGAACTACATTACAACAGACATACTGTCTGGAGGAACTAATTGCTCATGTGGTTAGGTAAGTCAGGTCTACCTGAGACCTTCTTGACTCTGGAAGCTATTAAATAGAACAGAACTTGCTAAAAGCAGAGAACTTCAAAACCAGGAGCTTTACTTTGAGAGAACTTTTTATTTTCTCCATCCTTTCTCTCCCCTCCTTCCTTAAAGGAGACATTACTGGTTTAGAGCAGATTTCAACAGCTTTTTGGTGATCCAGAAGACTGTTCTGTAGACTCCAGTGATTATTGTGGAAGCCCTGCAGGTAATTTCCTGAAAAGTCCAGAACCACAGAAATTTTTAGTATATTAAAAAAGACAACGATCCGTGTGTTGTGCAAGCTTTGAATCCATTCCATAAAGCATTTTCTTTGTCATTAGCACAGACATGACTCATTTCTTGTAATACAACATTTGACATTTATGTTGGTGGCAATTAAAACCGGGTGAAGCAGTTCTGGCAGAAACAGCTGGCTTGGAAGTGTGCAGTGAGCAGAGTGTAGTTCTCTTTCAGTGTTCAGAATAGAGGCAAGGTAGCTTTGGGAGGAGCTGGGGAATGGGAAAAAACAGGACTTCATCCATACGTGTGCTTTGACTCCGACTGGAAATGGATGTCATACACCTATGGGATTCTTCCTAAGTAAAAAAGCTCAAGTCATGCAATAGTGTGGGATTTCTGAAAGCGCAGCATTTATCATCATGTCATTTAAACTCATCTACCTGAATATAGAAATGTAGGAACTAAACCATCAGCATCCATGTCTGACTGGAGTCGCTATGATATAGCCAGAACTGTTATTCTTGGGCCATCTCTAGTTATTCTGTGACACAGTAATGCTAAAGGCTGTTGTGAATGGCTATTTGTTGGAATTTTCTGGTTGAAAGATAAGCTGGTAGGAATATCAGAACGAGACAAAATAATACAGCGAAGTGGAGCCTGTTGGAGGCTTAAGGAAATACCTCAGCATCGGACACCTGATGTGGATTAAGTTGGATTTCTGGCCAGAGTATGAAAATTCCAGTAAACTCTCCCACACCCATTTTTACTCTTTGACCTGAGGAAAGCTTTTTGTTTCTCAGAGGTCAGTGAGTGTATCGGTGTTATGTCCGGTTCCTTTCAAAGGGGAGAATACATGGAGGGGCATTTTGCTGTGATTTCAAGGGGAAGCTGTGATAACTGACATGAGGATTTTGGAGGTAATTCCCATTCCTTACATTAATGCATATGGTAGGTTGCTCTTGGACAAAGCTTTCCGGAAAGTGGCAAGTTCTTAACTTTAAAAGCTCCATTTACTCATGTGAGAGGTGTTTTCTGTGAGTACTGAGAAGTGTAGAAAGCAGCATCTTAAAGTATTTGAGAGGAGTGAGATAGTTATCTATGACATGTCTCTGGGTCAGTTAGGCATCCTAGGAATGCGAGAGTCCATTGGGTTTATTTCCCCTTCAGCTCAGAGAACACTATCTTGCCTACTGTGCAGACTTTGAACAATGAAATTGAGTTTACAGGCAAAAATAATAAATACATTTTAAACTTAGCTTGTTTTCAATACATGGAGGCTCTGAAGGTCATGGAAACTTTGTTGAACAACTGTAAACTGAACTGACTCAAAGATTTGTGTTACTCACCAGTACATAAAGAAAGAAAAATAAACCAGAGTTTCCATGTGCCAAAGCCCATCGCTGAATAGGGAAGACAGGAGTCAAGGGCTTTAGGTTTTTTCTGGAGAGCACAATGTGTGATTTCCTTTTAGCATTGAACATCTCCAGGTGCAGGTTGAGTGGATGATTTGCTCGTTGTTCACTCTGTAAATAGTCCTTTCACTGAAGTGATCGAGTTCTCTTGATATGAAATGGAGAGGCAAAAAGGATACCACCGGATGGGTTTTCATAGTGTGAGTAAATATCTCTTGTGCGTGAATTTTCATCCCTGCTACCTGACCTTGACAGCCCATTGAAATTGTTAAGCTTAGCTTCTACTGAAGCACATCACTTGTTTCAAAGCAGGATTAACATTCTGGATTTAATGTCTTTCTTTATTAGTAAGGTAGTGCATTGATGTCCAGTTTAGATCTCCAGTCAATATTATAATTCAGCCATTAAAGCTAAGGTGTTTTCATATCTTACATTGTAATCTGGTCCTAAAGACTGAGAGGAAATAGGGCAGGTAATTTTGTAATATGAATTAAAGAGTTAAACCTGAAATCTTGAGGCATGTATATAATCCGTATGGACCATGTCCCACCAAAATGGAAAGAAAACAGAACAGAAGGAAAAGAAGCTAACAGATTGCCATCAAACAGCCAAGCAAAGGCACTTGTAGTCAGTCATGGGATCCTTAACATTCAACCAGAGGAGGCAGAACTTTGGGACTTTTCTACAGTGAGAGAACATTCAAGAAATAGGTTTTGTTGTTCTTTTTGATTCATCAAGAAATCCTGGTGGAGGTAGAGCTGGGGATGAAGAAACTTCCTGAAGCACTGGAGAATTCGATGTTCCTAGGTCTGGTATCCTCAGAACCAGCAAAAGAACTTGGTGGAGTTATTCTCTTTATTCCTTCAGTGCATGAGCAGCCTTTCACCAGCAGGTGCTCAGTGGTGCTGTGTATTCTTAATTATTGATCTTACCATTGAAGTAATAAGGATGCAGAAATGGGCACTATTACCTGGTACTTGATCATATTGGAGGGTTGACAAGATGCTGAGTGTATTTAACATATACATAAGATAAATTATAACATAGCGTTTGTACTGTAATGAGCTGGTGTGAGTAGGAAACTTGCTCTGAAGGTATTTATCACGCAGGAATGCTGGAACAGAACCATGTTAGTTTTTCTGTGGATAGGTGAAGAATAAATGTCAGTTCGCAGGGACTGGATAGCTAAATAAGATGGAATGCTGGGACTGATACAGTTCCCACAAGTGATGTAAAATAATGAGCTGAAAAGAGAGTGAATGAGGAAAACACAAGTTCCTGTAGCTTTTGTGGTGAACTTACTTCTCAGAAGCTAATAATTTTTCTGTAGAGGAAAGTGAAAGAAGAGTATCTCTTCATCAGAAGGCTGATAAGAAGGGTACCAAGCTCCTAAGAAAGGAAAGGGGAAATCCTCATTTAAATAAGCAACTGTGCAAATAATGTGCAGCTTCAACCAGGAGTATTTCTGAGTGGTGGAACCTCTTGCCAGAGCTCTGCTGGTTTCATGAGCGCATGTGAAGTGTGTAGTTGTTACTGCAGTGAGAACTTCCACTGTCTGGATTGAGGTCTTGAATTTCAGCTGCTGTCATACAGGATCAAGAAGAACTGATGATGACAGATATGATCAGCACTGTCACTCACCGGAATGGAGGTGAATTAGGGAAAGCAAGGAAGATCAACAGAAAAATCTCAAATTCAGGTATACAGAAAACAGTGTTTTCAGGGAACTGTCGTTCTTGGATGCCGCCTCCTAATTCCCTTCGTTTTCTCAGTGCCTTTCAGGAAGAAAAGCTACTAAGTGATTGCTGGTAGAAATAAAGCCCTGCTTCCTGGGCCTGAAATGAAAATACCTCCAGCTGCCTGACCAGCAAAGAATTTACAAGCACGGCATGACTTGAATCAGTAAAACCGAATCCTCTTACACGGTTCTGTTTCTGTCTCACATACACATTCTACAAATGAGGATTTGGGAGTGTTCAAAGGTTGTGCCCAATGTTTTGTTTTAGTTTCCTTTGAAAAGTAGTTTCACAGCCTCTTCAAAGTGCTTTAATTCACAGCAAGTTATCATATGCAACTTTTAAGATGTGAGAATTGGGGGATAAAAAACATATTAAGGCAATGTATTTTCATGAGTTTATATATAAAAGTTACAGTGTTTTGCTTATATTGGTTTTCTTCTTGTAATATATGAACCACAAAACGGCTCTTGCTTTGGTTCTCTTTTCCCATTTTATACAGAACATTTGGAACAAAACAACTCTGCCATCCTCGGTTAGCACTCACAGGCATGAAGACAGCTTCTGAGCTGAGCGATCTATTCTTTGTAGAAGATCATCTGTTGCTTTGCTTCAGGTCCTGAGTAGAGAGATGCACATGGTTGTAAACTCCAAACTCAGGTTCTCCCTGCTCCTCCCCACAAGCTGGGCATCACTGTTTGTCCCCTCTGTAACTGTGGATAGAGCCATTTGGGGAATCTGGATTGTTTCATCTTGCAGGAAATACATTGTTTAAAACTCTGTTTCAGGTTACGGATGGGATATAAAAATGTAGTACTGTTTTTTTTCCTCCCAAATGGAAAACTTCAAACGCTCAAACTGGTAATCTCCAGGCAGGAAGCTACTACAGTGTCTTTGGCTGGAACAGAACATCAGCTATTCTGAAAGATCTCCTTTTTCTCTTCCTGTCAGACAGCAGGACAATATCACTGCACTGGCTCTATTCCTGTGGCCACCTTTCTTTGGGCTGGATGTGGCCTTGTTCACCTTGGGTTACTGTTGTGAGGGAAGGGAACATAGACTTGTCCTCCATCCTGCTACCTCCTGTTTCATAAGCCCTGCAGATGTGGCTGGGGAGGATCCTAAGCTGGTGCTACTGTCCGCACTGTGTGCCAGCCCTTTTTCACTGCAGGAAGTATGTCCTTTATGCTCTCCCCCAGGAGTCTGACTGTAATTAGGCTGTAATTTAGGGTGCCTTGAGAGTGCCAGATCAGATTGATGTGGTGGGCTGCATGTTGCCAATGCAGTGACTGGTGAGATTAGTTGAGTTTCTGGTGGGCATAGAAGAACCTTTTGCAGATTTCACCCTTCTTAAAAAGAGAAAAAGAAGAGTCAGGTAACAGTAATGGTTATTTCTCTCTTACTGCATTGTCTGTTTTAATGGGTAAGTCATGCCATGATTATCCCCATTGTACAGCTAAGGAGAATGACTTGTTTCTGATGGACCATCAATCAAAAAGCATGGGTAGAATGAAAGCAAGATGCTTCTGATTCCTTGTTCAGGATTTTAGCTGGTGTGCCTTAAATTTCCCTGCTTAAATACTGGTTTCATTTCTGTAATGCTTTTGGGTTTTGAGGTTTTCCCTCATGTTTCTGAGTGCAAGTTCACATCTGACTTCATGGTGCTCCTGTAATTAACCCATGAAGATTAAAATTAGTGTCGTTATCACTGGAGAAGCTAATTGGTGCCTGGCTTACTCCACAGTCCAGCAGAAAGCAATTCAGGCAGATGTCCAGTCTTGCCACACTGATGCACTCACTGGGGAATCCTGAATGTCTATTGGAAGGGTTTTGTTTAGCAATCAAATATCCTTCATTCTCTTTTTTGTGATAAATCAGTGGCTTCATTTAAGACCTAGAATTTGTCACTTGAAATGCTGTCATTGAGTTACAATTTCAGTGACTGGTGTCTCCAGAAGGGGAAAGCCCCTTTGCCCCTATTCCACCGTGCAAACCTAACCTGAACCTGTTAGTAACTCACACACCAAGTGCCTGTACAGTGCCGTGAGACCCCGGGGATTAATCTGCTGGATGTAGACTGGTTTGTCCTCTGAGAAGCACTGCATTTAAAAGAGAAAAAACCGGGAGAATAAAGGAAGAAAAAGCGCCTGCTGATGAAAGTAGCTGTCAAATTAGCAGGTCTAGAAGTTGTGTGTATTGTTATGAGCTGCTCAAGTTCACACCAGAGTGACCCAACCCCATCCGTCTTTCTCAGTTTACATTTTAATTGGCTTGTAGTTAAGTTTTTTAAACACTGTGAGACTGCTGACATACACTGTAATATCATGTGAATAATTTATAGGAGCTGCTCGAGAGGAGCGGGGGGGGGGCATTGCTTCTTTTTTTTGTGATAATTGGATAAAAGAAGAGAGGGAAGTGGAGGGGGAAGAGCGAAGGAGAGGAGCAGCAACAGCCCCGCAGCGTGTGGCTTGCTGGGTGTTAAATGTTGTTGCTGGTGCATCTGACTGCACTGAGGATTTCATGGGGGGGTTCTCCAGTGCAATCTTATTAATAACTCTTCTGTCAGGAGAGCACCCAATTAAATTGAATTGGGTTTATGGTTCCCTTTACGTTTCTTACAGTGTGTGGTTATAAAGCTGCTCCAGCGTGGGGACTGGCTAACAAGTGGGGGGGGCTGGGGTTCAGTTGATCTTGCTCCTTTTCCTCTTTCTTGTGTAGGACTTGGCTGTTTGCAGATGCACACCCTGGCCCTCCAGCCCCTCCAGCAGGGTTTTACCTTCCCTTGCCAAGGCTGAAAGGGGGAGGCAGGTTCCCAAAAAGGTCTCCCAGCCTGTTTGGACACTTGCCCTTATAAACAGGGAGTGCTGGTCGTGTCATTAAGACTTAAGGGAGCATCCTATTGCGCTCCCAGGGAGCTCAAACTTTTCTAGGGCATCTTGAATGCAACAGGAAGACATTCTGGTAAGGTTTTACAAAGTGCCAAGAGCTGCTATTTTGAGAGAAAATGAAGTATTCTGTCAGCTAGCTTCTGCTTCAGTGACCGGGTTTATAGAGAGCACAGTCAGTTGTTGATGTCTTGGGAGCATATGGGAAAGAAACAAAAGTTCAGCCCCGGTTCCCTCCCTGCTCCTCCTCCTGCTCACAGGGCAGGATTTATTGCTGGGGTTTGCAAGTCAGTTATTTCGCTGTCCCCCTCCTCCTGCACACGTGGGCTGTGGTTTTGTGTCTCGCTACCAAAGGTGGAATTTAGATTCCGACCATCTCCTGCTGCAGGTTGGTTACACAGTTTAGCTTTCCCCGGGGTGGAGCAGACCATGGGGCAGGGTTGTATTTACTGACTTAGATGGAAACCTCGTGTCAGAACTTAGCCCTTGGTGTTTAATTTCATTCTAGTTTGATTTAATCTCCGGAGATCATTTTAGCTCTTCAGATGTGACTTGAACACAGCATGTGATCTGGAGAGTTATTGTGTATATATTCCAGTTACTGATACTATAGTTAGAACTGATTTAAACTGTTGAGATACTGCTGAAATGGATCTTGACCCAGAGGCGAAAGAAGTACTTGTCATTTTAAATGTATAGCCATTGTCCTTGTGTGAAATGTAATGAAGACTTGCACTTCGGTACCTCTTAGCTTCTGATAACTGCCAAAAATCTTGGAGAACAAGGCTTGTACATGGAATTCTACTTGTTTTCACAATGGACTTTTATATCCTCCCCAGTAATTTGCTTTCGCATTTGCACAACGCATCACTTTCTTATGTTCTGCTAGTTTGAAATGTCTTTTATTGACTCTGCAAGATAAAAAAATGCACTCATACCAAAGCTTTGTGTTGGAAGGTGCACCTGGCTATTGAGATCAGAGATTTGGGGGACCTCGATGTGTTCATCCTACCTGGAATGCATCTATTGTTTTAACAGTGAAGGCAGCAGTGCTCAGGCAAAGTTGCATAGTTCAGTGCTCAGGAAAGCCAGATGCACAAGTTCAATGGCCACAATGCTCCTGCCTGCAAATCTGAGGGAAAAGATCCAAGGAACAAAAGCCTAAATCCATAGAGATGTACCATTTCAGGGCTGTGAGCTTTACCTTGATAAGAATGCCCAAAGCCTTAACCCTCTTTCTTAACGCATCCTGCGGTGCCTGGGTTTTGCAGCATATGCTGTGTGACATCCGCATTAATCTGAGAGCCCTGCAGTACCAAAGCACAGCAGGACGAGTTCGGGGCAGGCTGTTGGCCTTAACTTTCATTTTCCTGCTTTTATTACTGTGTGTCGTGGATAAAGGTGACCTGCAAGGGAGGAGGGGGGGTGGGAAGCAGTCTGCCTGTGTCCGGTTTGCTTCGTTAGGCTGTACAAAACGTTGTGAAAGGTTGTTTAGTTCTTGGCTTTTCTTTATTCCTTTCAGAAATACCAGATCCAAACTTCTCTGGCTTTCCTGAGAGACATAGGAGAAAACTGGAGAGCTCTTGGGATGACAAGGTGGAAGCTCAGGCAGTTGAAAAGGGAAGAGGATTGTAGTCAGAGCATTTTAACCTCTCTGTTTCTGTTTGTTAGTGCTGGCTCAGCACCACTCCTGCTTGACGTCTTGCCCATTCTGCTTCTCTGGTTAAGATGTGAAGATCTCTCATTCCCACTCTGATCCTCCAGAGAGCTCCAGCAAATACACATTTTAAACAAACACCCTCCTCAGCTCCTACCTGTATCCGAGCTCTCAGTCTGGTTTCAGATACACACACAGAAGGCATCTCTTTTTATTGTTTGTGGCCCCCATTTTGTGTCTACCCTTAAACTTCTTGAGAGTACTCGCCCTAAGCTCCATTTATCTTATTTTCCCTTTAAGAAATATCAGAAAATGGCATCTACTTCAAAGAGAAAGTGCAATTCTGTTTCTTTCATATCTGTTTTATATATTTCATATATATGTAATCATACGCATATATTGCAACAGGATGGTCTGAGGAATTTTAGAGCATGAAAAAACTATTTCTTCTAATAATTTTTTTAGGGAAGAGCTAGTTCTGTGCTATTTATCTTTCTTACGGTTGTTTCCTTAGTGGGGTTTGAACCCTGAAGTTTAATATAGGTAAAATAATAGGAAAAGGAATTAATGATTGATCTTAATCATCTCCTTGGAGCTGCTGTACTCTCCTCCAATTAGTTGGAGGCATTACAAGAGTTGTTGTAGAATGAAGGGGACAAGTCCGTGTATTAATAATCTGTAGAGTTTTAGCATATATGACAGTACCATGGGGACGCTCCCTTTATATCCCTGCACATGCTTCTTTTACAAGTAGGGACTTCAGGAAATCCAGTTAAATCAACTGAGGAGCTTTCTGTGTCTGTCAGTGTTTGGAGAGGTCACAGCAGGCACTCTTCCATCCCAGAAAATGGAAAAGCTTTGTCATTTTCCTTCACCATAGGTAGGTTGTGGTTGTAAATAATCAGATCCTCTGATTTTTTTTCAAGGTTGTCTATTGAGGGCCCTGTAAAAGCAGAGGAAGGGTTGACCAGTGCCTTCTGCATTAAGAATAATTGAACTGTGGAATTGATGAGGCTTGGCTATGTCTTTATGCGTGCCTAGTATGATGACACTGTCGGTGATTGCTTTCCTGAAATACAAAGGTGGGTCTGAGTATTGAACATAAAGCCCCAATCTCATAGCTGATCTGGCTCCTTCTGTGTATCTACACTTGCTTCTTGTTTGACACCCAGAGGTGAGGTGTTTGTGGTGCAATTTCATGGTCTCATGATCTTCAGCGTGGCTGGAGAGTAGGAGTTGTGCTCTGAGACATTTACAGGGTTTCAAAGGTTCTGTTTGTTTCTCCTCCTGCTGCTCCTTCAGACAAAATCTCTGTGAAAAATGAGATTGCATTGAAACGCCAGTTTCTAGACCAGAGATGGCTGTTCCTGTGTAGGTCTGGGTTAGTGTGAGCAGCGCCAGTGGTGTGTGCAGCAGGGGGCAGGCATTGGTCCTTACTCTGCTCTGATCACAAACTGCCTCAAATGATGAATGAATTTGAATCAAATCAGATAAGTCCTCAGAATCACATTTGAGTTGGTAAAAATTGACTGCTTCCTGAGCAAGCTGGAGATGTTCCCTGCTGGAACTGAAAAGGTAACTGCTTGTGAGGCTGTCCCATGTCCATCCCAGGAAAGAGCCAGCATTAGCTGACTGTCGCTACTGACAGCCTTCTAAACCGATGAAACCATTACAGGAAAAGCAAAACTCTGGTTTTAGGTTGGTTTTGTCTTTTCTCCAGAGCTTCTCACCATTTTTCTCAACTGTGTCATGATTCGTCTGTGGAAAAATGCTTCCTGTGACATAGCAGCACATTTTGGCAAATACAGAGTTGATGAAAATCATTGTAACTGTGTTTCTAGACTGTTTCTACAGTGAATGTTGATTTTTGTCTGTGGGCTTTGGCCCTGGGCAAATGCTGACCACGTGAGCTGACAGATCTTGGTGGGAAGCACGCATGTTATCTGCTCCACAAAGACATTTGTCAGTCAGAAGCACCACTGGCCTGCTCTGCCTTGTGATATGGCTGCTTTATACCCATCCTTATGTCATTCATGACATCGTGTATTAATATATCAGCAGCAAACCTGTATGCTCTGTCTCATGCGGTGTAGGTTACAGAAGTCTCGGGCTAATGTTTTCCCCTCTCCCTTTTTCTGTTCACGGTTCTGTTGGGAAGTGCACCAGAAGTGTTTTCTTGGAGAGCAGCAGCAGAGGGGAACCACTCAAGTTATTCTGGCAAAACAGAACAGCCGCTACAAGTCACTGTGAACACCAGTTGTGTGGATTCATGGCAGGAGAAAGCAGATGTTAAACCTCCCGAAGCTGGGCCTTTCCTCCCAGATGGACACCTTCCCACTTGATTCCATCTTGGTCTTCCTGTCTCCCCCAGGAACGCCTCTTTGAGAGCTGCTGTTCCTGGGTGGTATCAGGAGATGGTTTAATGGTAAACCAAAACACTGGCAGCCTGTCTCCCAGTTACGGAGGTCGTACAGTATTTCTGTGCTGCTTGTGACTGCTGTGAGGGATTTTATGTCTTTGCCATGGGAGTGTCAGGACAGTTTTAATACCATAGAATCATAGAATAGTTAGGGTTGGAAAGGACCTTAAGATCATCCAGTTCCAACCCCCTGCCATCAGTTACTTTCAGCTCTGGGCTCGATCATTTAGAACAGGATTTTGCAGTGACTAATACTGGGTGCCTTTCTATATTAGCAGCATTTTGTTTCTCTGGCCTTTTCAACACAAGTGTCAAATCCTGTTCTACCCAGCTGTTGGCCAAGTTTGGATGCTCTGGGACTTGGGACAAGCGCACACATGTTTAGATGCTTTTCCCAAATATCATCCAAGTCTCTCAGGCCTGACAGATGGTTTGGCAGGACTAATTACACTTCCTGGTTTTGTCACAGATTAGCAGTGTCCATAAGTCTTTAACATGTGAGGGCTGTTTGGGAGCCGATGGGGAGTAAGCTCATTTCATTTTACAGCACACTAACCAAGGGACACCAGAGGAGAAATGGTCAGAATTGCTTTTGTTCATGTCATTTAAAGAGCCCAAACCTTACAATCAGAGAATAGTCCATCCAGCTCAGCATGAAGCCAGGTTGTTCCAGGAGAGCTTTTATAGCTCTTCTCCATGCTGTATCACCTCCCTGGGTCATGTATTCTGCCTTTGTTGTGACTGATGGTTTAAGATGTCTCAGGATTGTTTCCGTGTGTCAGTGAACGGCAGCTATTATCAAGTTGTCTTTGAAAATCGCTACTTACATGAATAATGAGAGTATCCACACTTGTATTAAGTAAGATGTAGTTATATGTGTACTCTTCAGCTGTAAAGTACTAGGAACAAAGAAAACCCACCCAGGCTCTGTAAAGCTTCTTGCTGCTAAGGTAATAAAATGCCATCTGCATTGGGCATAAGAAATTGGACTAAGCAGGCTGTTACCACGTACAGATCTCTGATGCTGTTCCCTTGTGTACGTGTTCATTGCTCTGCTGCTGTCACAACATTTTCAGACATTCTATGTAGATATGTAAGCAAACGAATGAAACTGGAAAAAGGAATTCTAAATGTTTGAATATCAAAGCTCAGAAACATTTGAAGTCCTAGAATCCTGGAGTGGTTTGTATAGGCAGGGTCCTTACATCCAGTTCCAATCCCCTGCCATGGATGGGGACACTTTCCATGCCACAGATAGGGACACTTTCCACTAGACCAGGTTGCTCAAAGCCATGTCCAGCCTGGCCTTCTGGCCACATTCTGGTATCAACTTCTGATGGTATTGCTTTCTTGAATCAAGAGTATCCCACTATATGAGTCATATCAGGAAGAATAGCGATAGGGGTAGACTATTGTCCATGTTTCATGGCCACCTTTTCATGAAACTCCCTTTTTTTTATATGAAGAAATATCCATAACTGTTTATTGCTTTGGGTTAATTTTATAGTATAACTTAATGTAGCCAGAAATGAGAGGAAGTTCAGAAGAACCTCTTTAATAGCAAATTTGACACAGCAAAAGCCTGCTGCTGTGGGGGGGTGAATCTCAGTAGTTGTTTTGTTGTATTATGATGCACGAAGTGCAGTTCTGAAGCAGTGAAGCTTTGCTCCAAGTGAGTTTGGTGTGAGAGCAAGAACTTATTTAACACTAAGTCTATTTCTTTGTAGCAGCACAGTGGTAAAAAAGCCCCAAATTCTACTGCTCCTTGAAAGCATTATTTTGAGTGAAACAGGAGGTTTGCATGCATTTAGTCTATTAATTATGCTGTTTAATGTGACCTGCAGAGAGCTTGCTCACCGGATGGGATGGAGCTCATCCTTTTCCATTTGTTACATGTGTTGAGGGTTGGGAACCACTTTGCTTCTCTGAGGTATCATGGCACAGGCCGTAGGCACAAGCAGCAGTAACACATGAACGAGCAAGAAACTCATCTGCCTTCAACCTGCTGGTATTTCCAGAGGCACCGTCAGAACCACACCACCTCCCCTTCTCAAAAAGGAATGTGTCCTGGTTCCTTGCCCTGCTAATTCTTGTCTATGATGAGAAAACTACAGGTGGTACAGAGCGATCATGTCGATCAATTCAGGAAGGGATGAGTATCACCGTGTGAGCTCTCATGGCTGGCAGAGAGCAACCTCCCGTGTGTTAGCCTGAGCTGTGGTCCCCACCAACATTCAGGAGGGCCTCCTGCTGTCCTTGCAAATAAATAAATATGGGTATTTCCATCTTCTGTCTCTCTCCTTGGCTTGCAACAGGAGCTCATGAATCAAGCGTCAAGAAGCCAATTGTAATGATATATGCGATTAGCAGCCTGGAATTCTTTCCCTTCTTTCTTTGTTTTAGCAATTTTGATGCGTAAATACATAAAAGAGAGGGCAAGTGGAAGGGGGGCACATCCCACCCCCTGTACAGGAGCACATGCATGTGCATCGCTTCCCTGCCATGTGCTGGGTGGGAGGAGGCTCCTCCAAGCCGAACAGCACGCGGCGCTGCCTGAGGGATTGGGAACATATTGCTTGGCAGGTGGGGCCCCCTCGCACGCATACAGTGTTATTTCAGCACTGACAGCAAAAATACATCACACAGGCCCGTGGTGCCAACGTGCTCCAGGGTAACCTCAGCAAAAGGACTGCAACCTACAAGCAGAGCACTCGGGCTTAGTGTGATGGTTTGACCCAGAAACTGGTCCACACAAGGTCAGGACAATGCCTTGCTGTCCGGACGGACTGGGCCATCTCTGTGTGGGTCTACTTAGCAGCTGCTTTGAGGATGAGCGCCAGTGATGCTTTCCCTTCCAACCCACTGGCTTGTTTTCCTCTTCACAAGTCATGGAAAACTAGAGCTAACCATGAAACCTGCCATATATTTTGGTCCTCTGCAAATGCAAGCTTGTGGATTTTCATTTATTTTGTCTGCTTATTAGAAGCTTACAGGGTTTGTCTGCTGGCTGGTGAGGTATATATAGCTCTCATATAGCAACTGTTGTGGTCCAGATGTGCCAAGTCTTAGTATGCAAATGGAGAGTTTCCTAAATACTTGTTACTTTGTTCAGAGGTTTGGGAAGTGCTTATGGTGTTGTCTACTTTGTTTCAGCTGAGGTACAAGTAGGTTTCTTTTCCCATTCTAATTACAATCATTGTAGGTTTGCCCGTGTTTTTGTTTTAAACCCAAGCTAAGTTGCAGGTAGATCTGCTGATCACAGTTCTGTTTGGCTTGCACTTCATTATCCAGCTTCTTCACAAGCCATCAAGAGAAAGGGAAGTCAGGAGGGAAGTGATAGAGGAGTAATAGATGCTGTACTTTGCCAAGCACCCTGCAAATGAGCTTCTTTTTAAACGTGGGGATTTCTAAAGGAAAAGGTTACAAAGTTAAAGAACCTGCCCAGGTTTGTAGGTGCTCTGCATCCCCCATTCTGACTGTATTTAACTGGGCGCGTAAGTGGAGAACTAATATCCTGCTTTGAAAAGAAGAGAAGCTGGGGAAAAATGAAAGAGAAGCATCTGGAGGCTCTCAGCATGTACAGTGACCCAGCATTCCCAGGTAGCTCTGCTGTGCAAGAGTGATGTGAGTCTGGGCAAAGCAACAAGAGTCAGTGTAGCGCTGGAGAAATTCAGACATGGAAAGGTCCTTAAAAGAGGTAGGAACAAGTGAAGAGTGGATTTTCTATCCAAGGATCATTTCATTTCTTCATTTCAGAGATGAAAATCTTACCTCTGTTTGGTTTTTCTTTTTCTTCCGAAACCTCCAGTAACTGATGTAAAAGAATTGCACAGATTAATTCCTAGCAGAGTCTTTCTAAGGCTTACTCAGTTCCTCAGTACATTGATTTCTTTATCTACAATGTATTAGAGGTGGCAGCTCGCAGTAGAAGTCAGTTTGGGCAAATGCTTTCATGAACCACACACAATGCGAACCAACAGTGACTGTGTGATAGTTCATTTTGTGCTGTGTGGGTACCACCAGATTGGCCGTCACATGGAGCACCTGAGAAAATTCAAGTACTCAATGAGAACGGGAAAACTTATCTTTAAACTTGTCCAGAGGCATTATTCTTGTGTTAGGGTTTACATGGGTAAATCCCTCATGAGGAAAGATTGAGAAACGTCTCTGCATTCTGTTTTGGTGTTTGGAATTGGCAACCAAGCGAGAATTAAATAATGGGCAAAGCTCCAGATGCCTCAGCCAACATGTGGAGAGCTTCCTGTGGTTGCTTCGAGAGTCTGTTTGATTTCATTGACGTAAGTAAGCCGAGTAGATGAAGCCCTGGTCACTCCCGAGATGGATGGAACGCGTCAGGACGCAGGCAGACAGACTTTTTTGTCATCCTCAGGCCTAAATTTAAGCTTGTGGTTACCTCAGGAGACTGATATTTCCTCAAGTCTGTGCTGCAGCTCATTTGTGTGTGTGTGCGTTTGTGTTGCAGAAGCAACTGATTTTGTCAGCAGTGGCTTTCTGGAGCCAAAAGACACAGCATGACATGGTCCAAGCTGGCTCGGGCTCGTTCCTGCCTGAGCACTGCTATTACAGCCACCTTGTTTGACTCTCATGTTAGATGTGTTCACCCCTGGAAAGAAACACCGTAAGTCAGAGTTTATGCTGCAAGGAGGAGGCAGGTTTCCCCCCTGCTCCATCTAGCTTGGAGTGGAAGATGTGGTAGGAAGCAGTCCTACACTTCACTGAGGTTGCTCCACACAGGAGCTGGAAGGGCTCAGCAGCAAAGCTTGATGAAGCTGACCAATAAATCTCACTGATTTCCTGTTCTGTGTCCCCTTGGCAGTGCTGCTGATGCGCTATGGGTGCAGCTGGTACATCATGGCAGCCGCAGGTGGCTCCCACAATATCCCCCATCCCATTTGGCAGCACTCAGGGGGATAGTGGTTTATTAACTCACTTCTCACCTATAAAACCTCCCAGACAAATGCCAGCCTGGTGCTGCAGTGCCTCTGCACACTCAGGCTCTGCTCGCTGGAGTGCTGTGAGGAGCTTGTCAGACCTGTCTGCAGCTGTACGAGTAAACTGTGAGTTTGTTTGCTTGTTTCTGCAGATTCGTAGGCTCAGTGAGGAGCTGTCATTTTGCTTGCAGAATGATACTAATTTAAAAATAGGAAGTCTGCTAAAGTATTAATGATACCAGATGTGGCTGTTACGGGTTTTTTTCTTTACCTGTCATGTACGATAGCGATGAATGTTATTTTCCCAACTGCTATGCTAAGGCAGGAAGAAAACTGTGAAAGGAGCAAGATTTTTTCCTTTGCAATGTCGGCATAAACTGGCTTTCTTCGGGCAGAGGTGGTGAGGTTTTTGCTTTGAAAGAGCATTGCCTAATCAGTGCAGTATAACCGTGTGGCATCTGATTTTCCTCACACTGCTAACACAAGCTGTGTTATGAGCATGGAGAATAATGAGCTCTAACTGTCCTGCATGGGCTCGTTTAGTCTGTGGAGTAGGAGGCTCAGGGGAAACCTTATAACAGTCTTTCAGTACCTAAAGGGGTTACAAGAAACCTGGAGAGGGGCTTTAGACAAGGGCCTGTAGGGACAGGACAAGGGGAATGGCTTTAACCTGCCAGAGAGGAGACTGAGATGAGTTCTTAGGCAGAAGCTCTTCCCTGTGAGGGTGCTGAGGCGCTGGCACAGGGTGCCCAGAGAAGCTGTGGCTGCCCCATCCCTGGCAGTGTTCAAGGCCAGGTTGGACACAGGGGCTTGGAGCAACCTGCTCTAGTGGAAGGTGTCCCTGCCTGTGGCAGGGGTTGGAACTGGATGAGCTTTAAGGTCCCTTCCAACCCAAACCAGTCTGGGATTCTGAGAACACACATTTCCTCTTTCCTCTGCCCATGCAGTGAGCACATTAGGTACTTCTGGCTCTGGGGTATATTCCTTCTCTGGACAAGCAAACAACACACCCTGTGTTTTACTATTAGCTGCTTGATTATCTGTCTGTGAACAGGCTGAGCTGTATCTCTCTTTCCCATGCTAGAGTTCCTGATTTACATAAAACTCCTCATAATTTGATGTGGTTTAGATCTCTATCAAATTTAATTGAAAGGGAACAAGGGGTTTGGAAATTACCAGGGCTCAGTGGACTGACAGTCTGTTTGCATAAAACTTGTTTTCATAGAAAGCCAGGCAGAAGATCAAGTAAAATCACAAGTCTCAGTAGTGTGATTTGTGCCATGCAGATACATGATGACAAAGACACCAGCTTCCACTTTGTCCCTGAAGGACAGGTGAAAAAATTACCATTTGAGGTTTATAGTATTTCAGAGGTGCTTTGTAAGCTGCCTGAGTAACTATGCAAAGCAAAAGACCATGGATAATCAAGCTCTTTGTCCTCTTATGCCCCTGTGTTGCACCTACCAGTTGTAGGTAGCACCATTTTGACAGTGCTGCAGCATGCTAACAGTGCTGTGTAATATTGTTCATACAGGAAAATCAGATAAAGTTGTATTGAAAGGGAAATGCTAGTGGTGTCCATAGCTCTTACATCCAAAGAGTTGGGGAAATGACCCCCAGGGTGTGTATACTACAGGTATGATTCTGCATGAATTTCCTCGAAGTAAGGTCATGTAAAGTGTAAAACCACCATGTTCAATTTTATCTGCCTAAGTAATCATTTGTACTGCAGATGGGGCCATATATAACTCCATGGCAAACATCAGGAATGACCTTTGAGCCCCTGTTGCTGAAGAGCAGGGGCTTGGTGGGCTGGCAGACGTTCTCACATTGTTCCAGCAGATGAACTCCCTCAAGCTTTTCTCAATGGGATGAGGCACCCCAGTAGACTAAAAGAAACCAAGTCCATTTTTACAGACCTGCACACGAGCAGCACGTGAATCCCTTGGGTTCACAGCCCACAGACTGGAAAGCACTGAGCTAAAGAAAACATTCTGTCAGCAGTTAGCAGCCTGGGAAAGACAAGTTACGCTTGGGCAGTTGCAACCCTATCCACTTGCGGGGAGGAGACACACATGTCCCCAGGTTATTGCATTGCTGGGGGGCTGGCATTGATTTAAAACCACTGCATTGAGAGTTCTTGGAGGCTTGTTTCTGCACATATACAGGCTCATTACCAGGAAGTCATCATTTACAGTGTTTATCTAGTGAGTTATGAAAATACCCAATAATAAGAGCAATGATTCAACACAGCATTTTCCAAATTGTGAAGTAATCTTTGGATTTTCCAAGATTATTATTATATTAGTTGCACTTTTTAGTCTGTCAGGAAAGAAATAAATAAAAGGCCTGTGTTTTTCCATTAACAGTCGGGGAACATCTGTTGCGTATTGTAAATAACATACTTATAAAGCAAACTGATAATAACTACTCAGACTATTTCCCTGTGCTGGCTGTAGTGTTCAGCGCCATACAATATGTTATATACTACACTCTTTATCTGGCCTGGAATAAAACAGGATTCTTCTGATAGCGCCAGTCAATTACATGTAAAATGATCCGAAGAGTTTGCAAAACCTCTGAAAACATGCATTTCAGATGGTGTTAATGAAGAACAATAATGATAGATGAGGGTGCAGAGGTATCAAGTGATGCATCTCTGTATTTGGAAGAGCATGCAACTCTGAGGTCATGTTGTGGCTGAAGCAGTTAAAACAGGGAGGGATGAGAGGGTTTTTAAATACACTTTTCCTCTGAATCTCTGACAAAATTCATTCCAACCCTGGAATAAATGATTTCTGAATGCTAATCCAACTAATGGGAAAATAACTCTGTAGAGTTCTCCTTTGAAATTCCACCCCTAAAACACTGCACTTTGTCATCCTGAAGTTCCTAACTCACATTTATAAGATGGAAGGTGTAGGAATCCACAATTAATTTGGAGGTCCTTTGAAGCTGAACTTCTGCTAACGTTACCTTCTTTAACTGCTAAAATAAATGTGGTTTTATTGCAGTGATGCACGTAGCAGGTGAACACAGAACAGCTTCACAGCTTTCACAATTATGTCAATCTAAAATTGGCATGATTCTTACAAAAACAAGGCCCACACTAGTGGAAGTTTTCAGTGAGGTGGAGTGCATACTTGATGGGCATTGAAACAGGCTATTTCCTAGGAGCCAGGAATCAGTAGCTCTTCAACTGATTGGTAGCTGCGTGCTATAAGTAGAAGTCTCTTCTCCTAATACCCTCCTCCCCACTGAAGTCACCCAAGAGAGACAGAATTGTGTCCATAAATGCAGGTGACTCCAGCTGACCTCTTTCCTTCCCAATGAAGAGGAGGAAGAATAGTTCTAAAAGGATAACTTTGTCTTTTATAGCGGTATAATAAAACCACCTGGGTTTCTGGGTGTGTCCCTCATCCTTTGCATATTTATTTTGCTTTGCTTCTGCTTCAGCCTTTTTCTATTTAGTTATTTCTCTTTTGCCATCTATGCCATTTGGCATCACAAATGCCCTCTTGCTGCTTGCTGGTATGCAAAGGCCTGAACCTTATTTTGTTTCACCTTGGCGTATCCTTAGTGAAGAAAAGCAGAAGGGAGAAGAGTGGCATTTGGCTAGAAAATCTTTGTCTTCTAAAGCAGCAGTATCGTCAATGCCATCTGTTATAGTTACCCATGATATTATCTGAATCAGAACCAAAGCAGTTAAGCTGCCTTAATGCACACGTAGCTCACAGTGTAGGACATGGTTAAGTGTATGGATGAAATACTTATGTTTCCAGAGTCAAATGTCAATGTTTCTAAATAATATATTGAAGGTTTTTCTGGAAGTCCCACTCTTTCTAACCTCAGGAGTTCCAGATGCAGTGTATCTTTAGTTATTGAGTCTTCCCTATGGCTTAATGGGCTGTGGCTGAATCCCCAACTAATCTAATTTTTTTATATCATAGTCCATGTCACCAGCACCTACCCTGGCATGGCAAAATGAAACATCAATTAGTGTGAGCGTTTGAATCTCTCCTCCCTCTTCCATGCACAAAGTGGTTTCAGGGGAAGTAAAAGAAAGGAGATCAGACTGAAGATGGCTGTTGGTCTGGGTTCTTCCACAGTCATCTTCAGCTGCAGGACAGCAATGATGTTGGGCTGCTCCCTTTGCCTTCTTGTCATGAAGAGTTTGTGTCACCATGTGGACACCAAGGAGTTGTGGTTTCTTTATGCTTGCAAGCCCTGTTGTGGCTTGCGAGGTGTTTCGAATTGTTCATCCCTAAAAATGTACTTTTGAAGGTGTAGAGTCACTGAATTCAAAGTTACTCACTGGTGGTTTGCTAGCTTTCCTTATGATGTAGATCTCTCTTGAAGGACGTTTGTGGGATTTTGGGGTTCAACAAATCACAGGTTGAAAGCTGCTTTGGTACAGTATGTGTTGAAATAAGGACTGGTTGTGTTCCTTAGATGGGCAAACACGAGCCCATACAGGCAGACGCACTGCATGGAATTCCTGCTTGGGAGTTTAGGCTCAAGGCTGGGTGTAGGCATTAGTGGGTAAGTTCAGAGGGGTGATGCAGGTGTATATTTGTCAACAGAGCAAATGTGCAAATACAATGTACTCCCTTAATGAGATCTCAATTTGGCCATGCTGATACGAGGTAATATTTAATAGAGCATAGAGTCAGAGGATCTATTTTCTCTGTCTGCTGTCGCTGGAATGTGCGATCAATGTTATAATGGTGCTATAAGAAGCTGAGGAGCTTCTGTGCTGGGCTGCTGCTAGGGCAGCATGTATGTGTTTTCTTAAGGCTCAAGGCCTATGTCATTTGCCCACTTACCCAAGACTGGTGATGAGTGTGGAGGGTTAATGCCTGGTTTTAAAAATGCCTATTTTGTTTCCAGCAACAGGCAATTATAAACCTGTTCAGCCAACATGAATACATTTTCATTTAAAAAACTATTCTGAAAGTGGCATTGTATGCCATAAAATTACACATTGTGTGCCAAGACAAGCAATTGATGCTCTCCTATAAAATACAGTAAACACCTCCTCCCTGCCCTTCCTTTGGCTGTCGATCAGATTTCAGAATCATGAAATCTTACAGTATTACTGGTTAGAAGGGCTCCCCACTGGGAGCAGATGCCATCTCTGTCTTCATAGACTCAGAGAAAGTCCTGACATGTTTCATGGCGTTCATACGTGGAAGTCTGTGAAATGGAAAGGAAAACAGCTTTTTCTGTCAACCTGTCACTGATATAGGCTCTTACATTTCATCAGAATGACTAAACTTTAAAGCTGTTTCTTCAGTGCTGAGTGTATTTGAGAACTCCCAAGTGTTATCAGATTTATAGAGTCCCAGCATATGATAGAAGACCAAAGCATTTTGTGGCATGATATTAAAAATTCATTCAGATACTCGATAAAGCGTGGATGACAAAAGTCTGAAATGGAATAAGGTAGAGTGAATTTCTCCATGGTTTATTGACCTTGATTCCTCTACACAAAATAAATAGACAGAATGGGCTAAAATCTCTTCTTTATGAAGGCGAAATCCTGGCAGTCAAAGACGGGCTCATAAAAATGCTCTCTCTGGCACATACCTTGGCAATGTTAGAGGTTGGAGGCAATGGAAATTTATTGCTGGTGCCGCAATGTATGTGTCTGTATTTCAGAGAAAGAGAAAGCAGGGGCTGCTTTTATGAGGTTACTGATGTTATTCTGTGGAGAACAGAGAAAGAAAACACGCTTACTGTCGTCATTCGGTGTTCTTTCCCTGAAGGTACAATAAGATAAAACACTTCCCTTTGCATACCCATTTTTTATTTGTTTGGAAAAGAGGAAAAGCAGTGGTTCGGAGCAAGGGGGTTGGCATCTTTCCCTGCTGACAGAGGCCGGGGCTCCATCCTGCTCCGTGAGGTTTTCCTGTCTTGCTGCCGTCGGGGAGCGGAATGCCTCATTGGCTTCAGATATTAAACTTTTGTGTTGAAAGCCCAGTTGGAGCTGGTGTGACAAATGGATTTTACCTGCTGCCGAAAAACACAGCTCCCCCCTCTCTACACCTCCCATCCTGCCTAACCTAGCCCCCAGGAGCACTGAAACAGAAAGCTGCCCTTAGGCACCATCTGTTTCTGCCAGCTTCTACTTTGGGCCCTGCCTTTACATCTGTTAAGTAGAGGCAGCTTACTTGATGAGTTGTTTTGAAGAAATATCTGGTCTCCCCACCACGTTCATTAACTATTGCAGCTCTGCCGAAGAGAGGCTCTGTGATGCAATTTAGCTGTAGTTAACTGAATTCATTGAAGTCACAGGCAGAGATTATTTTTGCATCCCGCAGGGATAGGGAGCAGCACTGGTTTAGCAGCACTCTTTTCTCTTCCCTTTGAAAACAAAATGCTTTTGTGTTTGCCTTGTGAACCACCATTTAAAGCAGTGATGAAATCTAAAGGGGATTTGAAGTGACTAGTCAGAGACTGATAATTTGTTATTCCTCCTTATAAAACACAACCAAGCTGCATGCGTAGCACATGCTAAAATGAATGTATTAACCATATATCCCTCCCAATAAAGAAAAGCAACTGCTCTATTTCTAGCACCTCCCTAAGTACCCCAAAGCTACTGATTTGTTAAGCTGGCATTCTTCTCATGGACAAACCCAGCTTTCTGGAGCCACTGGAATTTTTTCATGGCCAGCGATCAAGAGCTAGAGGAAACAAACCCAAAATCCACTTAAAATACTTGAGAAAAATGGATTCAGTATGTTTGTGTTTGGATTTGCTCGCATTAGAAAACAGAGTTTAACAGGCGCTCAGAGGAAAGCAGGCGTCACACAGTTTATATAGCAGGCAGTATAACACAAATAGAAAGAGAGCTGAGAGGAAGGGGGGAGCAGGGCCTTGTTTTACAGGCAAAGGATGCAGACACAGAAAGAGAGGGGAGAGGTTTTTTTTTTACCCAAAGTTGCTAAAGAGGAGTGCCAGGAATTAAGCCCATGGTTTAAATAATCTTCTGGTCTAAAGCCATAAGCATGGGACCATCATTTGTGTGCAGCCTGGACAGGCAGTTTACTGAGTTCTCCACGTCTGCAGGGTTGCTTTAGAAGCAAAATTTGGTCATAATACAAATGGAATTTTCTTTTGTTGTATTTGTTACGTTTTTATCTAAAAAGATGCCCTGAAGCTATAATTATGCATTACAATATAAGCTATTCAGAGATGTCCCTGTTGGTTATAAGGATGAGGATAACTTACATGTTAGTTAAAAGCTGGCACCTCTCAATCTGAGTCATAGGTAGTAAAATAAATACGAGTAGTTCCATGAGCAAAAACTTATCAAAGCCCCATTTCCCACAGAGAGTTAATTCAAGGCTCTGATTGAAGCTTTTTCCTTGGAGTTCTTCTAACATTCCTTTTCTGTGTGCATTTTCTGGTATGAAGCGAGGTGTGATCACACACTGCAGCCTTTCTTTCAGGCTCTCTGGGTCTCTCTACCAACTGGCCGCCTTTCTCAGATAACTCACAGGAGCTTAATTAGCTTTGAAATCTCTTGTCAAATGTGGGTGAAATTGGCCAATGAGTTCAGACATTTGGAGGAGGTTGAACAGAGCGGGGAGCTGCATGGACTTCATTCATTGGTGATAGGACAAGGCGTGATGGGTTCAAACTGAAAGAGGGGAGGTTTAGGTTGGATATAAGGAAGTTCTTCACCGTGAGGGTGCTGAGGCGCTGGCACAGGGTGCCCAGAGAAGCTGTGGCTGCCCCATCCCTTTAAGTGTTAAAGGCTAGGTTGGATGGGACTTGGAGCAACCTGGTCTGGTGGAAGATGTCCCTGCCCATGGCAGGGGTTGGAAGTGGATGAGCTTTAAGGTTCCTTCCAACCCAAACCACTGCAAGGAAGCCTTTGGGAGGCGGGAGTGTGAGGTTGGGGGGGGGATGGGGGTATTGGTCGTAGTGTAATAATGCCAATGGAGATTAGATATCATGAAACTCAACTGGACATGTTGACTCTAAAGATGACACTTACCCTGTCTGTTCCAATTGTTTAGTAGAGCAAATAAAAAGCTCTTATCTGATTCCTTTGCTTGCACAGGTAGTTATGTTGCATTAGTATAATTGGTAACTTGGTCTTTATTATTTGACACCCTCTAATGCAGGCATTCATCTAGTGAGAAAAGGTGAAAGTATTGCGTAAGTTAAAATGATGTGTTATATCTGTACTGAGATAGGTAAAGGGACACTGTCCTGCATTGCTGTGGCTTTCTAAGTGCAGAGCTCTGGTGACATCAGGAATATTCTGCAATTTTCTTGTCTAAACATGCCACTTGGAAAACACACGACATGCATAAGAATTAGCAACTCGCACAATCTAAAGAGAATTAGCTGTTTGTCTCCAGGCGATTCACAAAAATATGCCCACAGCAATTGCAGGCATTATAAATCCATCCAGGTTGGTTCTGACCATGTTGCAGAAGTAATTTCGACTGGCACATCAGATGAAAGAACAGATTTGAAAACAGTAGCGTGCATGGCCCTGAAGGTTTTATCTTGGCTAATATTCCAGGCACCTTATGGCACTACTTTGGGTTTCTGTGAAGACTCCAAATAAAGTGTCTGTAGCCTGATGAAAGATTTAACACATTTTTTTCCTGAACAAGCTTTATAAATGTTACGCCAAAGATAAAGACTGTATTTGCTGATGGGAAGCAGCTTATTTTTCTGTCTACTCTTCAATAAAAGCACCTTTTACACGTGGTGCCTTGGATTTCCAATGTGTGGCTCCTGCAGCAGTGGAGGTTCTGTAACAGTAACACTGGAGGGTGCGAATTTGGGATTTCATTTCCACAAACCCCATGGAAATTCCTGAATATAAGATGTCTTTGTGGTTTCAAATAGAAACAGCCAGAAGGACTGCATGAAGGGTCAGTAATAGAAATAAGTAGATGATGTTTAGCAGCGTGACATGGATGATGCCCAAGCTGAATGATGAGATAGGCAGCAAAGGCTTTCAAGGGCTTTAGACAGTCTCAGAGAAACGCTGGTTTGCTCTTCATGTGAAAAATAAGGTGCTTTCTCAGTGTTTTCTGTGCTTTCTGTATTTGTATTTTGTCTGGTTTTCCAAGGAAGGATTTGGGCATGTAGTTTAGGTGTCTCAAAGAGAAACATACTCAAGACTGCTTTTTATCTGTGGATAGCAGCCTCCTTAGGCTCTCCCCAGTTAAGGGACAGAGATCATCTCCTCCGGATGGCGATGCTGAAAGCTTAAGGGATGCTGGATGCTTTAGCTGAGATGAAGTATCTTAGGAAGACTTTCTCCTTCCAAGGCTACACTGTAGGGCAGCAGAAGGGAGACAGACAAATACCTGGGGGTAAAGATAAGCTCTTTGCAGCTTTTGCTCTGGAGCTGGTAAATGTTTCCTTTATTATCTCCTCCTAGTCGTGTGCTTGGCTGACCTTTCTTGCTGAGCAGATCTGCTGGCTTCTGTGGCCTTTGAGGGCTCATGTGCCTCAGGAGGCTGTCTAATTTTCCAGCTGAATAGGGTCCTAAACACCACAGGGCACTCACTCGCATTTCTTCACCATTTATTTATGCGGGTTACAGAACATAATGAAGGGCCACGTGTGTTCTGCCTGAGTAGAACAAATACCTAGCAAGGGGTTCAGGATGAGGCCAGTACGGTTTGCGGGAAGTTCTGCTTCAGTCAGTATACTGCAATCCTTATCAAGGATTAAAGAGCATCATTTGCCCCTTTATTTAGGTATTTCCATTTGAGAGAACTTACAAAAGGAATGTAGATATTAGTTTCACTTAGAAAATGAAGAAATAAAGCTCAACATGGTTGTCATGTGTCTAGTATTGAAAAAATGTAGTCTTGTACATCCGCCTTTATCCCCCAACATGTCTTAGAACAGTGGCCATGCACGATCACAGTTGTTCTCCTTGGTAAACACCAAATGCTCAGCAATGAAAGGAGTTTTATTTTCCCAAATGTAACGAGACAGGGGATTTGGGGGACAGAGGGGAATATATATTGCATTGCTTTAGATCGTACATAGGATTGAAATATTCCCTAGATTTTTGTGACTGTAGGCTGAAGTGCCACTGTTTCTTATTCTGGTGATTTCCATCAAATGTTCTGTTATTGCCCAACTTACATGTCCCCCCCAGTCTTTGTACTATAAATAATGATGGGCAGCACCACTGTTAAGAGAGAGGCCTAAGCCCCATTTGAAACACCCTAAAGTTCTGTCAGGAAAGCTCAGGTTGTCCTGTGGCTTGGTGGTATTTGGTTTTGTGAGTTCGTACCTAACAAAGTGCAACATGATCCATCAGCGACACCAGGTAACTCCAAACATGCATAAACCCTTACTCACAGCACCTGAAATCCCAGCCCGTTCCCATGCTCCTGATGGGTACACATCCTGACATGCCTCTTAGAGAAGGAACTTCCTTCCAAAGTGCAGTTACTGTGCTTGGGACCACTGGAGCCTTTACACAAATAAAATATACTGATCTCTTATTTAAAAGGCAAGATAAAATTAAATGTGCTGAAAGAAAACTGTGTCTCATTTATGTCCAATAACCATATTTTTTGTGTAATGTTCATATTAAAAATGCCAAAAAAAGGATGAGATGATTTAAATTTAAAGATATCAAGTTAAACAAGAACAAAGATGTTCTTACAAGCCAATTTAAGTAAACTAATTGACCCTGTTTGTTTTAATGCATATCAGCCAGATTTTAGCATCAATTTTTTCCCAGCCTAATAACTTGGATATTAAGTTTTATCCTAGAACACATGTATAACTTCACTGTTTTGTTTCAGATTCAATCTGTGCAATAGAGCTGCTGTATGACAGGACACCATAGCCTCTCTCTGTGGTATTTGCAAACCCTTATCATTATTACTAGGGCTATGAAATGATCAGTTTTAAGTTCCGTTATATGATAGTCATGAAAACATTACATTCAATGACAATGTAATTGTGTAAGAAAGAAAGAAAGCACCAAAGTCTGCCTCCTCTCAGGGGCTGTAAAAAGAGCTTTCCTCTGAACGAACGCCTTGGGTACTCGAGCCTTTATGACTTTATCATGCCTTTGTATGGCTGTGTGTGAGGTGTAATAAATGAACAACTAAAAATCCACTTGCACATACTAATAAGGGGAGTATTACAGGGATTTCAGGAGGGATTGGAAGCTGATACGTGGATTACGTGTGCTTGATTCTCCGCTCTTGCTCCTACTGCGCAGTCCCTGCTGCCATGTATGCGGGGACTGAGAAACAGCCAAGCAGAAACCTTGGCTGGTTTCACTTGGTGGCTGCATTTTACCTTCACCAGCAAGGGCAGGAGCGAGGCTGAAGTTAACAGCTTCAGTACTTCGCTCCTGTTGGAGTCATTGAACGGCTTAGGCTGCCAGAAGTGTTGCGTCTAGGAAGGCATTTTAGAGCTTTCAACTCCAGGGTGACAATAGGCATCGCTGACTGCCGAATGCTTTGGGAACCTGCCACTTGCTTTGGGGTCTTACCATGGATTCGGCTGTCCTGAAATTTGGCTTTCCAAAGCAATGAGCCCTTGTGAGTCTGGCCCTGCCACTCTTCAAAACTCAACCTTAGGAGACCCAGTTCCTGTAAGCAATGGGAATAGTTTCATGCTTAGGGGTAGTATTTGAATGCTGTAAAAGAGAGATTGGAGAGAGAATTCCTCAAATTTCTAAATATCCATCCTGTTGGCTTTGTTTGGGGAAGGGGTTTGCAGGTGGTGGATGCTGCTGGTGTTGCTAAGCTTGCATAGTCTTGACATTTGAGAGGCTCTTTCTGCTGTTGGTTCAAGTTGCTTGCTCTGGTAGCTTTCCTGTATTGATTTGAAAAACAAGAAGTTATTTCAAATGTAGCTGAGGAAAGGGCTTGAAAATTCATCCTTCTGATGCTCATCCAGTGTGCTGATGTTAGGATCTGCATCTGAGCGTTTAATCAGAGGAGCAAAGGGGACCCTCACCACTGCTTCTGCTCCTCTCCAAGCATGATTTACAAGCTTTGGCTGGCCTGAGAGTACTCAGTGACTCGGTTTCCGTTGACATGCTGACTGAGGGATGAGAATGGACTTCTCCATCACTCTGACCAAACCAGGACTTGTACCGAACCCTCCCATGGTAAAGTGGGGGCTGTGCAAGTCCCGGTTATTCTGGGATGCTCTTCAGTGCAGCATTACAGCTGACAAAGAAGGCGTTTTGACAACCGGCTCCGTTCCCAACCCCACGAGCTGCAAAAAAGCTCTGGCTTCCTTCACCCACGCGTGCAAGATTGTTTCTTAGCCCACAAGGTAAACTAAAGATATAGTTAAAAGTACCAAGTGGCTGGAATACCCAGGGATGTGCGAATGAGCAGAGCTCACACAGTGATGATTTGAAACAAGCCTTGTGGCTTTTTAATAATGTGCCAAAGCAGTCTCAGTGGTGGGCCAGCAGGCACCATATTCTATCTTCTGTGAAAGAACTGGGCCCAGCAGGCCCTGGCTAATGCAGACAGCCCCTTCACTCTGCTGGAGGAGACAGACTCCGAGATGGCAATCAAGGCTTGATTTGCCAACACATTTCCAATGATTAAAATGTAATTAGCACAACTGAGTGCCTCCTCCCCAGCTAATTTTAATACATGCTGTGACAGGCAGGCAGCCGGCTGTGCCTCGGCCCAGCAGCAGATGGAAGCAGAGGCAGCGGGAGAGGAAAACCATTTTGCGATGCGACTGTTCGCATCACAAAACCATCAGGGCGCTCGGCTCTTAGAAGGCCCTTGATGGCAGCACATCAAATTGGCGCTGTCATATCTGACCGTGGCAATGGCAGCCATCCTTCATGCCGTCCCAGAAGCACAGCAAGGCAATTTGCAGGCTTAACCCTTTGAGGTCTTAGGGGAGGAAGAGGCTTTGGGAAGGAAGGCACCAGTATGCGAGGCGTTTGAGTGTGATGTCCCTGGTAGTTCAGGGAGTGTTGTTTACACTCTGTCTTTTGGCTACACTTGCTCATTTTTCCAAGTACGAGGCATTTGCCCAGAAGCATCACAATAACCAGTTATCGCTTCCCATTAAAAGCAAAAGTGCAAGTAATTAAAGAGTTTGCAGGTCAGGAACACCCTTACATGGCCCCGTACAGCCAGGTTTGAGGTGGAGGAGACACATCTCTTCTACTCTTGGGTTACTGAAGCCAGCCCTCAAGGGAGGGGAAGTGCATCCTCATGTTTAAGAGTGAGGTGGTTCCCTTCGCAGTCATTTGTTCTACTTGAGTTGGGTCATTGTGTTTGGTGTTGGTAAACGGGTAGAGTCCTGTAGGGTTCAAGTCCTTCCAGCTGGGAATTAGGTACTGGTTGTGTGAGGACAAGGGCATGTTCCCGTTGGGTGGTGTTAGTTTCATATTGCTGGAGTATGGATCCAGTTTCCTGAGTGCAGCCTCCAGTGAGACCCAGCCCTCGCCTGCCTTCATTTTCTTCTTGCTCAGTAGGAAGGCTGAGAACCTAAATTAAACAAGGTTTGCGTGTATTGACAAGAAATGATTGAAGGTGCTCTGAGTGCGTGGGGTGGGAAGTAAACCTGCTCTCCAGCTCTCTTCTGTTGGCTGTGGAGGGGAGGAGAGTGAATCCAGTGCATGTATCAAAGTATTCCTCAGTTCAGAGGTACCTGCCAACATCTCTCCCTTGCATGTTAATAATTATTTGTAGGAGCTCTGAGGCAAAATGTGAGGCTGCCTTCTGTAATGCTTTATGAGAAACTTCTGTCTCCCTCCCTCTCCCTTCCTCTGAAGGACCCCACTAGTGTACATTTTAGGTTTGGTATTGAATTTCCTGTAGATCTCTCCCGCATCTTTTTATGATAGCTGCCACGCAGGAGAGCTCGGCTGCATTTTCCTCCAGGATTAAACTGGTTGTTCAGGTTCTTCTCATAGTTTTTTTTATTTCCCCCCTCCCAACAGTCCTTCGCATCCATACCCATGGCTTTGCATTGTTCTCTTTCTTTTCCCGTGTTTGTAAATCACAGTGTCCTCTTGCAGCAGACTTTTTTATTGATTACTCAGAAAAGGTAGTTGAGCTTAATAGCAAAGCTGAAAGGGGTCTTGAAGTGCTGTTCCTGCAGCATGGGAAAAACGAATCCTGTGAACAAGAATAAAACACAACATGCACAGCAACATCAACAGCAAAGTCACTGTCAGAGCTGGCAGTCTGGTTTTGGGAGATGAGAAGCCCTCCTGGTTTGGCAGTGAGTTCAGTGGTCATCCACAGCCCTTCAGGACTGCCACACCATGAAGGGTGTCTTCAGAATGCATGGAGTTGGCCTCAGTTGCTGTATAGCAGGAGGTCCAAGGCATGAATGAGCAAGCCATGGAAGTAAGAGTGGAAAGATGTGTGTGTTCAGGGCTTTATAGATTCCCATAATTTAAGGCAATGAGGGTATGATCTGCTGTGATCTCCTGTACAAGGCAGACCATATCATCTCTGCTAATTAATTGTGCTGCCCTGAGTACAGTAACTCTGACTGAACAAGGGCACAGCATTTAGGCAAGATCTTATTTTTCCATTACAGTTTTCCAGTTAGGGAAGATTTGCCCTGTTTTTAAGTGAATAATAAGAAATTATTCCCCATGTTTAAAACACGCAGCAGCCCAACTTCATCTGACTTTTACCATTGCATCTTGTTATTCCCTTTCTTTTTAGACTGAAGATAAAGCCTGCAGAGGTTTTTGTGGAGAGTGTGTTTGAAATCTCAGAGCCTTCCTGTTACTAAGTTTTCAAAAGAGATGAGAATTGAACTTCCAGTCATTTGGTGTCTACTGTCTATAAAATAAAGGGAGCCTCTACCTCGCTGAAAAGTCTCCTGTGAAATTCCTGGGCTCTGTATTCGTAGAAAGCATCTTTGGAGGAAGCAGTGAATTTTCGAGCTCTACCTGATCTGTCTCCAAACTGTATAGCACAGGCTGAGCATCATAAAATTCCTTTATGGTCCCTGTTCAAGATGCAGGTGGTTTGCTGGGATCATACAGACAGAAATCCAGTGTGGATTTTTGCCTGTGGGATAGTAGTGACCGTGAAGATCAGACACATACATGAACCTTCTGTTTCTTCTAGGCCTCCCATGGCTCCCCATATTCCCAGACTTGTTTCGTGAGACATGTCCCTTCTGTTTCAGTATGTCCCTTTTTCCTTGACAAAAGGTGTAGTGGGAAGTCCTGTGTTTTGACATAGGTTTGGGTTGGAAGGGACCTTAAGGCTCATCCAGTTTCTTGCTCTAAGGTCTCCCCTTCAGGAGCCTTCTCTTCTCCAGGCTGACCCAGCCCAGCTCTCGCATCCTGGCTCCAGGGCAGAGCTGCTCCAGCCCTTGCAGCATCTCCATGGCCTCCTCTGGACTCGTTCCAACAGCTCCATACCCCTCTCGTGTTGTTGCCCCAGAGCTGGATCAGGACTGCAGGGAGGGGGCACATTCAGAAGGTCTCCTGGCCCTTACAGGGGTTCCCCTTTGGAAGAGGTTATCTCTAACAGCGTGGGGTCTCAGTACAGTTGCAGCTGTGAAAGGAGCACATGGGCTGTCCTAGCAGCACTTGCTGCCATGTTAGCTACAGCCCTGTCTGAACACAGTTGTTATTGGCAAAACTCCTGCATTTTCCAAGACTTGCCTGGACAAGGATAATTTCTCTGAACACTGTGCTAAAAACCAGGTATTCAAAGCAATACCATGCTGTGGCTGTGCCAGGTAATTTGCCACTGCTGATAACAGTCATGGAGTGTCTGATATCACTTAAGATACAGGTGTTTTATCACCTTAGTCTGGTGGTAGGTTAATGCAGCAGTGTAAAAAAACCCAAACATTTACTTATATCCCTGCCAGGAGCATGTTGGTGGTAAACCGAGGGCCTGGTTTTCCACAGTGAATCTTTATACATAAGAAATGCTCCTAAGACAGAGGTTTGGCTCTTACGGAAGCTCCTGTGTGAAACTGTGTAGTTGAGCACTGTGAGTGCTACTCCAGCAGTAACAAATGGTTGAGTCCAGCTGATAAATCAGGGATATACGATTATGCCTACTTTTAAATAGAGAAGTGCAACCCCTGTCTTAAATTCAGTTATTGCAGCATTCTGAAAAACAAATAATGAATTATTGTGTGCAGTTCTGGTGTCCTCAACATAAAAAGGACATGGAACTGTTAGAACAAGTGCAGAGGAGGGCCACGAAGATGATCAGGGGACTGGAGCACCTCTCGTATGAAGATAGGCTGAGAAAATTGGGGCTGTTCAGCCTGGAGAAGAGAAGGCTGCATGGAGACCTCATAGCAGCCTTCCAATACCTGAAAGGGGCCTATAGGGATGCTGGGGAGGGACTCTTCATTAGGGACTGTGGTGAGAGGACAAGGGGTAATGGGTTTAAACTTAAACAGGGGAGGTTTAGATTGGATATGAGGAAGAAATTCTTTACTGTGAGAGTGGTGGGGCCCTGGAATGGGTTGCCCAGGGAAGTTGTGAATGCTTCATCCCTGGCGGCGTTCAAGGCTGGGTTGGACATAGCCTTGGGTGGCATGGTTTAGTGGGAGGTGTCCCTGCCCATGGCGGGGGGGTTGGAACTCGATGATCTTGAGGTCCTTTCCAACCCTTACTATTCTATGATTCTATGATTCTATGATTCTATGATTCTATGAATTAATTTCCAATTAAGAGATTTCAGATTCCAGATTATAGCATCATCTCTGTCAAGACAGGAAATTTGAGGCAGGCAGGCCAAAGTATGCCATTGTCTTTACAATTCTATTTACAGGCTCTAGATTTAGAATAATCCTTCTCTTCCCTCAGGTCTAGCACAGACAATTTATCAATTGTAGGAAAATGATAAAGGCAGCAATAAATAATAGTAATAATATATAACAACTGTGCAAGTGATGAATTATAAACCAGAGGGTGGAAAAGGGAATGAAGCCACAACATAGAAGCCGGTTTACAGGGCTGAGAACACGGTCTGAGTTATTCTTCTGGATTATGACAATGAGGAACATTTATGGGAGTTTGCAAACAGCTTACAGCACAAATCATTCTGTTTCAGGTTGTATTTATAGGGCTTAGTTAAGAGTTTTTTAGTATCCATTAAATTCCAATGTTCAGAGGTTTATAGCTCAGCTGTTAAGGTCTTATCCCTAAGGATCAATTGTTTGGGGTTGTTTGGGGAATTATTATTATTATTTATACAATTCACTTTAAATTGCTTAGCCTGATGTAAAGAAGCAGAGCTCAGATGCTAAACAGGCCTTGTTTGGGAAAGAAGAGGTGACTTTTAGTCTTTACTGTAGTTCCAGATCCTATTTCTATTAACTACTTTATCTCACAAACCAGTTGCATCTCTCTTCAGGTCGTTTCAGTAGCCATTTTGTGCTCGGAGTTGCTGCAGCCTCTACAAGAGAACAGCCCCCATGCAGTGTTATCAGTGTTTTACTGCTGCTTCTCTGTGTACATTTCTGTAGTTTATAATATCATTTTTTCAGTTGAAATAATAGAATTTGCTATAGGTCATGGCATTTAGCTGGTGGTTGAGATCTATATTGGAAATAGGCCTGACGTGTCTAGAGCCTGATCCAAGTCTTAATGCTTTCTTCTTCTTTATTCTATTTACTAAGAGCAAAATTCTCCAAGAAAAATGCCTTGTTATCCTGCGAACTTTATTAACGCGTAGAGTGAAAAGTAACCAAATCCTAAGGAGCGTAGCCTTTAACAGTGCAAACAGATGAAAAGTGGAGGGCTGGCAGAAGAAGAGACCAAGTGGCTTGCCTGGGGTGATACTGATAGCCAATGACAGAGGGGTGTCTCCCGACCCTGCCCCAAAGCTATCTTCCCTCCATCGTGTTGCTTTTCAAGCTACAATGCTTTATTTTTGGTGAGAGGTGAGTCAGATCCGAAGAGCACAACTGGATCACTACCAGTTAGGTGGATATGGAGGGTTAAGAACCTGACACGCAGGGGAAAGGTCAGCTGAGAAATTTGGTAGTTGCATTTCATAAGCATGGGAGCGTTTGAGCCAAACGTGTATCTTGAGAAAGAATATTTTACATTCTTAAAATGCACCTGCTTGTGGAATTAATCCAGTGGCTGTTCTTATTTAAATCCTTTTCTACTGCATCTTCCTTTGTGTCAGTAGTTCCTGGCTGTTTCTCAGTTAATTCTAAATATTCATGACATTAATTCTATTTAAGTCTTGTGCTGTTATCTGAGACAAATGTCAACATTTTTATGACAAACTGCTGTATCCATTGCATACAGTGGAGTCCCCAGGGAACCTGTTTGCTGTGGCTGACTATCAATCTCTGATTGAAAAGCTGATTGACACCAATAAAAGCTTTGCTAGTTCTCATTTCCCCATTTTAAAATGATCCAAGCGGCTCAATAGCCATCATAGCGGTATAGAGTGGTTTTAGGCTGTACATAATTCATCATCTCGATTGTTGTGCCTTTTTAACTTCTAATTTTGGAATATCAGAACTTCTTCCTCAGGTCAATAGAACATTCAGTTACTTTCTCCTTACCCTTTCCTCTTGCATTGCCATCACACAGGACCCCAGGTTTCTTTGGGGCCCTGGCGAAGTGTCTTTTCATCCTCTTTGCTTCCTGCCACAACCATTTATGTGGATTGTTGTTCTCAATTCTCACCTGGCTGTATGAACCGTGAGCTCTGCACTTCCTAGGTGTGTAATAGTTGCATGCAGAAGAAAACAAGTTGTTGCCTCCAACCTATTGATTCTGCTTTCAAAGTTAACTCGACGCTCACTTAGTTTTTGTGTCTTGTAATTTCTGTTTCTGGCAGTGATGAAGAAAGGAAGAAGCTCTCAGACTTCAGACTGTGAATGCAAAGCTGACAGTAAAAAGCCATTTAAGGGGCGTTCTCTGTGAGATCCTGAGGTCAAACTTTGGCCATCTGGCAGTTAGGGATAGGCATGTGTGAAGACACGCGAGGCACCTGCTGAAGGCAGATCTGCAGTAGCAAAGTCTTCAAAGGTTTGCTCGCTGCTTCTCAGCCATTGCCTGGGTTTCATTTGTAGCTTCTCTTATTGAGCACAATTTCTAAATGAGGATGGTTGCTTCACTTTAAGGGCGTACAAATGACTTGCCCTCACCTGTCAAGCATGATCCTTGTATTTTACCAGGCCCATTATGAACGCAATCTTTCTGTCGAAAATTTGCATACCTCCTTTCTTGAAAAGTAATGACAGCAATTTCTTTCCCTCCGCTCACTTTCTGAGTGTCTCATTTAACAGCACCTGTGAAACCGACAGGCGCAGAGATGAGAAGTGAAAGAGAGCAGTTGATTAAATCATCATCAAGTCGGGCCTCAGAAAGTCAATTCTGCTTCCCGTCTGCAATGATATCCTTTTATCTTAAAGTAATGAGCTATGGCACTTTTGCATCCGGTAATGCGATAAGTTCTATTAGCATGTTCCATTTGCTTCACAAGCAAGGGCAAGTCATTTCAGCAAGCTCATATCACTGCAATCAAAGCAATTGGCTTCACAGGCAGAGAAGAAAGAGGAAAGGCTCAGGGTGATTTTTATGGATCACAACACAGTGGAAAAAAATAGATTCTTGTATTATTTTAACCCGTAACATGCTTTGCTTCTTGTCCATCAGGATATTTTGATTTCATTAGCTTGTAAGTACCAGGAAGACTCAAATTCCAAACTGAACTCTCGAGCTAAGACCAGGAGTTCTGAAAAATAGGAATCTTTTCTCATGCAGATACAGTGGCTAATGCGGTATTAGGCACTGACTTCATTAAACACTGATTAGTTTAAGTCTTTGCTATTGACTTAGTCCACCAATATAAATGCACATTCTTACTATTATTTACTATTACTTATTTTTTGAACCCTGACAAAGTACTCGTGCTAGCAGTGACACTACACACTGCACCTTGTCATCATCCGTCGAGAGGATGCTAAAAATAACATCATGTGCTGCAAATTGTCTACAACCGGAAAGGCAGGTAAGGAGGCAGCAAATCCATATTCAGCATCCCAGAAGCAAAGGCGTGTAGTCATTTTTCCATATAGAGGATCGAGGAACTGAGGCAGGGAGTTCATCTTCCTATTATAGAAGAGAATTACTTCCTAAAATTAAGATCTGGTTGTGTATGCGGCCAACAGCTGCTTGGTGCCCAGTTAGATAGTGGAATTTGGATGCCTGACTTGCAGCAGGCACTTTCTGAAGATGCTGAGCTGAGGAACTCGTGGCATCGTTAGCTTTCTAATGGGACATCTGGAGAGCCCATTTAATCTTCCGCTGACATCAGTGGGACCATTGTCCTGTTCTTTGGGGATGGCTGGATTGGGCCTTAAGCACTTGTGGGATCATTGAGCAATGACACCATAAAGAAGCCATCGGGAGCAATAATGGGGGGAAAGAAGTTGCACTTTCCCAGGAACTGCAATAACTTAGCAGTCTCAGCTCAGTTTCCAGGGAGAAAAGGAAAATGTGTTTCTTACAGGGCTGGTTTCTCTTCATCCTTCACTGGGGCTGTGCCTGGGGTGTCCCAGGCTGTCAATAGTGTGTTTCCCGTGGGTGAAACCAAGCTCCAGGCAGATAGCCAGGACTCTGGGCTGCAGCTCTGTCCCTGACAGCCCTCAGGCAGGCCCTGCTGCATCCCAGCCTCTCCCATCCACGCCCAGCTACAAGCCTTCCCCTCCAAGTGATATGCAAGCATAGAACCATAGAACAGTTTGTATTGGAAGGGACCTTAAAGCTCATCCACTTCCAACCCCCTGCCACAGGCAGGAGCACCTTCAACTAGAGCAGGTTGCTCCAAGCCCCATCCAGCCTGGCCTTGAACACTGCCAGGGATGGGGCAGCCACAGCTTCTCATCCCTGTGTCAATCCCTAGCAATGCAGGGGCTGACACAACAGAATCAAACCTCAAAATAGGACTCAGGGTAAGCTGTCTTTCTGGAGTGAAATCCCCCTTTACTTTACAAACCAGCTCCCTGTAGTCTACCAGGAGTAGGTGTACTACCCATCAGTTGCCAAGGTTATATTCACCTCCTATGTAAATATAATGTGGCTCATCTTTATCACGGATTGTAATGTGGTGTTTACATTAATACTCAAAATGTAGTTCTTCCTTGTCAAACCATGATTTTGTTGTTGTGGGAGGTAGAAGGAGACGCTGATTGTGTAGTTTTGCTATAGAAAAGAATCATGAAAGTCTTCAGAGTGAGGAATTAGAGAGAGTTGTAGCTGAAAGTGGTTCTAAGTTCTGAATGCTTCTCCTGTAAGGGACCAAGATAACTTTAAATGTCCAAGACTGATAGGTTTCATCTGAAGTGAAGTAGTTTGGATAAAATGGAATTCAGATTAAAGGTCAACGTTGCAATCTTTTGTCCAGACTAAGGTAATTTGTGTAAAATGGGACTTTTCTGTGAATAATCCATAATTTCAGCTTCTGACAAAGCAGACCTTAAACTTCTCAGACCATCTCTGTTTCAGAGTCATTCCTTACAGTGAATCGCTGCGGATAATGGCAAAGAATTGCTAAGCAGAATGTGATGTTAACCAATTTGAGGGATGCTAGATAGAAGATTCCTCGACAAGGAGCTCCATGCTGAATGCTACTTGCAGGCAGAGGCAGAGATGGGAAAGAAAAGAAGTGAAATCCTTGCTCTTAGTTTCTTTGTGACTCTGCCTGTCTCCATTTCATCAATTAGAAAATTGCCCATTTATTCCCTGTCTGTGTCTCCTTTCATCTAGGAGATGGTTTTTTCCTCCTTTTTTCTTGGAAGCAAAGGTCTAATTGTATAGCTAAAATATCATCTTTGCCCTTTCCAGGGCTGTCAGTTTGTCATTGGTGGATAGATGGACAAGAATATTGTAAATGTCAGTGTGAACATGGCTGAGGTCTGGGTTTTCCTCATTTTCTTCAGATTTCTTTTCAGCAGACAGATGAGTAGAATCACTTTGTTCAGCGCTGGCGTTTCAGCAGCACTGGCTCCTTTGGTGGCAATGATAAATGGATCCAAGATATGAAATAGCTGTTCCAGCAAAGTCCATTGAGCAGAATAGAGAACAATGCCCTCCTCAATGTCATTGTACATGATATATTCAATGATTGCCACTTTTTGCACAAGAATGTGTTCAATCAGCAAGGTACATAGAAATCCATAGCATTGCTTCAGCTTGAATGAGCCTGTGAGGTGGCACAGACCTTTACTCAGCTTGATTTGGACCAGACTCTCTCAAGCTATTAAAATGGGCTCAAATTAGAGCTGTAACCACATAGGGTGTCTAATTTGTGAAATGTGGCATTGGGATCAGGCTCATTCTGCAGGTGCTGCAGATGATGTGCTGTGCATTTGAACTTGCCCTTGCTTCAGCTGGGGCAGGGGATTTGGGAAGTACAGCTAATATTTAGCCCTGTCTTCAGTTTTGCTTTTCTTCTATAAAACACAGCAGCAATTAAGGCTCAAATGGGAACTGAAAGCTGTTTTTCCACTTCCCACTGCAGCTGTAGGTGTGTGTACTCCATATTTCAGGGAATGCATCTTACACTCTCACAATCCAGACCAATAGCAGTGATTTCGGAGGTTTAAGCTGAGGCAGAAAGAAGAGCTTTCTGCTTTGTCGGTATGAAGACCTTATGAGTTTGTATGTTCCTGCCTCACCTGGGGTTGATTTTAGGAATAACTGTTTGAATTTTGACTGCAGGGCACATGTGAAAGTGTAAGTTTATGGGTTACTGATTCTGAGCAGCACTTCTTGAGCATGAAGCTGCAGAAATACTGGACAAGGAAGCACGTGCATGTCAGCTGATGTGGTGGCTGGTAGCCTGCACACGTCGGTTATTACAGGTGTTTGAACAGTTCAAGTGACAACTGTGGCCACTTTGAGCAATAGTCTATCTGTTCTCGTTAATACCCCTGACTATATAGAAATTAGGAGCAACCTCAACATTTCCATATGTCCTCTAAGAGTTCTGTCTGTGGAGATAGTTTTGAGCGAGCTTTATACATCCCTTGCTTTGGATTTGGTTTGTAGTGCTGTAGGTCCTCTGGGATAACTGTTCAGAGCCCGTTCTGCCCAGTGCAAGACTTTCAAAAGCATAAACCAGGCATTTTGAAGAGCCCGTACTCGAGGGACCTGTCAGGCTGTGGTTTAAAGAAGATCTCACAACATTTTGTGCCATGCTCATTTGAAAACTTGGCCGTATGTGGGAGCTGTGGGTGCTCAGCAGTTTTGCTAATCTGGCTTTCATCTCAGTGCCTAAATGATGCTGAGGGCTGGCCAGTGGGTGGGTTTTCCATAATGTAGGCCAGCTTTTGGAAGTTTGGCTCTGGGCTCTGCTCAAGCCTGGCCCTGGGTGACTGTAATCAGTCACGACTTGTGCTCAGTGTGGAGATAGAAGTGCCTTGAGCCTGAGAATCGCAGAAAGAAGCCTCTGTGTGTTCAGGTGTAAAATGTGTCTGCAGCTTCCTTGTCCTGATTTGTCACGTTATCACTCACAGCTTCCAGTGAAGCCAGTGGCAGCTATCCAAAAATTGTGTCATGCTATCTCTGAATGGTAGTTTGGATTCCCAGTGATTTGCAGGATATTTGGATGCAGCATGTGCACAGAGCTGTGGATTCCCGAAACCAGGCATGGGAGAGCACGGAAAAATTATCTTTTCGCAATAGGCACAAAACACTGAAACGCAGCCCAGAGCAGGCGGCCAGTTGAAAGCATTTGCATCACTTCAATTCCAAAACAGTCTGGTGCTCTGAGAACCACAAAGCACTTAAATCATTTTACTTTTCTCTATGGCCCTGGGAGGTAGAGAAACGTGAGAGGAACCGAGCAAGCATTGTAGGCTCGAGTCTCCAAATTGACCAGTAATTCTGAATAATCAACTTCATGGTTGTCAGCTTTGGTTTCCAAAGCCTGTTCTGCAGCAGTGGTTAGCAGCAAGCCTGCAGACGATGGAAACACCTTGTGCTTAGCACTTCTGGGAAGAAAAGGCATCCAAAAATATAAACGAGCACATCAGAGTAACGGCCACTGGGGAATGTGTGTGCAAGTGCAGTGCCCGGAGTCCCTACACAGCAGTCTCAGGCGTGGGAAGAACATCCAGTTGCTCCAGTTCAGTTTCCAGCCTGAGAAACAAACCTGCCCCTGTACTCTGCTCCTGTAAGACCTCGCTTGGAGTATTGTGTGCAGTTCTGGTGTCCTCAACATCAAAAGGACATGGAACTGTTGGAACAAGTCCAGAGGAGGCCACAAGGATGATCAGGGGACTGGAGCACCTCCTGTATGAAGATAGGCTGAGAAAATTGGGGCTGTTCAGCCTGGAGAAGAGAAGGCTGCGTGGAGACCTCATAGCAGCCTTCCAATACCGGAAGGGAGCCTGTAGGGATGGTGGGGGGGGACTCTTCATTAGGGACTCTGGTGATAGGACAAAGGGTAATGGGTTCAAACTTAAACAGGGGAAGTTTAGACTGGATCTGAGGAAGAAATTCTTTACTGTAAGGGTGGTGAGGCCCTGGAATGGGTTGCTCAGGGAGGTTGTGAACGCTCCATCCCTGGCAGTGTTCTAGTCTGGGTTGGACATAGCATTGGATGGCATGGTTTAGTGGGAGGAGTCCTTGCCCATGGCAGGGGGGCTGGAACTGGATGATCTTAAGGTCCTTTCCAACCTTAACTCTTTTGTGATTCTATGATACTTTCTTTTTCTGTGAGTCTTTTTGGAGGTATCCCTGCGCATCAATTGTCTGGTTGTTTTTTTCCATAGACCAGAGGAAACTCACATATTTAATCCTTAGGGAAAATTTAGTTTAAGGTGATTGTGCGTGTACGTGCAATGTGTGTGCCCACACACAGGCACACACGTATGTGTACTACATTTAACTACAACCCCAGTGCAGTGCATAAAGCCCTTTTCTCCCATCCCTCCATTTTCACTTTCCTACAGCTTGTCTATAAAACCCTGCTCTTGGAATAGGACAGAGCTGCTGGACAGTGGGTCCCTTCCCTCGCACCCTACCAACAAAACCTCTTTGTGAGTGAAATAGATGCCTTGTGTGTGCAGCACCGCTGGCATTTCACACAGTGTAGCTGGAAGCAGACTGGGCAAACGTTGGGAGCTGTTTGCTGAGTGCATTTATTGCTTTTGCATAATTTATGAACTGGAGGGGTTTGACCATCATTCGTCTCTGCCAGAGGCTGGCACTGAGGGCTCTGGAGGCTGGAGCTGTAAATTGGATGGTGTGCTCCTGCTGAGCTCACAGCAAAGTCCTCGGGTCAGTATGGGAATTTAATACCAGGAATGGAAGTGTTTTCTGTGAGTGCCATGTGGGCCTCGGTGCAGCAGAGGCTTTTTTGGCAGGCACGGTGGCTGGCCAAATCACGGAGCTGTCAGTCACTGGGCATGTTGTGAAGGGAGTCTGAGCATTTTTAATCGGCTTGGCATCCGTGCTGCTTCCATAATGGACACCAGTAGGTCTCAGTCCTTCGCCATATGCTTAACTCTGGAGACAAGGTGCTTCTGGGTATAGCAGTAATTATTTGATGTGGAATTAAGCGGACCTTGAAATTAGAACTGGACTGTCGGAGAGCAGCAGCTTAACGCTTTGATGGAAAGAGCTTCCCACCGACAGCGCTCTGTGCGTTTTCTCTGCAGATTCACTTGGATGTGGGGAACTGTTTCGCTGGCAAATTCAGATGTCACTGCTGGCAAATACTCTTCTCCCTAAGTACCTCCGTACTGCAGAAAACACAAAACCCTGAGCTCTTTCCAAGCTTATGAGTCGGGGAAAACTTAATCCACAGCAGAGGAGAGATTCCTTAAACCAGACAAGAAATGGTGGGGGAAGGAGGAGATCTTCACGTGTGCCCCAGCAGCAGGAGCGATGGCATGCTATAACCCACTGAACCCTGCTGCTAGAAGGGAATCGTTCTTGCCTGCTTATATATCCACTTCTTGCCCCCATTCGTTCTCCTTTCGGATTCAGAGCTGCTGAGTCCTCCTAGCTGTAAGCAAGGGGTGGATTCAAGTGCTGCAGGCCAAAACCTGATTTTTTTCCCAACAATTGAAAAATAGAGACGATAAATGGGAATTCTTTGTGACATGCTAGAGTTCCCATGTATGTTTGCTGTTTTGTATAGGTAGGGCCTTGCTTTGCAGACATACTTACCTACGCTTACCCTCATAGCAGAATCTAATACGTGTAGTCATGCTGAAGTCAAAATGTGCTATATTGACAGGGTGAGGGTATGAGTGCTTTATATAAATGACATACTGTTCTAGAAGTGTGCAATTTTCCTGTTGTCAGTTAAGCACACTCTGTTCATTAACTGAAGCGTTGTGTAAGGGTTCCAAAATTCAAGCTAAAACTGTTTCATATCTTCATATTCCCTCTCAGTTGTTTGTTACCAGAGTATTTAGGTGCAACTCGTGCTGTATAAGTCATTTCAGTTATGAAGTCAATTTCACTTCCATTTCTGTTTGAAATTATCTGGAAGCAGATTGTAATCTTATCTGATCTCTGCTTCATTTAAAGCTACTTGAAAAGTACCTAGAAATAGTTCTTCGCTTTGATTTGTTTGTATGTAGCTCATTGGTGTGGGGAAGGCCTCTACTGATGAAGATGAGTCAAAAAACAGTGAAACAGGGAAGTTATAGGAATGCACAGAAGATGATTTGTGCAAATCAAATACACTTGTGGGTGTTTTTGGCTATGTGTATCCACATCCCACTGTAGTGTTGACCTTTGGAATTCACAAAGCAGTTTCAAAGCAATTTGGTTGTCTTGTGGAAATACTCACGGATGCATTAAACAGGATGCAGATGCAGGAAGGGCTTAACTGACTGCTGCAGCAACAGTATTCAATCAGCTGGTCCTTGCTTTAGGGAAGCCTGATTCTCCTCTTCAGTGATCTGATGCTGTCCTTCGAACCATCTGCCATTAGATCTGCAGAGGTGTTGGTTCATCCTTGAATGAGCCACAAAACCCAGTTCTCTAGAGTGTAAGATTGTAGTTAAAAAATAACCGCACAGAAGGAGGTGTTTTCCTCATTCTTTTGCTGTGGAGGTAGCCAAGTGTGACCCCTCCACAGTCACCCAGAATTAGGTGGGATGAATCAAATCTGTGTCTGAGAGGAGCAGTGAGTTGCATGGTCCTTACAGTCCCTACAGCTTTTACACTTGTAGCGAATGTTAATGTGGTTTCCTGATGCTTATCTGTACTGACACTCGATTCATCTAGTCCTGATGTATTTCTACAACAGTAAAAGTTATTAAAAAATGGAGCAATGGCACTTGATGAATATCAAGACCCACTAGTGTTACTGTTCAGCATTTTATAGGATTATGAGTGTTTACTGTGATACCTGGGCTTGAATTACAGAGAACCTCAATGAATCAATTACTGTGGCATGTTCTGGCTTCCACTGGGACCTCTGAGTTGTTTGGTTCAGCAGCAGTAAAGGCTGAACCCTCCAAGTAGTCCTGGAAAATAAATGGGAGCCTTGCAGATGCTTCTCTTGTGGGACAGACAAACCTGGTTCCGTACCCTCCTGTCTGCCGAGCCTTTGAAGCTGATGTATTGGCAGGTAGTGTGAGAAATGCTGTCTGTCAACAGAGAACAAAACAGCCCTTTAATACTGGTTTTCTTCTTCCCTGATCCAGTTTTGGAGTCTAATGTGCTCATGCACCGTCAGCTCCTGTGCAAATGAATGGAGCTAACAGAGGGCATTGCAAACGCCTTTTGTGGTGTTCAGTCCAGTTTGTTCATATTTCAAACATACAAATGTATCATCTCAACAACAGTGGGAGGGAAATTTCCTCCTGTACAGTAATTGAGCTTTTTCCTGAAGGAACCAGGTTTGATGCCACAGGGTTCGAGTGTTTCAGCCATCTTCTTCATAGGAATCTCTCACTTTTTTGCTGTAGCAAGTTTCTCTTACCTGTGTCTTTGTTTCTTTTTGTGTTGCAGTGTGACAGCGACAGTGATCAAGAAGAAAAGGTAAGAGAAGAAATCACTGTGGGAGCAAAAATAATTTGTTGGATTTGTTGCATTCATTTATTCTTCTTACTCTGTTATTTATTCCAAGTTTCTTTTGGGATTGATCTGAAGCGCCTCTCTACAATGAGAATACTTTGTTTCCTTTAATTTAATTTTGGCATAGACTTCCAAGGAGAGAGAATTCTCATTAATATTTTGGAGGCTCCACAATTCGTCCTCAAGCATATTGATGCCATGGTTTGTGTGGGTTGTTTATGAACACCAGTCTCACTACCAACCCTTTCTGTGGCAACATTTTCCCCTGGGAAGTTCTAACAGCAACCAAATATGTTTGTAACCCTCACATTTGCACTCTTTAACAGTTACTTGACCACTGTTATCGCCTGTTTTGCTTCTCCGCAGGCAAGGGTCTTCAAACTCAAATTGAAGTGTTACGGTTGATATATATACAGATCTGTCTTTTTAGAAACAACATTTGGAAACTGTACATTGAGTCAAGTGATACAACTGGCTGGTAATTCTCTCAATAACTTTGGGTTCCTGAGTGGAAAAAGGGAAGAATGTCACACTGAAAAAGTCAGGCACTGATCTGTAGTGCTGCTTATTGTTCAGAAGACTAATGGTAATGAAGAAGGAATATTCATACTGGTGCACATTTTGATGTCTTATTTAATGTTGTGAACAGACTAACGTCTACCTTTCCTCTTCGGCGAAAATGAAATAATTGCATAAAAACTGGTCTAATTTCTTTATTTGCAGGTTGGGTTTAGTGATTTTCAGTTGTACGTTGGGCTTTAAGGGATGTTTTGATAATGTAATCACTTTTACCTCCTCTTTCACTCGATAAATTGGGGGATGGAAGTTGGGGGAGGATAAAATAATGTCAGGTAATGTCATTCATGTAACAACATTGAATTGTTTGGAGTTTCGTAGGTGGTTCTATGAGCTAGGCCCAGGTCAAACCAAGAGGAAAAGAAATGGCCAAATTGGTACGCAGTTTATGCAACAGAAAAGAACAAATATGTCGTAAAACCCACAAGGAAACAATGAATGTAGAATCACCATTCATTAATCAGTTTTCTACAGGATTTGTGTAGCAGGAAGCAGAGAAGATTTTCAACCCATTCTGTACATAACTACCAAAGCTTTACTCTTCAGCTTTTGTAGTGATTTCCCACGTAGAGATTTTTTTCCCTCATGTTTCTTAATAATTTGCTAACTGTGTTAAAGAACCACTATTTACTTTGAACTGCAGTGATTTCCCTTTCATAAGGGAACTAATCACTGGAGTTAATCAGTGTGACAACAGAAAGGGGAGGTTTTGTTGGGTTTTTGCACAGAATATTAACTTGCACTTTTAGAGATGAATTTTTAATGCATTACCATTACATTCCATCCTGTGAAGCGATTATTCATTTTCAGGATGTTCCTTATGCAGTAGAAGATGATAAACTGAAATTCAGCTCCCATGTTTATGGCACCCAGAACCAGAAGTGTAATTTCCTGCCACCACTGCATTTACAGAGCTAAACCTCTGCTCATTTCACAGTATTTTTCTCTCATAGCTGTATAAAAAGGCAGAGAGGCAGCTTCTGGGGATGGTGGTGGTGTGCTGATTCAGGATAGTTTCCATAGCACAAAGCAAGGGAGACTCAAGGTTGTACCTCACGCAGAATACCCCAGTATTGTGCAGGACGGATTTAAAAATCCAGATGTGTATTTCATCTCTGTGATCTATATTTTCTCTTCCCCACTAATGAAATGAGATTAAGCGCAGATCCAAATACCCCCAATAATTTAGTGGTTTTCAAATCCCAGAGCCAGAGCAGCTTTGAATTTCAGAGCTCAGGCCCAATTCTAAAAGACGACAGCTAACCCTGGTGTATTTATTCAGGCTGCTCTGGCAGCCTAGGCAAAGATCTAAAGGCCTTGTTCTGCTGTTAATTTGAATTCAGCATATGTAGCCTGTTATAAAATGCGAGACATCATCATTTGAGCAGGTCAGGCATATTCAGATGAAGACAAATGGTGCTTATTTGATTTTCTTAAAATCAGGAAATGAAAAAAGTGCTCTCTGGAGAAATCATGTTCTGCCTGACTTAGATGATAGACCAAGGCATGTACCCCAGATAAGAACAGGCGCTCGTCTTGCGGGTTTTATCTCTGAAGGACGGTTGGGGCTGTCAGCTCGCTGACATGTGCATTATCCATGTCATTTTAAACAAAGTGACCTGTAGAAAAGTGCACTCTGCCGTGACATGATAATGGGCTGTTGGATGACAGGTAAAGTACACACTATAAAGGAGGCTGCGCGTTATTCCTTTGTTTAACTGACAAGTGGAAACTTCTTTTCTTCAGACAGGCAGGATCTTTTAGATCTCTTTCAATAGGACCCAGAAGATTTTTGAATTCCTGATTTAAATGAAATAACTTTTTTTTTTGGACCAGAAATTCCTGTAAGCAAAATGCACTGGGAGAAGTGAGGGTGCCAGACGTCTGGGCAAGAGATTGGTGGTTTCATGAATAGTGCTCAGCATCCTCAGGTTTCATTAATAACCATAGGAGCTGAGGGTGCTCAGCAGGATTAGAAGTTTTAAGATCCTTGACCCACACATCTTTTATCACGATGAGGGTATTAGCCTCCAACTGTGGAGCTGTTGTAGCAGTGAATTGTCAAATTGCTCATGGTCGGTCCTAGGTCAATGTGTTCTGAGGATGGTGAAGTTATTCTGCTCCCACCAGAAACATCTTTGCCTGAAACGTTTCTGGGAAGAGGAGATCTGCTTTTCCTTAGGATTACCTTTTGCAGAGTTTGGTATCCTGAAGTATACAGAACGTGGTGTATTCCTGCAGATGAATTCTGCACTTGCTGTGCAGAAAATGGGATCAATTTTGCCGCATTTAAGATTTTTGAGGGCAAACCCACACTGTCTTTCAATGTGCCTGGGAAATAAGAGATCCATGAGAGGTAAAAGTAATGGAAGACAGGCACAAATGTGGAATCCAGAAAGATAGAGTAGTGCTTTTGAATAAAAACCAGCAGATCAGTATGATGAAAGGTGTGTGACAGGTCGCGGTGACTGAAAGACAGGTTGGTTCAAGCATGTCTAGATGCACCACGGTGAAGTAGGAGAACACAGGAAGGAGCGGGACATCGGAAGCTGAGGAGCAGATGAATAGTGAGTGGTGACAGAGTAGGAAAAGTAATGTCTCCTAGGCTGTAAGTATGATTTTTTTCCCCACTTGAATACATATCTATCTGGCTGCGTAAATCATTGTTGATATCTGATCTCTATTAGGTGATGGCTGTGCCTCCGATCCATCTTCCCTCGCCTTTAATTGGGAGCCGACAGGCAGAGTCACTCTCTGTCTGTGTCTGCCCTCAAATGAGACATTTCTCCAGAGGTTTCTCTGGAAGAAGAAACAAGGATATTTAATTGAAAAATGAAGCAGCCCCTGCTTAGCAGTACTGTAGCTAAGGCTGTGTCAGCATCTCAATTTAAAATGACATGTTTTGGGTGGATAATTTGTCTATTTATATAGATTCATGCCTCTTCATTCCAGTTTGGCATGCAGCTCCGGACTGGAGCACTCAGAGTAGGCATTTCACTCTCCTGTTGCTAAAAACCTGAAGAGGTTACAAGTGTGTCTGTGGAGGGAGAACATCTCTGGGAGACTTGCATCAGAATGTGAAGCGCTAATTCTTAGAGAGATGTCATTTTCCATCCTGGGATCCTTTCAGCAAATGCCACTGGGATTTCTTACTGAATCGGAAAGAAGTCTGGATCCCAGGGGAGCTCGGATTTTCTTCATTAAAAAGTCTGTCAGTCTTACAGTGAACAGGTCTCCAGGGCTCATAACCTAAAATTAGGGCAAGCTATTGCACAGCTGCCAAACTGAAGTGCAACTGTATTATCTTGATAGCTACATACAAGCTTTAAAAAGATACCTGTGGTAATTAATACAATATTAAAACCGTAAGTGCAAACACACTGGAACCAAAAGGAAGCCCTGCTTTGGAAAGCTGTACAAACAGCTTTGATATGGATGTCAAGTGCTAAAGACAAGGAGTAAGGCCCTGTTTTATTCACCGTCTCTCCCATTTCTTCTCACCACTCTTTAATTAGACTGATTTTAGAATTAAGGCTCAATCTGAGGCACTTCAGTGATCTTTCCCATCTTAGGGAAATATTTCACTGATGAAGGGGGACTGCTTTGCAGTGTACACAGAGTTTCTTACATCTGGTTCAAGAGGAGAAGCCTGCTTCTCACTTGAATCTTATCCAACTTTGATAGCATGTACAACTTAGAAGATTGCTGCAATTGATGACTTAGTTCTGTGTATATTTTAGTAGTACCCAAGCATTTCTCTCTTGATGAGGCTCTTGAATCCCATTCAAACATGTGTTCTTCCAGAAGCCAGCAGTGTCTGGCTCGTTACAGCTGCAGCCCCAGCACTGCCCAGTGTTCTACTGAAACGGGCTTTGCTTTGGCATGTTGTATAGGATGCAACAGAGGGGGAAAGAGACCAGTTAAACCAGTGACAGGATAACAAATCCCACCCCAGCTTGGAGGGGGTTAGGGTGGGCGGGTGTTGTGCTTCACTTAAGAAGCCTGTGCTGGTGGGAGCGTGTTGCTTGTGAGACTTGGTTATTTTGCTCTTACGAATGAAAAATAATGTGCTTTGAAAGCACCATGAGGGCTGGGGAATGTTGTTTCTTCCATCAGAATGTTTTTAATGGTAATGCTAGTACATTTGATTGCATAGAAACCAGTGACGAACCAAAGATTATGGCATAGAAAATGTCATAGATCACTCTGGTATGCTGAGATCAAAGAAATGTGGGGGGTTTGTGTATATCTCTATGCACACAAAAGCATTCATGCCCACACCCTGCGTGTGGTTTTGAAGTGCTTTTGGACAACTGTTTTGTGTATGGCCTTTGGAGAGAGATTTTGGAGTAGTGCTTTGGCAGATGTCTGATGCCCAGTTTGGTATGTAGACTCTGTTTCAGTGTTTGGTAGTTAAATATCCACATGTACAAGTGTTTATATATTGTTGTGCACTTGTGTACAGTTTGCTTTCCAATGTGCTCCTGGCTGCATTAAAACAACCCACAATTTTTAGCCCAGCTTTAGAAAATCAACTGGTTTAGGTAAGTATAACTGCTCTGATATATTTATTATAAGCAGAGTTTGGGATGAGCCTACTTAAAACCATGCATTTCAGCATCACTAAATAAATGCAGTTGCTTGGTCATGAACTTCAGACGGGTGCAGTTCACTCTCAGGTGGGTGGTTGCATTAGTTTGGGAATTTTTTAGTAGGATGTATGGAAACAAAGCTCTCCTGGGGATATTTTTTCCTTCACTCCTGGGAAGTAGAGGGAAGGAAGAGTTTGGGTAGCACTTGAAAGAAAAATGTCCACCTGGATGGTGCCAGGGCTGTTGCACATAGACACCTTGGAGCCAGTTCAGCTTTTATATGGCCACTGCTGTGGCCATGCAGTAATATCTATATTCTTCTTATGGTCTAAAATCTCAACCAGGGTTTCAGTTCAGTGTTTATGCATTGCTGGAGTATGACTAATAAATTATAATTTCCCTGGTCTGAAAGATGTTGGTCACAGAGGGAACTCTCAGCTTTTATTGAGCACAGTACCAGCATTTACTTTCTCATCCTGTTCTCTACCCTCTTTAACTCCAGGTGTGGGTATATGGAAACTGGGGTGATTTCTAAAGGAAAACTTAAGTATAAGATGAAGATAGGCTGAGAAAGTTGGGGCTGTTCAGCCTGGAGAAGAGAAGGCTGCGTGGAGACCTCTTAGCAGCCTTCCAATATCTGAAGGGGGCCTATAGGGATGCTGGGGAGGGACTCTTCATTAGGGACTGTAGTGATAGGACAAGGGGTAATGGGTTCAAACTTAAACAGGGGAGGTTTAGATTGGATATGAGGAAGAAATTCTTTACTGTGAGGGTGGTGAGGCCCTGGAATGGGTTGCCCAGGGAAGTTGTGAACACTTCATCCCTGATGGTGTTCAAGTCTGGGTTGGACATAGCCTTGGATGGCATGGTTCTGTGGGAGGCGTCCCTGCCCATGGCAAGGGGGTTGGAACTAGATGATCTTAAGGTTCTTTCCAGCCCTAACTATTCTATGGTTCTATGTGTCAACTCCAGTCTAATAAGAGAGCCTGAGAAAGTAGTGTGTAGCCTTAGGGTTTTATGAGATGTTCCCCAGCACTCCCAGCTAGGGAATGGAAGGAAAACCACTGGAATGGAGCTTCTATGGGGTTGTGAAGTCCTGAGGTTCAGGAGGAGGGAACTGACTGCAATATAGGCATGGACTTTATGTGGGAGCACCAGGAGGGGTTTGTGGTTGGAGCCATCTCTCCCCGGACTGGACCTCCCTGGTAGAAAAGCCTGAGTAGTTGTCAGGCCCATTGAGCTCTCTCGCCCTGGGCAGCAGCACATTGTGCTCCTGGAAGGGCAAAAGAATTATATATGACAATAAGGGGGAGCTGAATCCATGAAAAAGCTCCTTAGATGGTGGATGCCAACATGTTTAGCAAACAAGGTTCTGTGGGGGGGAGATGGTGGCTGAGAACCTGATTGTAAGCAATTACTTAAGGTAATGAGATACTGATATCTTACTGTTTGGCATTTATTTATTTTGGCTAGGGGTAGGATTAGAGAAATAGTTTCTCAGTATTACTCCTCGAACTGTTTCTGCAGCTCCAGGATGTTTCCCATTGGTGCGATTTATACTGCATATTTGTACAGGTGTTGTCTTTTCAACTCTGGAAAATGCAGCACCTTAAACTTGCCCTGAGGGTGAAAGATCACCCAGACTTTATATGCTAGCAACGCTCAGGCAATCATGAAGTATTTCTTACTGTTTAGGGCCCATTAGGAGGAACGATAAGGATCCTTTTTATTCATTTGATGTGCCACACAGAGCGTCCCTACAGCTAGAGTGGTAATAAAATTGGAGCTAAGCACGTTCCTTGTAAAAGATGATGCCTTTGCCACTAAGGGGAGCGAACATGTTGCTTATAGCCATGGGTACGTGCTCTCTGGGCTAGCTGTGCCACAGAGCCTCCAGCCCATGATTTGTCCTGTCCTTTATCATCTCTGTCACTCGGCAGCATGTTGTCATAGGTAACGTATCACTCCTTGCTCCCCCTGCCCTCTCCCCCTTCCCACCCGGCTCCCCTTCCCTTTTTTTTTGTACCAATTTCATGTAGAAAATTTGTATTTACTTTGGGAGTGTAATTTGTTCCTCATGGATAATGTGACCCTTAGCGGAGCTGGATCATGGGTTAGTTGAAGTGATATTTTCCGCTAATGGTAGTCGTACATCATTGCTGTCAGCTCGGGTTAGGAGGCAAGCACATTACAGCTCCATTTTACCTCTGCAGGCATCTGGGATTATTTGCCATAACTGAGTATGACATGACCACACTACAGAGTGCATTAAAATTTTACTAGCTTCTCAGGCAAGTTCCTTGGCTCCAGCCTGCCTTCAGGCAGGCGTAATGATGGATACCTCGAAGGCCCGGACTTCCTGCACCAAGGATACTCAATGTCAATGGCCCAAACAGGTTTTGCTCTCCCCAGGGCTTTTGACCACCTTCTGGCAGTTGAGTAAACAATCATGAATTGAAAGGCAGGGAGGTGGGCACAGAGGCCCCCACCGCTCCTCCTAGGGGATGCTGAGCTTCCGAAGGCCCAACACTGTCACACTGCTGTCCTAAAATACAGCTGCTCAGCCATCGGGTCTTAAAAAGAATCATTTTCAGACTGATGTGGGTAAGAATAAAATCATAGCATGAAAATTAATAGGAAAAATACCCAAGGTGGTGGAATGATACATGACTATTAAATGTGTGAGTGCATAACAGGCAGGTACCACGATGCATAATAACCAATATGTAATATGCAAATACACCAAATGTTGGTGTCGTGTTTGTATGTTCCCATTGCATTCTATTTTATGCTTTATGCCTATACGCGGTAGGCAGATTCGGATACACAACTGTAGCAGTGCATTCATTATTTATAATTTAAATTTAATGAATACATATACATATTCATTATTTAAATTTATTATTTTTGTATAAGCAATTACTGTTCTCATATAGGATCTTAGAATATCAGCTACAGTATGCATGTATATTATTTTTATGTATACTTGTGCGTGCTATGAAAATAATGTACACTGTTTCATTAGGAAAATATAATAATATTATGAAAAGAATGTGTATTAGAATGTATATTCTTTTCATGGCACATACCTATTTATATTGATGTACATTATTTGCGATGTGTCTGTCTGTATATATAGACATCCAAAGTTAGAGGTATAGCTATACAGGGAAATGTGTATTAAGGAAACTTAGAGGAGAGATTAAATTGAATATAGTCATGGTTTTAAATGCTCCTCGAAAAAGCATAATCTGCACCCCAAGATGATTTCCTTGCAGCCTCCTAGTGGTTTTCTAAGTATCTGCAGTACCGTGTGGATGGAGCTGCCCACAAGCTGTCCTCCCCACAGCAGCGCTAACACCTCTAACACTTTCAGGCAGAGGTACATACTTATATGGAGGATTTCTGTGAGGTAAGTAGGTGTTGGTGTGTTTGAAATCCTAGAAGTTGCTCTCTTCTGTCCTCACTCTTTATTTTGTGTGAATTAGCAGATGGAGGAAGAATGAAAAACCTTGGGTTTGTTCAGCTTTTTGGTTTATTTTTGCAAGTGTTTAATTGCATTTCTATTCATGGTGAGGTGAGAAAAGTGTGAGGGCTTAGCACTTACCAGCTCATATGCTTCTCAGTAGAAGATGCCTGGGTTCCAAGTATCCCTGAATGCCCATCACTCCATGTGAGATCATGCCCCCCGAGCTGCACTCTGCTTTTTCTGTCGGCTCATCTAGGGCAGGGGTTTGGGACGTGATACATACAGACAACTTGAGAGTTTGGTTTGGTATAACACATTCCTGGCAATAAATCTTCCTGTCTTTATTGTAAAACTTGGAGCCCAACTTTACTAGGCCCAAGAGTTTTATCTGTGTATAGATTGTAGGATTTGATTCTCTGTAGGGGAGGAGGGAGGAAGAAGAGATTAAAGATTAAAGTTGATGTTCTGTTGATGTTCTTATAGAGCTCAGTGCTCTATAAGAAACAGAAGAGACTGTTTCAGACATCTCTAAGGATAACATGCAAATTCCTAAAGCCTTCCCAGCAGCTTAGATCACAGCAAGACATTCCGAGTGACAAGGGTTTTGCTTGTTCACATTTTATAGTCACATCTTTCTTTTTTTTTTTCCTGTGTAGCAAAACTTTTATCAAAGTAGTTCCATGAGGGATGCTAGAATATGTGGGAATGCCAGGCAGGATTTTCAGGGTGCCACTGATGCAGAAGGAAGTAAAATCACACTGATCTCAGGTGTGACAGAGTTGTTCTTTCAAGTCAATGAAGAAGTAAGTGCCTGTGCACGCACACGATGTGGAATCCAGCCTTTGGAAAAGTTATCCTGGGTGCTATGAATGTCAAACTTGAAGTTTGGAATGAGATACCTGCTTATGAAGTCTTCAAGGTATGTCTTTTAATTTGCGCAAGCGTCTGTGAATCTTCCACACGAATATAAGATTAGATGCCTTGGAAGGAAATCTACGTCCTGAAACGTGCTGGCACACTTCTTCTGATCAATACCTCTCTATATAGCTATTGGTTGATTAGATGTATGCTTTATATGTGTCTTTGGGAGTAGGTATTAATGAGCACGCATGTACGGTATGTGTGTATGGAGACAGACAGAAATTCAATCTGTGGATCTTGGAGTTGGGCCATGTCCAAACTTTCTAGATTATAAAAAGTGTTTCTTTAAGGACCACATGTTACTGTATGTTGTGCAAGTATAATATTCATATACACTTTATGCTGATGAATAACATCTGTTTTTCATAACAAATCACATTTTATAATCGTCTGTGAGGCATGCTCCCCATTCCTGAATGCCTGTTCTCACATTTCGTTGAATAAAACAAGTCTTAGGCTTGAGAACTGAGAAGGTGAGACATTTCTGTGGGGGTTAATGCAGAAAGAGAAGGAGAAAAAAATACAGCAAAGTTATGGTAATTATTTCATGTTTTTAAGAGTCTTGGAGGCCACAACACATGTAACCATCTCAGGTTTCTCACAAACGTATCCAAGGACAGGCTGAGAACAAGGAGACAGGAAATTAAATGCATGCACCAATGAATTGAGAAGGATTCCAGCAAGAACCGCTTTGGGTTGCTGCATATTTCCCTCCATCTGGCTCAGCACTAATAAGGGTATGGTGGACTTGGAAGTGGTAAAATACAGCTACCGTGTATCTTAGATTCCAGAAATTCCCCAAATGGGGTAAAAATGAAGGGAATAACACATGGCTTGATTTAGGGTTGTGTCCGCAGGCACCAGCAACGTAAGGACCTTTCTGGACTTCCATCTTTCTCTTAAAGCACTGCAAGTTTTGCATAACTTCGTCTTCCCTCTTCCCTCATGGTGCCTACAGACAGGACATTGTCTTCTCTGGAAGTCTCTTTGCCTTTACCTTACTATGTCGCCCCTGGTTCGTTTGTTGGAGGGAGGCACACCACCAGGCTTGTGAGACCTTGGGTTATCTGCTTCAAATAGAGATGTTCTGAGAGTCAAAGAAGAGCAGATTGAGTATGTTCTAAATGCTTAATAGCAACAGACCTTACCTTGGCTGGTGTATGACGGGAAACTCCACATACGTGTTGTAAGCACCTCTGAAGGATAACGCATGTGAAAATGGAAAAAGTCAAAGCATGTTTCACTTTTAACCGGACAGGTTCTCCCAGGCTCTGAATGTATCCACACCATGAGCTGCTACTCATGGCGTAAGGTGAACCTGGCGTGCTTTGCTTTGAAAACGAGAGTCGAATTGTGTGTGTTGACGCTTGCAAGCCTTTCTCTGCACTGTGTTGAAAGTCCGGATTAATTTCCAGGCATTACAAAGCTGCCAGCTTTGGAATTTTCATCTAATAGAAGCACTGAAATTACCTTTGTGCCTTTAAAAATTGCCTGGGCTTTCTAATTCATGCCAGTATCTCCTCTTAAAATGCACCACTGAATTTCTGGGCTTCACAGCCCATCTCAGCACCACATTTAAGCTGACTCTGGACAGTCAGACAATATTAAACAAGGTTGTTCATTCATAACAAAATCATCCTAATTGAGTTACATTATTACATTAACTGTAGCAATCAGATTGAACCAAATCACTGAGCAATAATGTCATTTTCCAGGGTATCAGTTGTGGAAACCAGTTGTGCTGTATGATGCAATAACTTACTTAATCCTGTAGAGTTTATGGTGACTTATGTGTCATATCAAATTCCTTACTTTCGGAGAAAGGCAAGCAGTTAATGCGTGGCTGTGAATGGGCGCTGCGTGATGAATTTATAGAGGAACATTTAGCAGATCCTGGACAAACTGCAGCATGAGTAATAGTCTGTAACAGCCCCAGATCAAGGGGCTGTTCTAGGAAGAGGTAAGACAGGCAGCACTTCCAAACTCTTACCTTCTGGCAACACACTGGTGGTGCTGTTTGCTTTAGGGGGTTGATAGATGGCTGCTTTACTGGCTCTGAGTTGCCCATTGAGGACAAATTCTCAGCCAGAGAGTGGGCAGGAGGAGAGAGAAGTTAATTTTGGATGGTATGTGCCAAATTGTTATGAATATAACCTCGTATGGAAAACTTTGTTTCTATCAGCATATTGATGCGCCACCAGCACTTTGGGGTCATTCTTGTTGTTAATGAATTTATACCTTTTTATCTTGTTTTGATTTGTGAAATCTTACTGATATGGGGAGGACAGGAGGTGTTTCTGCTACTTTAGAGCAGAGGAATAGGATTTGGGACCAGACGGGGTGAGCCATGAGTGGGGAGCCCCACATCCCTCTAGTGAATGCAGTGGGGAGGAGGGCGCTGAAACCATATAGCCTCCTCAGTTTGTGCATTCCTGTCTTCCTGCAGGTGCCCTGCTCTGTTGCTGGCATGCACAAGTCATTTACAGTCTCAATAAATCACTTTAGTTTCTCTGTCTTAGACATTTCCCTGCCGTCAGTATAGCAGCATGTGAGTGTATGGGCTTCCTCACCTGTGTAATGATCTCTGGTGCAAAATACCCTGTGGCTGCAACCACCAAGGACATCTATCATGGAGAAAGGAGTATTAGCTCATCTCAGATTTGTGCCCTGTCAAGGCCATCCTGCTTCTGAGTTTGCCTATTCACAGGAACTGAGAGGCTTGGCTAATTTTCTGTGAAACACTTACAGTCCCTCCACTTCAAGGAGCTGAAGAGGTAGGAAGTATTGCTGCCGCTGCCTGCACGGAGGCACTTCTCTTTGTTCTGTTACCAGGGTCACTTTGATGGATGGTGTCAGTGCACCATGATAAAGCAGACAGGCTGCAGGCTGAATAAGATCAGTTTTAGAGGGCATTGCAAGGGTGTTCAGTCAAGGCTGTTCTCAATATGGGAGAAATCCGTATTATCTTGTACTCCCAGGAAAATACAAACATGCTGGAAGATCGATGTTCATTCTTGTCATATGTCATCACAAATGCAATGAAAGAGAGGCTCCATCACGACTTCTGTGCAACCACTACCATGCTTCTGTTTCTCTTTCCTGGTCCAAGAATAACAGCAGCTCTGAACTTAGTCATGATATGGTCTGTGTCTGGGGCTCTGTTTCAGTATAAACAGAAGGTTCACGACTGAAGACTTTGTGCAACTAAAGCCTGAAATCCACGTGATGTTTTATTATTTTTGCATTGTTGTTTCTGTACAGCAGCCCTCAGAAACCTTTTCCACATTGGATTCTTACTGAGCTATTCATAGCGCAGGGAGGGAGAAACCATCCTTGTCTCCCAAATCTTTCAATATAAATAAATGAGATTGTGTGAATTAGAGGGGAAATTAAAACAAGAAATGAAATAAATCATCCAGTCTGGGCATCCTTTGCTGTGCTTTACCGCCTTCATAGTGAAGAATTTCTTCCTAATAACTAATACCTTGTCCTGCACATGAATCTGACAGATCTCAGTGAGGTTAGTGCCATTTAGGATTTCCTTCATTGGAATCCATAGCATTGTTTCACATTTCACCTGGTGTGAGGGATGCCTGGACCTGTGATTCTATGTCACTTACTGGTCCAGGATGTGATTGCTGGATGGAAATGAGAGGTGACCACTTTCCCACTGTGCATTTCTGGGGCTTTAGATGGTGTGACTTCTTTTCTGTGCATGATTTATGTGTATGGTCGCATAATACTTATTTAAATTAATGATTGTCTTTAAGTAATTTAATGCTTGTTTTTGTTAATGAGAAACCTGACTGAAGAGCTTTCAGTTGGCTGCTTTAGCAAATCATTACAAACTCCCTGCTACTTCCTGTGATAACATTAATCAGAATGAACTCATTGGCTACTAATGCACGTGCCCTATGCAATTCAGTATAAATTCTGTTGTCATTTGCCATTAATTAGTGTCCACTTCTTCTAAAGTGCTAAATGACACCAAGCACCCTGATTTCAAAAATCAATTGGAAATAGGAACAACTCTACCTACCTAGGGAAAATGCTCAAGTACCTCTTAGAAATGGCAGCAAAAGCTTAGGAAAAGAATTGGACAAGAAGGACCAGTCAGCTGGTTTAAGGTACAGGAGCTACATCCATTTCAAGAGGGACCTGTGCTTCACAGTAGCTCAGACTGGACCACAGTGCTGTGGGGGGCGTATGTACAGCAGTAGTTCTGTATGTATTTCTTTGCACATGGGTGTCACATGGACTGGTTTCCTTTTTAGATGGAGGGTTTATGATGGTGTGTTGTTCAGGCCGTGTTCTGGGGTGAATTTCATCGCTCTAGAAAAGCAGAAGAGGTGATGCTTTGGGCTTCTGGGACAGGTAGAAAAAGCAGAGTGTGTTCTTGACTCCATGCAAAGCAGGCTGAGGAGGCCTAGCTGAGCAGATTTTATGCCTTTTTCTAGTGGAGGTGAAGGTCTGAAGTTGGAAATGCTCTTTGCTCTTTTTCACAGGAAAATGGCACGTTTTTCTGGAAGTTCATTCTTATTCATGAGAATATTTTCTGTATGTAAACTCACTCAGCTTTAGCCAAACCTTTCCAGTATCGAATCTGTTTACCACAGTATTTGCCCTACCACGTAAATACATGGAAGAAAAATGCATAGAAAAATACATAGAAAATTCAGCAGATGAGGAAGAACCAAGTCACACTTCAGTAGTGTGTTAAGTGTGTTTTAACACCAAACCCAAGCACCCCCAATTCAACATCCTTTTTAAACTGAAGCCTTTCTGTTAAAAACATGAAGCTGTGGGAAGCAGAGAGAATAACCAGCTGGAGCTGGAAGTGGACGAGAGGAAATGCTTCGATTCACATGAAAATGATTTCTCTTGCCTGGTATAATTTCACCTGCCCACACTGCTAAACTTCTATATTACACATTGCTGTCAGAATGTCAGGAGAAATGATAAGCCTTCTCGGAGCTGCAACCTCTATTACATACAGAGAGCATTCCAGCCAAGGCTTTCTTGTACAGTTTTAAGACTTTCAGCTTGGTCTCTCAAGTATAAAGAATACCCTACTTCATGACCCTAGCCTCTTGTTAGTTGATAGATGAAATCTTTTCTTAAGCTGAGTCCCTTGTCTGTTATGTTTTCAGAATTCAAGGTTTCTCTTTAAGCTTCATGGCTTGCTGCCAAAGGTACATGGCTTTGTTACCCAGAGAAATTGCCTTTATATTAACAGGAAGTGGCTCTCTGAAACAGCGAACTTGCTGATCTGCTTCCAGGTGAGGAAGAACAGGTTTGTAGGTGTGATCTCATTCTTGGCCGTGGCCAATAACTACAAAAAGAGCAGCAAAAGCTGTTGTAGTTGTTGGGGATTTCTGTTTGTCTGTGTTTTTAATTTGGAAAGCTGGGATCTAGCATAAAAGCAAAATACAAGCTGTAGTCGTTCCTGTGTTTTAAATGTTCTTTTAATCTCAAATGTCTGTGATATACCTGTAAACTATAGTTTACATACCCAGGAAAAATGCACATCAAAGGAAGTGGAGGTTTTGCTTCAATGTCATCTGAAGAATTTGAGTGTAATGTAAAACAAAGAGAGAGGACTCATTTCACCGGTTAAACTGTGTTTTGGAATACTCAAGTAGAGATTGTCGTATCAAATGGGTATCATAGAAAGAATATTGTCTGTACTGTCTAGGTTGGAATCTGGCCATTGCAATAGCTTAACTGGTCAGGTACGCTGTGAATCATCGCTGATTCCTCTGTGTCACACCAGATAGTTTTACCTCTGCCATCTAAGTGAAGTAAATCAGCGAAATGAGCCTTCCTAGAGATTCTCATTTAAGAACTCCAGTGCTTTTTCATGTGACTGCTTACTCAGGGCTTACCAGCAGAAAAAAAGATTCCAGGCTAATCAGATATGTGATTTCGTTTAACTGAAATACCAGGAACTAGTTAGGAATAGATTCTTTTAGTAGGAGGCATTCATGCTTATCTGTAGATACTGTTGAAGCCATTTTTCTCTTTTAGGTAATGACCACCTGCTGCAGTTTTCTGGATTTCAGTAAATGTGATGAATAATGGGGGGGGAGGATGTTAAATTCGGTCCCAATTGAGAACCAGTTGCAGAGACAGATACTTTAATTCACCTTCATGCAGAAATGCCCGTGTAATGAAACTTTAGGCACATTTTCACAAGTACAGAAATAGCAATTCACATTTGTAACAGTTCTGAAAGGAAAAAGGCCCTAGTAATCTGCTAAGCAATAAGCCATCCTAAGTTTGTTTAACTGATTGCCGCCAGTAGGATCCATTTCTAAGGACCTGAAGAACAATGAAACAGTGAGGCAGGAAAAACAGAATTCAAGAGAAAGCACATTTTGAAGGGCTCTTTAATTAGTTACAAAGATTCGTATTCATGTGTGTGTGATTCCCTCCATCCCTGCCTTTGAACAACAGAAATACTCAGAAAGCCTGATGAAAGATTCCCATGGAAGATACTCGCTGTGGAGTGCCTTTACTTATAAAATCCACAGTAAGTACCATCACATCCCCTCCTTTTGCTAATATTGACCTTGTAAGGGGATAGATTTTCAGTTGTTATAAATCAGTCTAACACCGATTACCACTGTGCTTCCTTGATTTGCATCAGCTCCAGCCTGAGCGCCATCCTCTGAGCATGAAATGAAGACAGAAGTTATCACCAAATGAAGCTGACCCTTTCCTTTAATCTGCAGTCGGTGGAGGAGCTCCTTGAACACGAATTGCCAGGGCTGTATCATTTGTGTCCCTCAGACAATCATAGTTCAGGTCAGACTGCCTGACTTTACCCAATTGAAAACCTGGGCATGTTTGTTCTCCCCCATTTTTATATCTGGGATAAAGAATTATCTCGGTGCCCTTGCTCGAGTGTCATGGCAGTTAACAGGGAAGAGTCTGCGATAGGCAGGAGAAGTAAAAACCTGCAATCCATCTCATGAACTGCACTTCTTCCTGGCAGGCTGAGTGTCTCCTGATCTTGCTCCTCACAAATCCAGTATCATACCTTATCCTGCAGATTTTAACACGAATCTCCTGTGGTCTTGAAGTCAATGGAAAGAAAGTGATTGGAGTGTAACCTTTGTCGTCTGTCATGAGAAGGATTCTATGTGGTGAATTCATGTGCAGGCATTTTTGTGTGTATCTCTTAATATCCAGTAGCCAGCCAAATCTCATCTGATGCCCTTGAAGAAATGTAGGGATCTTTTGTTAGCTTGTTACTTCAGGTTAAGCATTTCTTGGGAGTGCTGAAATGCTTAATGCTGAGATATCTTTGTGGCTTTTCAGATCACTGCTCTGATTGTGAGGACATGAAGGGAAAAAATGATTGGGAGGATTTGTCACCTGGTTTCATTTGAACAATTGCTTTTCCCCTTTGGTCAGATATAGGACATAACAGGAATCACCTAAATGTAGACAGATTGCAGTAACACACACGACAGTTCTTTATTGATTTCCATTACTTATGCTGCTCATTTCCTAAGAGGAAAGGGCAGCTAATACTGTATATTCTTTAACATAAACCAAAAGGAAGGCTAAGCCGGTGCATATGAAACGTTGTCTCTTTATTCTCCATATGCACTGCATTGAATTGCAATTTCCTCCTTTCATTTTCGCTGGGTTCTATGGATGTCAGAGGCAGCCAGGTATGGTTGTAGTCCTTCCCCAGCACACGATCACTGGGAGCCTGCAGGTAATGAGTGGACACACATTGTGCAGTGACAGGGTTTTCAGGCACAGCTCTGCTAATGAATCGATGGTGCTGCATAAAGGCTCAGGGCAGGCAGCCCTCCTCCGGGGAGGGGAACCTTTTAGCTTATTGCAAACCCTTCCTGTCTCTGTTTTAAGTATTTTGCACCTTTATTTTGATGTTTTGTTAGCTCTTGTCATTGTATTCATTTGTCTGTTCTACATCCACATATCTGAACAGCTCACAGGCAGTGCCAGGGGTATTCCCCTGCAATGAATGGCATCGTTCTTCCCCTGTGCAGAGACCAGATGGGATCTTCTCCCTCCTGCAATAGTGCACATCATTATCGGGTGGGGATAACAGCATTTGGGAAGGGCTTTCAGATGTGCAAGAATTCAGACAAGGTCCTGGTGAAGAAGTAGGCCACTTGTCTTCTGCTGCCTGGGAAAAATCTTCCTCGGTCCCCTTTTCTCCTTTTTTCTCTCTCCTTTTCTCTTTTTCTCTCTCCCCTTTTCTCCTTTCTTCTCTCCCCTTTTCTCTTTTTCTCTCTCCCCTTTTCTTCCTCTCCCTCTCCCCCAGTGAGTCTTTCAGCCATTTCTTTGAATAAAAGATTAATAATGGGAAAAGCTTGTAGCTGGTCCCTGGGGGAGAATAGTGGCTAAGGATGTAAAACAATGATTTGAACAAACAGTCTCAGGGGGATAAATGGAGTTCTATAAGTACAACATCTGTAAGTAAAGGAAGAATATATGTAACTGAAAATATTTGCCTAGATGAGCAACTTCTATAATAAAACTTAAGCCACAGTATTAGCAGCTTGGAATAGATTTTCAAACCCAGCCACACAACATAGGAGACAGGATTTGATTTTCTAAATAGGATGTGTAGATGTCCAAATCACGCTCATTCCTAAGGACAAGAGCTGTAGATGGCATTTGGATGCCTGGAGATGTAAACAGACTTCTTAGAGGGTTTTCAGAAGTCCAAAGGCAAATCAGGCAGCCAGCTTGCCTTGATTTTAATAGGAGTTGCATATCTAACTTGCTTTTTATGCCACCTCTTTCTGCAGGGATTTACCTTCAGTAGCACAAGACAGTTTGAAAATGATACTTGGAAACATAAGTCACTTTGCTCCTAGAGAATGTGCGCCTGAGTTCCTAATCACTGTGCTGACAGAACCAAGACTGGAAAGCATGCTTCCATTTCCCTGATATGGGTCATGGCCAAACACTAGCCCTTTCTGCCAGCCCTTCCTGCCAGCTTGCTATTCCAGGCTCTGCAGAGCAATCCATAAAGCTCAACCAGGGAAGGGCAGGCTGGCTTACATTTAACAAGCGTTAAATAAGGAACTACTTTGATTTTCCTAGGCTAACCCATGCTGCTATTTATAGAAAACTTCTGATTTAAATATGAGAGATGAGACTGGGAGATATTTTTGTGGCTCCTGCTGATGTATTGAACCCTATGCTGTTACAGCAAGCTCTGGGTGGATTCTGCCTTCTCTTTACTCCAATGACCTTGCTGCCAAGCACCTCCCATATGAAGACAAACTGAGAAAGCTGGGGCTGTTCAGCCTGGAGAAGAGAAGCTGCGTGGAGGCCTCAGAGCAGCTTCCAGTGTCTGAAGAGGGCTACAAGGATGCTGGCGAGGGACTCTTCATCAGGGACTGTAGCGACAGGACAGGGGATGATGGGTTCAGACTTAAGCAGGGGAAGTTCAGGTTAGATATAAGGAAGTTCTTCCCTGTGAGGGTGCTGAGGCACTGGCACAGGGTGCCCAGAGAAGCTGTGGCTGCCCCATCGCTGGCAGTGCTCAAGGCCAGGTTGGATGGGGCTTGGAGCAGCCTGCTCTAGTGGAAGGTGTCCCTGCCTGTGGCAGGCAGTTGGAGTTGAATGAGCTTTAAGGTCCCTTCCATCTCAAACCAGCCTGGGATTCTGTGATTGTGTCTTATCCAAGACCTTTAGCAAACTGCAATAAACCCCAGCTATGCTTCAAACCCTGATGACTGGCAGTTCCTTGGTGAGAACAACCCTCTGCAAGCCCAGAGGCAAGCGCAGGGCTCTTTCCCAAGCCCTCCTCTGCAGCACCTTCCAGCAGATCCTAGGCATGAAAGGTGGGAGCTCCCTCCTCTATCAGTGCCCCACCCCCTGCATTCTTTTGTTCCTCTCTTTGTTAAGTGATTAATCTCATTCTGCTGAGATGAAGTTTTTTCCGTTAAATGGTAAAAAAATCCCTTTAGTCAAAACAACATTTAGGGGAGAGGAGGAAGGAGGGAAAGGAGAAAGGAGGGGGAGAGGAGTTCTCCTCACGGTTTGCTAATTGGTTCTTTCACCTGACAGTAGTTTGTGTCAATTAACTTGATACTCAGTGCAAGTGAAATTAATCCACCTGGGTCAAAAGCTGCTATTAATTTTTAATCAAAACAAAATGCTCACTCGACAGATTTGTAGCTCCACTTAGAATAAACAAGATACGCATGAGGTGGAATGTGCCACCAGGCTCCGCTCCATGGAGAGGCTCCTGGGGATAATTCCTTTCTCTCCTGGAAAGGGTAGAGCTGAGGTAAGTCAGCTGCTAATGATACTCTTCTTCCAAAGAGGCTGTTTCTCCAGTGTGTGTGTGCCCTTTCCCTGGTGTATATCACCCCTGGAAATCCAGACCTTGGCTGCAGTAGATTGGGTGCCCTCTGTGCCCACCCAGCTGTTCCAGGATTTCTTCTGTCATAGAATCATGGAATCACAGAATGGCTTGGGTTAAAGCTCATCCAGTTCCAACCCCCTGCCATGGGCAATGTCACCTTCCACTAGAGCAGGTTGCTCCAAGCCCCGTCCAACCTGGCCTTAAGCACTGCCGGGGATGGGGCAGCCACAGCTTCTCTGGGTAACCTGTAACCAGCTCCAATGTGATGTGCCCTTGTCCAGTGACCTTGTCCAAGTCCAGGAGCTGGTGGCAGTTGGCACGTGTGCTGCCAATGCAGTGAGCAACCCTGGGAGATCTGAGAGGAGGAGGTGTAAGTCATGGTGCCCTCTGTCTTACTCCTTTTGCAAAGCTGCTCACTAAGACACCCACTCGGCTCTTCTCTCTTTCCCATTACTTCAGAGACAATAAAAGCAAACTATTACCTGATGGTTGTCAAGGTATCAAGCCTTGGAGGGGATTTTCTTCCCCTCTTTTTTTCCTCCCCCCAAGTAGTACCATGTCTTGGGATTTTTAGACACTAATTGGATTTTTTTACTTACTGTTGCCAGTGTTACTCTGTGAGGTGAATACGTCTGCATACCCCAGTGCTGTGAGCAAGTTATACCTGCACAGCTTAATACCTGCTCTTGCCCTGATTTGGCCAAATGAATCAGAACAGTACATCTATCTGAGGCAGTGTGTTAATCAATAGTGTATAGCACTCCTTGATGCAGTGGTAAGATGGTCTAGTATGTGACACTGCTCTTTCCTGTGTTTCTCTTTCCAATGTTGTAATTAAAGTAAATCACAGCCTATGTGCTGAAGTTAATAGGAATTTTTATTACACATACTCAAAGGCATAAAATGGTTGCTAGTTCTTCCTTCTCTTCCAGCTATGTCTGGTCCACTTAGCTGCCAGGGTTGCCTAGAGGCTCTATAACCTGGATTACTGTTAGGATTTCAACAGGGAAGAATATATCCTTCAGTGACAGGGAAAGGCAAGACGGTGAAAAAGGAGTGACAGACTCCTCCAAAGGGCAGTGTCTCCTATGCAGAGGATATTAATAGGCAACAGTGAGACGAGGATGTAGTTCAGAGCATGGAGGAGCTGTGTCTGTTACACATTAGAAGTGAAAGTAGTAGAACTAATAATAACAAATTTATACAGTCAGACGGAGTAGCTGGAATTTGCCCCTTCCCTTGATGTTCCTGTGGAAGGTGCGCAAAACCCATAGTGAGTATAAACTGCGTGGCCCTAGCTCCTTATTCAGTAGAGGAGATTTTCAGGTACAAAGGGAACTGAAATGCTCAGGCTGGGATATCCCATGTGTGCTTCATCCAGAGGGAAGCTGCCCAGTGGTGGGCTGTTGGCACCACTTCCCTGAATCCACTGCTCTTCCCTGCGCTTCCCAGGAGATGCTGCCTCACCAGCACTGTAAGGGAGCAGTCTCAGCTGTGTGTTTGTGTGGCACATAAGGTAGCAAACCATCGAGGGTGCAATGTGCCTTTCTCTGTGTTACTGTACTTCAGCCGTTCCTTGTTCTCATCTTCTTTGTCTTTTTCCTTTTTAATCCTTTCGGGAGCAAAGTGGGAGGTGAGTAAACAGTGCGATACCCTGGCAACTGGAAACTTGCGTTGCCGATGGGTTATTTGCATGTCTTGTAAATAGGTGATCTTTTCTTCCCTTTCAAGGTGATGTGATTTAGTTGCAGAGAGATTAGGGGAGCTTACCTGAACTCGTAGAGGAAGTTTGGTGTTCTGAGGCTTAAACCTTCATATCAGAAACATTACTTCCTCCTGTCTCGCCCTCAACTTACAAGCAGCAGCAAAGCCTTGCAACAACAAGCACTCAAACCAGTATCATGTATCCACACAAGAAGACTGTACCCCAGTCTAATAATATCTGTAATGACTTAGATGCAGGGTATAGCTGGGGATTAATGACTAACTGGCATTAATGGGCCTCAGATCATCAACTGCTTCTCTGTTGGTCATTAATCCCCAGGAAATAGCCTGTGCTAAAGCTACTATTGCTTAATTTGAACATGGTTGGCCAGTTGCAGTACAGCACTGTCTGGGGCTTTTTGGGGAATAAAAGGAATAAAATGTCCCTATGAACCTCTTGAGTACGAGATGGATCTTCTCCTATGTGCAGGATGTATGCTTGTGTTTGGAGACAGAGCGCATCCTCAGGGTTAGGCTTCACATGAGATTGGGTAGATTCTATCTCTTCAGCCTTGGACTCATTTTCTGGCTCGGGACAGCCTTTATTCATTCCAAGGCAGATAATTCTACATTCCTTTAGGGCTGCTGGTAAGAGCTAAATGACAGTGAACTGTATTTTCTCAGAGATGGCCAAAGTGTATTTTTTAATGGAAAATACCAGTTTTAAGTCACCTCATTTACTGTAGTGCAATAGCATGGACTTTCCACATTCTGTGTTTATTCATTCCATTTTTCTTGCTAGTCTTAGAGCCGTAAGGGAAATATATTTCACCTGTAGTTTTCTGAAAAGAATAAAGAGGGTTCAGTCCTTTCCCAGCTTGGATAAACATCCATGTGAATCCTCCCTAGCCTTAAGATACGGAAAACTCCTCCTTTATGTTTTCAGGAGTCTTTAACCGCTGTTCAAGCGCTAGTTTCAAGAAGATATTGGTCATTCCTTCCACTACATCAGCCAGGTCAGTAGCAATATCAATCATTCATCACACCCCCAAACAGCATAAGCATAGTTGTTCATGCTAAAAAGGGGATCCAAAGCCCAGTGAAAGCTTTCTGAGGCTTTCAGTGGGTTTGGATCAGGACCTAGAAGCACCTGGGTGTCACGAATCAAGCTCCACAGTTTCTCCCACTCTCTGCTGGGTATGAGATTTGGGCTGTCCATGGCATCTATTGCAATTAAGCTCACTCTTCCCAACCTCAGGCCGATCTTTAGGTATGCAGGCCTGTACTTCTCTGCTTTTCATTATCCGTGAATAGCATTTAATGCCAAAACAGGGGGGGAGACAAGTTTTTTCCACAGCCTTATGTGAAATACTTAACATTTAGACGTCTTTAGGATATACTACACACACATTCCACTTTTACAGGACCAATATAACACTTTCAAAAGTTTTATGAATTCCAGGATGTAACCAGAGTACTTGTTAGCCTGTTTTGAATAAGCCAGAATGGCTTGGCCTCAAAGCTGCATAGTTAGCAAATCCCTGCTCTGTTTATGAGCAGTAGTTTTGACCAGGTTATTGAGAATGGAGGAGGATCAATCTCTACACTCTCTCCACAGGTTTGTCTGCCCAGTTCAACCTAGTTCAAATTGTAGGAGCAGTAAATGGGGACATCATGGCTATGAGGTGGTATTTTAATCTATATTTCCCGGCTCCTTGAATCCTGCATCACAAGTTATTCTCTAAATGCTTTCCATAAGAGTACAATCATACTGCTGCCAGGACAGCAACAAGTTGGAACCTGCATCACATACCTATGGCAGGAGGTTATGGAAAGGGATCACAGGACAGTCCAATGCTGCTTTCTGTGCTGGCGTCCACAAATGCTGTGACACTGCTAGAAATCATAAGGCAATTTGAGAGCTGCACCTCTGGTGGTGGTGGTGTCTTTTGTGAGGCACAAACATTTTGGAGTCTTAGTTAAAGATTTATAGGGATTAAGGGAAAAGAAATGTGTAGGAGTTGAGTGAAAGGTTGACCCTTTACTGTGTAAAACACGAGCCAGGATAAGGTAACCAGAGGTTTCATGCTGTACTTCATGCATCCCATGCTGTTGTTGGAGAAACTGCACAAGCTTTGTGCAGGCTTTGTTTGTAAGCTTGACTGGGGTGCTGGTATGTAACAGCCTCTTGCAGTAGATGAGGAAGTGTATAAATGAGTTACTTTCAGGATTTCACAAAACGTTCACTGCTCTTGTGTAGCTTCCACTGTTGCTTTTATCTTCTAAGGGCAAGCATGTGTTATGGTTGAAGCTCTTTCAGTGCAGAGAAACAGCAGAGAATCTAAGCGTCACTGAAGAGTTGTTTCCTCATTCAGAGGTTGAAGCTGTATTTAAATAGTGTGTAGGTGATACGCTGCTCCTGTGACACAGGAGAACTCCATCCAAATAGAAATAGTCCATAAACGGCTTGTTGATGACTTCATTCCTTTCTGCCTCCTGTGGAACGATCTTTATTTCATTCAACTTTTTTCATGTCTTATTAGTCAAGAGGAGGAAATTCAATGCTGTTTTCCTTTGAGGTAATGAGGTCTTTGGGCATTGTGTCTTCCCACTTGTGAGTTGCGGCACTAAGGGTGTTACATAGGGAATCTCAGTCTTCTTCTGGGCATTTTCTTACTTCACACTGATGTTGTTGGAGGCTCTGCCTGCTCTTCCCTGCAGCTAAGAGGTATTTCCTTTAGCAATTTGATCATTTCTATAGAGCATCTTGAGACTCGCAGTCTGAGTCTTTGACAGATTCCTGATATTTGAGGTTTGCTGTGGTCACGAGACACGAACCTGATAAACGGTCCATCTGGTTGTCACTGCATTGGCCTCTCTCTGCAGCTCATGTTTAGGAGTAGCGACGTGTAATAATGTAGCCTGCAGTTCAAGAGGCCCCCAGATCATTACAATCGGATCTGTATTGGAGCAGCTAGAGCACTGTGTCCTACCTAGCAATAGAAAGCATTTTGTTTAATCCATTTATATTGATGTAGCCAGAAGAATAAAGGCCTCACAAGTATCCTCACATTATTTGATATTCTGGAAGCAGCCTCTTTCACAGATTTATTTATGTTTCAGTCACACAGAAGTAGATCCTGGCTGGGAGACACAATTCTGTTACCCAGAACAATACCAGAATTCCTATTGAAGGAGATTTTGGGTTTTGCAAGCTCTTTGGGGTGAGTTCTGTAATAGCTTTGGATTGGCTATAGCAGAATAGGAATAGACACACAAAGACTGCCAATACTAATCAGTGTAAAAGTGTGGTTTCTTTTCTCTTGTGGGGTTTTATTTTGAAGCTGTATATAATCAACAGCTCTTTGCATTGAACTTTCTGCACTGAGACAATATACATAGATTTTTAACATGTCTCAGCTTCAGCATTGCTGCCATGTTATGAGGTGGTATTTCACTCACTAATGTTCTACTTTCTTCTTTATTATTTCCTCAGCAGTGTTATCAACCTATTATAAGAAAAGCAGAAATAATAGTAATTTTAAAAACCTTCTGAAACTGTCTTCTGATGAAATCAAAAGGATAGGAATGAACTCTGGAAGGTAAAGGATGTTTCATTTTTGATTACTAAGTGCTTGGGGCATGTGTGATCTTGTTGTTCAGTTTGTGAAGCGACCAGTGCAGTAAGAGTCCTCATCCACAGCCAGGACTCACAGGTCCACTCACAGTATGAAGAGTAAATAGTTCAAGTAACATGGCATTTAGCATCCGAAGTAGCTGTCGTGCTCTGAAAGATCTCGCAACCAGAGTACCATTTGGGTTAGAATTAGTGCAAGTGCAGAGATGCACATGTGAAATGTCTAGTAATGCTCAGGAGTCGCTTACTTCTGTTGTTGTCCTTAAAAACAAATAGTTATTTAAATCTAAGTGAGAAAACAGTAATTTTTGTTCAGTTGGCATTTTCCTTTTAAATAACTGTATTTCATTACTAGCTTTGGCATAGTTCAGTAAAGGTAAGTAATATACATTAAGGCCCCTAATCTCCATCCCTCGCCTTTCCTCCCTGAGAAAACCTCCAAATATAAAACCAAAACCCCCAAACCCTTTACTCTGCAGCCCCCAGTGTCTAAAAAGAAACAATTGTGGCTTAAGGAATGAGATCCTAAAAGACAACAGCACAATAACTCTTCTCTAACTCAGTCCACTTCTTCAACCACTGTCAATTACTTCTATGAAAACCAATTTTAAGTATATTCTTCAAGGTTAAATTCCCCGAAGCTCGTGGACTGCTGCCAGGGGCTCTGAACCCTTCATGCAGGTCACCCCGTATCTGAATCTTCTGTTGCAAATCACTGCTCTCCCCATTACTCCTTTGGCATGTACCTGATTTGGTTGACATTTCCATAATTAATTTATAGCAGCAATAACCGTGAGATAAGCCTATTTATAGATTTGTGCAAGCTGTATAAGACTATAGATAAAATCTTGGTTCATTAACATATTTAAAGTACTTGGGAGACTTTTGCCTGATAGAGTAGTTGGTGTGATTATCAAATTATACGATGAAAAGCTGAAGTGTTTAATGTACATTCAGTGCCTATAAGATGGTTTCCACTTGAGATCACAAGGGTGATTCAGGGTACAGAAATGCCGTCCTCTCTGGTGACCCAAGGAGTTCTGTACACTGTTGTGTATCGTATAGTTTGGGAAGGCAATTTCTCTTTTTCAGGTATTCCTTTCAGCAAATTTATGAATTCTTTGCATCCCATTCTCTGCAGTTATTTTTCTCCTTCTGCCGTTGCCATCAGTGCAAAGTCAAGGGTAAAATAGTACCGAATCAGAAATGTACTCATTCAGCTCTCCCAGGTGTGAAAGTTATTTTATGGTTTGCATGCAAGAAAGAGTTTGATTGTATGCGTTTTTTTTCCTCTAAATCATCTCCAGTATCTGTTCCTTTTTTTGTAACACAGAATGGGATTGTCTGTCCAAAAGTCACAGACAATCTGCATATGAAAGAATGGTTTATCTCTGTCTACACTGTGTGCATAGGAACTTCCAAGAGTACCCGAGCAGGCTGAATTAGAACAAATAAGGGCTGTGGCAGCAGTGTGGAAATGATGGGCAGTGAAAAAGAATTCTGTTTGTGAGTTAAGATAAAGAATAGAGAGAGCAAAGTAAGTGAGGTGAGTGTTGCCTTTTTACAAATATGACAATTTCTGTCATGGTTCGGTACTGAAATACACCCTGGTGAGTTCCTCCTGACAAAGGCCTTCCTAAGGTATTTTACCACAAACAAAAGTCTTGCAAGAAGACTTGAGTTTCTCAAGAGGCTGTGCTGAAATGGAGATAAGAGTGTCTTGCATCTTCCTGGGTGAGGAACAGGCTGGTGCCTCTTTGCTGGTTGCACTTGATGCTACCAATACTGTGAGCTGTGCTCTTGGTGATTGATGGAGAGTCATCTTTTGTCCATCTGCACAGGTAATTGCAGCTCTGCAGTTGGCTTTGCAGCAGAGTTGTGCTTGTTACAGACTTTAAGATATTTAATTTGTAAACACTTAATAAAGCATAGCCTACAGTAGCTTGGCTGGTCCTATCTGTCAACCAAATCAAAATCAATATGTCCCTGGGGTATAAGCTATGATTGTCTGGGCTGCGGAGTCTAATAGGATTAAGTGTTTGGGACCCTATCTAACATTACAGTCCACAATCCTAGTTAGAGAAAGTTAAAGACCAGCTTGCCACTGTAGCAGGCATGATTGCTTAGGGGTCTGAAAAATCATTAAAGCTTGTCTTCTTAAACGTTGATTGTTCCCTAGTGATTTATTGACAAAACACAAAAAGTGCTCTATACTGCACTCTAATTATATGTATGAGGCTAGGAAATCTCATGGGAAATTAAATAAAATTTACAGCTTGATGGTTTTATGCTCTTGGGAGACATACCTTCTTAATAAGATCTTATAGCTGGGAATATTTATGAGGTTAAAATCTGTGGGCAAAGCCCTAACCTTCTCTGAGGGAGGGGCCTTTGCTTTTCCCTTTCAGTAAATAATTTCAGTGAAAAGCAAAGTATGCAAAAATTCTAATAAGAGGATGCAGTGTGAATACCAAGTCATTATCTTCAATACCTGTCAATAGGTGGTACTTCAGAGGTAGGGAATGCAATGGGGCAGCTGCCTGCCCTTTGGGACACTATGAAATTGGTGTGTGTCCGTTCGCAGTCAGTTACCTGTGACATTCCTGATGTGGCCGTGTGAGCCCGCTCAGAACCTGTGAAGCCTGTGGGCAGTCTAAGGCTGTCTAGCTGGGGAAGTGGTGAGGTGGTTTAGTGATGTGTACATGTGTACTGCTGGTATAGTTCTCTTCTTTGAGTAAAATAATGCCAAATACAGAACGACTCCAGACTCATTACACCCAAACCTGCAGATCTGCAGCTTGAGCCATTCTTAATGAAACTTGGGAGGCCAAAGCCCTTGGGCATGTGTAAAAATATCATCTTGATATTTGGAAATGGTCAGATATTTCTTGTGATCACTTACATTATTGGGCATTTTGTTTTAAATTGTTACTTGGGGCTAAGGATGAGAAGGACGTCAGTATGGCAATAAGTGTCACCAATTCCCTCATAGGTGGGTACCAGATTTATACAGATTTAGCTGTATAAATAAAAGAAACGTGTCCTTGTCTGACGTGCTAGAGCAATTATGGGAGAACACAATTAGAATCAAAGGTGGTAACAAAATCGGCCAAAAATCCCTTGTGAAGTTGTGAGTGTTTTATTAAGTGGGACCCTTTGGAAGTTGGCCTAGTAGCAAAAGCAGAAACACTTTCCTCGTGACTCTTCAATGTAAAGGATAATTAATATAAAGGACAATTCTCTCTAGGCCCTGGAGCAGTTTTTGATTAAGGCACTTAACTGGGACTGTGGAGAATTAGGTGCACCACTTGATCTTGATGTAGAGCAGCTTTGTGATATTGGGCAAAGAATCGCATCTCTCCCTGCCTCAGTTTCCATTATAGATAGGATTGTGATATTTCCTTTATCTCCCTTTCCTGTTCATGCTGCATTCTGTGTGAGGCAAGGCCGATGCACCAAGCTCTAGCACACTGGGGCTCAGCAGGGGACTTTGTTATTGTTGTCACAGCCACAACATGGGGGTTATCCTTTATCTCTGTAACTTCTGAATGTGTACAGTGATAAGTCACCAACTTTTCCCTGCTGTCATCCTCCTCTTGTTCCACAATGAAAACCAAACAGCTTAATTAGAATATGTTTGACAAGGATCCATGATGCACACTGTCCTGGCTGCACGAGTCAGTTGTGATTCTGTTGCTAATTTGAAACAAATAGCAATCTTCCCTCGTGCTCTTTTGTGCCTTAGGTGTAAAAAGGCAAAGGAAGGGCAGAGGGAGGAGGGGATGTGTGTCACCTCCCCGCCTATCTGAGATGGTGTGTAGTGGGAATCTGTGCTCTGGACTCTGGTTTCTCATCTTAGCTGGTGCAAATCAAAGGTAGCTCCATTAAAATGTATGAAAATACTTTGATGCAAAATATCTTGCTGTTAAATGTAAGGAAAATGAGCCTCAGTATTTTAGCTACTCCTTCCCCCAAATCCTTCTAAATGCAGCAGGGCATGTGAATCAGATTTGTGTTCCTATAAGGCTGCCTTTCATGTACTATTTCCAGTCATTTATAGAATCATAGAATAGTAAGGGTTGGAAAGGACCTCAAGATCATGGAGTTCCAACCCCCCTGCCATGGGCAGGGGCACCTCCCGCTAAACCACGCCATCCAAGGCTATGTCCAACCCCACCTTGAACGCCGCCAGGGATGAAGCATTCACAACTTCCCTGGGCAACCCATTCCAGGGCCCCACCACCCTCACAGTAAAGAATTTCTTCCTCAGATCCAATCTAAACCTCCCCTGTTTAAGTTTAAACCCATTACCCCTTGTCCTCTCACCACAGTCCCTAATGAAGAGTCCCTCCCCAGCATCCCTATAGGCCCCCTTCAGGTATTGGAAGGCTGCTATGAGGTCTCCACGCAGCCTTCTCTTCTCCAGGCTGAACAGCCCCAATTTTCTCAGCCTATCTTCATACGAGAGGTGCTCCAGTCCCCTGATCATCCTCGTGGCCCTCCTCTGGACTTGTTCTAACAGTTCCATGTCCTTTTTATGTTGAGGACACCAGAACTGCACACAATACTCCAAGTGAGGTCTCACGAGAGCAGAGTAAAGGGGCAGGAGCACCTCCCTCGACCTGCTGGTCACACTCCTTTTGATGCAGCCCAGGATACGGTTGGCCTCTGGGCTGCAAGCGCACACTGCCGGCTCATGTTCCTAATTCTTTATCCCCCCGCCCCACACTCCTCCTCCCCACATGCACACACCTTGGTTTTGCCCTTCTGCATACAATGGAATGCCTGATCAGTTCAGACGGGGCTCGGAAAGCCTGTGCCTGGGATGAAGGAGAAATTTATTAGTGAAAGACAAGACTCCCTGATAATCAGGGAGTATTGAAATCCCTGATTTAATTTGAATATGGTACGGAGCATGTCTCTTCCTGCCTTCATTACTGGAAAGTCTGTGCCTGATAATGTATCTTTTTACTTAAGGATATTATGCTGGGGAAAAAACGCTTGATGGGCCACTCTCGCTGAGGTGAAAAGGTTTTGGTATGTTTTAATAAAGATGGATATCAGTAAGAATGTTTGAAATATGTGGAAGTAAGATTTGTTACAAGTTACAAATCAAAGCCTAAAAATGTCACTTATCTCCTAATGATACTTCTACACAGATTATTAATTTCATTTTAGGAGACCAATGAATGTTACATTTTTATGACATTGATTAAATGTCTCGCAGCCGTCCCCCCATCCATCCTTTTCATTTTCAAAAATCCATATCCAACTTTCACAAAACCCAGCTCATAAATTTGCATTTTACTGCTCACCAAAGCAGAGTTGGGTAGCAATCCGCCTGCTAGCTTTGTATTTGCGCTCCTCTTATGTTAAAGAATCACTGGTCTGGCTTTCTGGTTTTTACCTGTACGAGCAGTGTTTAGGTTGTGAAATGTATTTTGCAATATTCCCTTGCTGTAAGACATCTAGAAATGTGTTCTGGCATGGGCACCAGCTGGCTCCATCGGGACTGTCAGGAAGGGGCAAGGAGGTGCTGCTCAGTGACTCAAGGAAAATACCTCGCAGAAGAATGCTTACACTGCTTCTGTGTCTCCCTGTTGGAGTTGAATTTCCAGCTGTCCAGGTGCAGACAGAGATGCACCCTGCGAGAGAAGCAAGATGTGTAAAACTCCCTCTCTTCACTGGTGGATTGCCTCTCTCCTCTATGTGCATTGGCACATTTAGGCAACTACCTTCAGGTCCCAGGCCTGTAAAGACATTTATGACACTTTGGTTCTCCTGCAGACTTACTGTCATAGCATTTGAAGTTGAGTGAGGGAGAGGGACCAAACTCCCCATCCCTTCCACACACTTGTTCCCATCCTCTCTCCCACCCACCGTACAGCTCTACCACTGGCCTTACCACTGCCCTATTTGTAATGTTGTGATCTCAGATAGGTAAAGAAAATGACAAGGAAAACAAATTGAGCTCAGCTCCAGCGAGAAGGGAGAGCCTTCATCTTCACCGTCCTTAGCTTCCACTATACCAGGCTTTGGTATCTTAGACACTATTGTGCAGCTGAGAACAAAGTCAAATTAGCAACAGTTCACATCCAATACACAAAATATAAAGAGAGCTGCAGTGTTCAAAGAGTGTCTAATTGATATTGATTTTAACCTGCTTGTCTTAAACATTGCTTCTCTCTGTGAAAGAAGTTCACTGCCAGGCTCCATGTCCCTTGACGCTGGGGTGCAAGCGGAGGCTGCGGTGCGAGGCTGACCCCCATGCAGGGATCTCGGGCTGCTGTGGATGGAGGTGGAGGGTTGTCTCACAGGGTTTCACTCTCTATTTTTCTTTAGGTACCATCTTCATTAGGGGTGATCACAACGTTAGGCATATTAGATATGATCCAACCTCAGGTGCTGTTGTGAAGGTAGCAGTCACAGTGCTAACTCCCAGAATTAGCTATAGGACCCAGGAAGTCCAACCAGTTCCCCTCCCCAATAGATGCATCCTTTGGAGATGCTGCTTTCAGAGACAGTTCGAATGATCTGAGGTGGTCAGTGCTGAGCAGCTCCCATGTGAACCCGCAGGCTGGATCACAGGAAAGGACCACGCGTGTGGAGCCCTCTGTCAGCCCCATAGCTGAGGCTCTCAGGGCTGCCCTCACCTTCCCGCAGCTCAGTGTCTGCAGCATGTGGGGAGGACGTGGCAACACGCACCATCCCCATGGTCCCTTTCCCCCTCCTCCCTCTTCCCTCACGTCTCACGCTCAGACACATGGGATGTTTCATAAAGAAAAAATATGGCATGTTTACAGAGAGAAATTTCAAGAAGTGTTAATTTAATATGCTAAAGTGTTCCCTTCAGCATTTTACCTTTGTTGTTGTTTTCACAAAACAGCCAAGACTAAATAATGAGCCCAGAGCTGTGCCCTTTGGTAGTGTGATACCTCATTACCCACGAGCGGCCTCCATCTGCCCTCATGGCTGCACAGGGAGCCATTACGATTATGATGGAAATCTCAGAAGCCATTACCAAGATGCAACAGAGGGCCTACTGCAGACAGCCTAATGGACTAATTTGTAATTGGGAGAGGGAAATGACTTAGGGAGCTCAGGCTTGGGTTTGATGAGTGTGGAAGTGCGCATGCTAAATGTGATAAATGAACAGGAATGCTTGTTTGCGCAGTGGGTTTTACAAGGCCTTCAATCTCTCCTGGGGATTGGAGGCGTGCTGACAAGTCTTGAGAAGCGAGGAGGAAAGGGCTCAGGGGAGGCGAGGAAGATGCAAAGAGAGTAGCTAAGGATAAATCGGTGAGGAAAACTAATGGCAATAAAAACCCAAGGAAATGGCTGCGTCTGCCAGGAAAGCAGTAATTAGGATGCTTTTTGCGTGCATATCTTTAGCCATTAAAATCGAAAATGAGAGTGCACCATGGCATTTGCTAAGTCAAAAAAAGAAGAAAAGAAAATCCCACATAGAATAAAAGGCAAGCAGTGTTTTTAGAACTGCGACTTCTATCGGAAGTGCAGCCAGATTGGTGATCAAGGCTATTTGTTTAGTTAGGTACATGACAGATGAAGGGATGCCTCACGATGATGATCTTCCACAAAGCTGTGCCCTAAGAGGAGGTTCTGCAGTGGAGTTGCTCTTGCAACACACAGAGTTAGGGGGCAATTCAAGCGTAACTGTCCCCAATGGTCAGAAAAAGCACTGAGTGCATCCCTCTCCCAACATGAGGGTATCTGGTCCTGGGTGTGACTGAGCTGTAGGGAGACTTTGGTTGCATTGGTTTGAATTCTGCACTCTGTAAGGGACATGATGTAAATCAGCATCCCAGGGTCTCTCCAGGGTTTTGTCTGGAAGAACCTTTGGGTTTTTTTGTCCTCTGTCTGTAATGTTACTGCCTTTAAATAGCATGTGCGTTGCATTGAGTTCCATGTAGGATCTCTGAGTTGTAAAGATTGCCTCAAATAACACAAGTACATAGATTCAGGCAGCATGTGGCCCAGATGTTTGGTTTCCTCCTGTGGTTTCAGCTTATATCAGGCCAGGATTCATGCCAGCCACTCTGAAGTTCCATCTTCACTGAGTTTTGTAAGGCTCTTCAGCACCTTTTGCTGTGAGAAGAGTTCATTTCTCTCTGTTTTGACATCCTTTGCCTATTTGAGGCATATAACAAGGAGGAGTGGTGTGAGCCCCACTGCATGACAATGTTTTGGGATGGTAGCACTGATTTTCTTCTTCAGGGAAGGCCCTCAGGCATTTAAGACTTCACAAATCACCACCACCATTTAAAAACACACGTGGGTGTGCACTGCAAACCTAAAGAAGTGCAATGTAAAAGCAGATGGGTAAGAAACATCCAAGAGAGAAACGTGTATGTGGTGGAAATACCCTGTGTCCACTCCAACATGATTTTGTTTGTCAGCTAGCGAGAGGAATGTCGGAATCCCTCAGACTCCCTGGCCATTTCTGAGGAGTCCTTTTCCATTTTTAGTCAAATAGCAGGATAATTTTTTCCCTTCCCCTTCTCTTTTTCTCCCTGAAAGGATGTAATGTAATGTTATTGCTAGACAAGGAATCATTTATGGCATAAAGTTACCTTGCTTTAAGACACTAAAGGTACAAACCATTATCCGTTATGAGCTTTAGACCTTTTCAGTTTACATACATTTATCATATTGAAGGGCAGATAATAGGCTGCCATTGTTTTTGCGCAGAGAATATAAATAGAGCCAGCTGCCATTCAGCAGGCCAGATTTATGTATTTCTTTCTTAGTCTCTTGTGTTGGTTTCTTTTTTCTTCTTGTTTGCAGGCGAAATAGGATGTAATGAGGCAAAACAAAGGCAGAACTTTGGTTCTTCTGGCCTGTAAATACCATGGTTATCTCCTGGCATAAAGTCAGGGTTTATGAATATTTGCATTTGGGGCTGATGACTCCTCGTGTGAATAGTGTGTTTTGATGAGGGGAGCAGCATGTGACTGCAGAGTGCTAGTCGTGACTTCCTGACCCTGAGCAAATCATTTAATCTCAGAATCTCTCTTGACAGAGTTTACAGTTGCATCTGTAAATAGGGAATGTTAACATTGTTCTGCTTGGAAGTTTGTCATGAGGCTTTAATTCATCAATATTTGTGAAACACTTCGAGCTGCCATATAAATACAAGTCATTAATCTATCTTATCTAAAAATCTATGTAGGTTCAGTCTCAATACAGGTGTGTTCTAGATAGCTTTGTTCTGCTGCTAACAAACAAATCATTCCAAAAAGAGTTTATGAAGGGGTCTACTAAAGTCGAGTGCATCTTAAAAAAGAAACTTAAATCTCCTTCATGTTTTGACTGTGCTTATAAATGAGGAATGTTGTTCTGCAGTAATTCATACCAGACCTGCGGACATGCAGTCACATGCTTTTGTATTAGCCAGAGCACACTATGTGGAACGTACAACAGCTTCATGGGTTATTACTGGCCTTATGCAAGCTGCAAGAGGACAAATACTGTAATTTGGTTTTGCAGACCAAAGAAGGGACATCTGATAACAGTCTTCCTGTACCCAAGGTGGACTACAGGAAACCTGGAGAGGGGCTTTGGACAAGGCCCTGCAGGGACAGGACAAGGGGGAATGGCTTTAACCTGCCAGAGGGGAGATTGAGATGAGCTCTTAGGCAGAAGTTCTTCCCTGTGAGGGTGCTGAGGCGCTGGCACAGGGTGCCCAGAGAAGCTGTGGCTGCCCCATCCCTGGGGATGTATAGGGATGTAATATTTGGGGGTGACCAAATATTTTCATCTCTGTTTCCTAACAAGTGGAAACCAAGAACAGTGCCGCACAGATCTTCATTCTGTGTAAAACTGCAAAATCCTAATGAGCTTAATGATGCTGCATTGGTTTATACGAAATAAATTAGTTTCTCATTGTTGTAGACTACACAAAAGTATGAAAACATGCTTTTTACCTGTTCACATACGTGTTTATTAGCGGTTTCCCCTTTCCTTTCAGTTGTGCATTGTACTATGAGTGTCACTTCAAGACCCTTGTTGTTAGTAATGCAGAGATTGTCTTGGCCTGTTTCCACGGTGACACCTAAGAAAGAGTCATTTTGAGGAGCTGACCTGTCCTGCCTTATTTCACACGTGTGAAACATCAGCATTTTTCCTCCTTTGGTGTTTCCTCTGAACACAGAGGTTCACAAATGGTTGGAGTCTTTCATAAATAGACATGTGTGGGTGCTGTTTTCATTGGTATGATGCTGGTGCAGTAGCAAAAGCATCACAGTTATACAAGGCACCTGAGAGCAAGTAAGGGAGAAGGCAAAGAACCGCACAATATAAAGGAGCCTTTTCTCTCATAAATAGCTGGCTGAAAAACAACTGGGTGAGATATAAAAGCATGGCAGTGTAAATGTGTGTGTGTGAGTGACGGAAGGCCTGGCAGAAATCTGGCTTTGAGACCTAAATGCTAAACTACCTGGAGTGGAGAGGTTATAGTTTATTCCCAGCTCTGCTGTCCCAGGTCACGGAGAGCAGCTGGAGCAGAAAATTGTATTGGGGAAGGGAGTGAGGGGCTGTGAGGTTCAGGCCAAGGGTAGCACTGCCTGGAGGGAAGTGAGTGCTGGGTGACCTGAAGGTGATGGTGGTGAAGGCCTGGCTGAAGGAAAGGACTTGGAGCAGCCTTGATGCGACTTTCAGCAAGAGAGGTTGCAAAATGCTTGTGTACAGATAGTAAACTGACTGAAAAGGGAACACCGACAGAAAGTCTCTTCTGCAGGTATCTCCCATGCAGGCTACAGGAGGAATGAACTACGGGAAGGAATATACATTTTTAATGGCTGCAAATGGGATGGATCTCAATGTTAGGTTTCTTTTGTGAGAGGGCAACTCATTTCCCCTTGTTGGAGCGTTTCTGCCACACCGAAATAACAAAAGGAAACCTTGGGTTGTCACCACACTTGCCTGAATTAGCGTGTTCTATAGTTGTTTTCCACATTATGATCTGTTCTCGTTGCAGTCAATAGCTTCAAGTACAGATTACAAGCCTCAGAGTTTTGTGGTGTATACTGAATGTAGGTGATACACATATATTTTCCTTTTTTACTCTTGTAGGCATTTGGAAGAGCAGACAGTTCCTGTAAATGAGAAGGGGAAATGTGAGGTGTGTTGGAGAGGGAGGGCCTAATTTTAAGTGCTAGTCAACTGCAACCACTGATAATCTGGAGCCTGTTCAAACCCATTTAGAGAACCGTTGAATTTTTAAGTGCCTTTTGATTCTCTCTTTCATTTATTTTAACTGATCTGCAGGGATTAGGAGCTTGGTAGGGGAACACCATAATGCTTGCCAAAATGTGTGAATAATTAGAACACCAGCGATGTGTGCCAGATAGGAGGGGAGTATTCACACTTCTGATTAGATTCACTGAACTACTGTTGTAAATCATGGCTGCCAAGGTAACTTAGAGCTGCGTTAAGTCTCTGCTGCCAGGGGAGCCAGCTGTGGTGCAGCAGAGAATCTGTCTGTCTCCAGCCATAGGCTGGACATTGTGAGTAGGTGATTTATTTTGTTGTGAAGCAGGAAGGACAGAGATTGGAAGGTGTAGTGTCACACAGGCTGTGCAAACAAGCTTTCCATGCTAACACCTATATGCTTACTACTGGAAATAAGGAGAAGAGAGGACAGGTTACTATAGATTCACTGGCATTAGAGACTCTCATTTCCTGGACCAGCAGTCAGTAGTAGGTACAATGGCCTAGGGAAAAAAGCCCAATCACCCAAACCAAGGGTTTATCTGGCATCCCTTTTCCTAATCCATAACCTCCAGGGAGCTGCAAGGAAAAGCAACCTCTCCCTGATGCTCTGCAGCACACATGCATACAACCAAAGTGTCATCTTGCCACCCTGGTCCTGGCTCTCCGCTGCCCTGGAGCAGCTGGTGGCCACCAGGTTGCAATGCTCAGTAGATACTTTGCAGGCAGATTATTTTATTGATGCAGAAGGTTGATGAAACTCCAAGATAGCATCTTTAAAAAAATCAGACTTGTTCCTAATTGTGTGCATTTCCTTTCATGTTATCCCATTTCCACACATTTGGTCCCGAAGGCAACATGCATCAGCAGCCAAAGGAGAAAATGGGAGTCTCTGTTCTCAGATGAGGGGCTAAGTGAGTGCTAGAGCTCACTGGAGCATTAAATCACACCTACACACAGTTCAGCTCACCCTGTGATGTTAACAAGTGCTACGCTTGCCAAGGAGAGAAAGCACACCTCAGAGTGAACAGACAGAGATTCCATGTGAATGGGGAATTCCTAGGACAGTAGCTCATTCGGTCTTGAGGAGCTCTAGCTGTCGTGTTGCCCTTGGACTTTCTGGTTTGGGAGATGATGCAGGGGAGGTCAGTGCTGGAAGGGTGATATCTGCTGACTCTTCAGTGAGCTCCAGCAGCGCTGTGTCCTGCAGGCCAAAATAATGCTGTCTGCACATACCTCCCAGACGTCCCTTCTTGCCCTTGTACCTGTGTGAGGAGAGGTAAAGCTCAACAGCAGCAGAAGCAAAGTCACATTTTGCAGTTCCTCTGTCAGGTCTGTAAGTAAAGGCAGCCCCAGAGGCAGAGCTCCCAAGTCCACAGGGTTTTTGCTGAAGCTGCAAAGTCCGGTTTGGATGGGTTGGAAACAAGCTGAAGGGGCGGAATAGGTGGTAGAAGAGATGTTTTAGGGGATCAGCTCTGGTATGGATTCACATGGTATTTTCTTCTTTTCCATAAACCACTCTAAAGCTGTTTTTACAGCCAGCGTAGCTCATGCAGGAGTGTAATAGTGGAAGGAAATGTAGGGTCAGGTCGTCATCCATGGTAAAGGAAAGTGTACAGATCTGATGAATAGCATGGATTAGGCAGGTCCATGGGACTGTTGGCAAGATTGGATTGAAAGAAGGGGAATTTTGGGTTGCTATTTCAGAGATTCAGAATTTGTATTAATTTTGCTTGCCTTTAATACAAAGGTTTTGTTTCTTTTGCTTTTAGATTGTCACTCTTTAATCACCATCAGTTTTACTCACGCCATTTCATATTTTAATGTGCCATTTTCCTATTTTTCCTCTTAATTTCCCTTTTTATAAACGGTTCTCTTCAAAACCAAAATATTAAATAAAATTAATTCAAATCTACATCCATCTTTCCAAAAGTCCAGAGAATAGCAAGGAAAAAAGCCTTTCAAAATCAGAAATGTTTGTTATTCCTGTGTTTGCAGAAGCCAATGTAGCACATAGGAGTAGAGCAAGGTTGCCGCTGCTGTAGTAACTACTTTGTAGATCAGTGCAGTGTTGTTTGGAGATGCCCTTGTTTTTCTCCTCTGTGAGACAGAAACCCCCTTTGAAGTGAACAGCAATATTGAGCACAAGGGGAAAGGATCATGAAACAGGACATGACGGAGGATGGCTTGTAACCCAAATGGAATGGAGAAAATGAGCAATACATGAGGAATGTAAAGAGAGGGGAGAGACACATCAAAATCACCTGAGCATCTCTGATGTCTTTAGAAATGGAGAGAGACAGAAGAAATAATACGTATGACTCCCTTTAAATCATAAAACCTGTTTTCCACAATTCAGTGGAGGTGTGATGGAGATTTCTGTGGAAGGCTGTGATCCTTGTAAAGTCCCTGAGAGTCACTCAGTGCAAATGAATGTTTGGCAAGGGGAAGCAAAAAATACCTTCAGCATTGCTTGGCCTTTTAACTACACAGACAACTTGTTCACACAATGAAAGTGTTCCCTGTAAAAGGTCACAGTCAATATTCGGCATCTTTGGTGCAATGTCCTCTCTCCTTTGTGTCTTACATACCCAGTTTTACCTGTCAAAACCAGTTTAACAAATGGCAACTCATCTTGCTGTTGGAAATCAGGAGAGTCTTTGCTCTCCTCTGTTCCTACCCTTCCATCCCTGCTGCAGGTGCTCTGAGCACAGGGTTATTTATTGTGACATTGCACAAACAGCTTGAACTGGCACACAGAAACACTTGGATGAGTTCAAGTTTTGTATCCAGACTTACAATGGCAATAAGTTGGTGAGAGGTTTTCCTGTTTGATTTCCTGCCTTGATGTCGTCCATCAAAAGAAGCTATTCTTGGTGGAGGTGTGTTTAAAGATATTTTTCTCCTTTGTGAATCTAACAGACAGAGTGAGGGGAAGAAGAATCACAGAATCACAGAATAGTAAGGGCTGGAAAGGACCTCAAGATCATCGAGTTCCAACCCCCCCGCCATGGGCAGGGACACCTCCCACTAAACCATGCCATCCAAGGCTATGTCCAACCCCACCTTGAACGCCGCCAGGGATGAAGCGTTCACAACTTCCCTGGGCAACCCATTCCAGGGCCCCACCACCCTCACAGTAAAGAATTTCTTCCTCATATCCAATCTAAACCTCCCCTGTTTAAGTTTAAACCCATTACCCCTTGTCCTCTCACCACAGTCCCTCATGAAGAGTCCCTCCCCAGCATCCCTATAGGCCCCCTTCAGGTATTGGAAGGCTGCTATGAGGTCTCCACGCAGCCTTCTCTTCTCCAGGCTGAACAGCCCCAACTTTCTCAGCCTAGCTCTCCTGATGAACTGGCTAGTGATAGGTTTGGTTGGATGCCTTCTTCCAGTAGCTGTTGACAGGATACTGGACTACATGGACCCACCTCCAGCAGCTCCTCTGGTGCATCGTCCTCATCTTCCATACTGATCACCTGAAGGGGTGGCTGGAAATTCTCAGGTACTGCTGCTTGGAAAAGAATTGGAAAATGGTGCTTTAAAGCAAGTTTTTTAATTGAATAGAACACAAGAATGTGCCTTATGTATTTCAAGAGATTTATGGTATGAGTCTTCTCTACCAGCAGTGCAAATTAGGAGCGATTTTACTGCAGTTGCGATGCTATGAGTTAATCGTAAATGAAGAAAGACTGTTCCCAAAGTGTGTAGCTTTTGTAAGAGAGGCAGGAGGGTGACAGTTTTAACAAAATCGCTTTTAACAACTGGATCGCTTGTACCAACAGTGGATGTTGCCACTGCCGCATTTAAAAACCCCAGCTCAGCATCTGGGATCCTAATTTATACAGAAAAAGGTACTTGCTGGCCTGTCCACTGGCATTGGCAGCAGCATGCTGGTTGCTAAGGCTGATGGAGCCTAGGGCTTTGCTGATAGGGAATATTTTCCGCATCCCATCTGCATCCCTGTAGAACTTGACCATTAGTCAGGCTACTTCTAAATGATGCATCTCTTTTAGAGATTTCCACTGATAACAAATGAAAGAGCAGGTTTTTTTCCCTTCCCTCATTATGCAGGCAGCTGTGTGACAGCGCTCTGACAAACTGTGTTATCTCAGGCTTCCAGCTGCAAGCTGTTCTCATCAATACTGCTGCGGACTGTTTCTTCCTCACCCCTTCCCCTTTATGCCCGTTTTTATCAGGATTTCATTTTAATGTGAGGACAGCCAAATATAATGCCAGATGTGGGAAGCAGATAGTTTCCTTTGTATAAGAACATAGCAGGGGAGGTCTTCTAAAGGACCAGGCACACGGCGTGCAGAGGGACTGTGCTGGAATCATGATGTGTGATTCCTATGGATTATCATATTTTTTTTATTAGTAGCATTATTATTATTCTAAAGTTGCCTTTTCAACGTTTCCTCACATTTGCCTTGGCACTGAACTGGAAAGAGAAATTAAACAACAACAAAAGAGCTATAAATTAGAAGAAAAGAAAGAGGAAATGTGCATTCCCATGGTCCAAGTCGGAAGGTGCTTGGTCTGCTTTTCTGTCGACTCCTTTCACTGCTCTGCTGCACCAAAGCAAACTGCAAAACAGCTGCAGGAAAATCTTATTTGGCATCTCCTAAAATTGCTGTTTCTGAAAAATGTGACCTCATTCCCCAAGGCAGAGCACCCCAACGTCATCTGAGGAAGGTACAAGCAAATCTATGTACGCTCAGGGTACCGAAGGATAGAGTACAGTTCCCTATAGCGCTGGGTTGGTTTTGCTTGGTTTACAGCGCAAACAGAGCCGTATTTTGACAGACAGGCTGAATATTGAAGAATCAGTTCCAGTTTTGCTCAATTGCCAGTGAAAAGAGCCAAGCCAAAAAGAAGCTGGCCTTTGCAATTTTTATTCTAATAAAAAAAATGCAGTTTGAGAGGGGAATGCCTCTTTCTCCTCATGTTTTAGTCAGTATTGTCAGCATCTTAAAGAATAGCTTCTTGCTGAGGCCTCCAGACTTACTCTGTATTTACTACTACCTGCAGGAGTTTCTCTGGTGAAGCTGCTGGAGGTGTATGAGGCTCCTCAAGCCAAGCACAAACAGCCTAACAGCCCATGTGCAAGTTTTAGTTCGGTTTGTTACTTCCCATGGGGTATTCTACAATTAGAAATAACCTCGCAAAATGAGTGGCCTGTAGGATCATCTTTGACTTCTTGTGACCCAGTAGCTTTTAGAATGATTTTAACTCATTTATGACATTGAGCAACTATTGGCTGCACTATAACAAATGAAGTTACAGTCCCAGAAGAATTAGTTTCATGCTCTTGAGTGGTGCAGTAATTTATTAGTCTAAGAAGTCTAGTAATTTAGTACTCTATTTTAAGTAGTTCAAGCCAAATTAATAGCATAGTTTTCTTGTAGGAGTAATGTCATCTACACCTATATATAGAGAAGCTATCATCTTAATTAGGTTTATATTATTTTAAAATAGACACATAGATGTGCACACATTTATGTTGGTTTTTGTACTTAACTCAGGCCCTGTTGGCCCAAATCCCTGCTTTGCTCTTGCTGTTTCACCCTCTCTCAGACATGTGCACAGAGGCTTTTAACCAAGACAAAGAAAATTCAGTTGTGTCTAACAAGGAGAGTGGAATAAGATGTAAGTTTATAGAATAAAGGAGGAAAATCGCATTAACCCCATAAAATACACAAGGCACACACTTGGAAGACCTTCTTTAAAGCTGTTGTGGAAAAATATCTGTTCTTGTCAAAAGCTGTCCTGCATTGCTAGTGAAAAGGTATTAGGTGCAGGTGTCAAACATGCCTAATGAGGCATGAGGAGTCGACAGCAAAATAACAGAGATTATAGGTACAGAGGATTGTGAATGAAGTGTGAATAGCAGCCTGGATGTATGACTGACACAGAAAAGAGGAGAAGACAGGCAAGAAGAAAGAAGATCCATCACTCACTTAAGGGGAATGGACATTTTGAATCACTTGATTGATATCTTCCCATCCAGGAATCCTACAACTTTTTAGATCTACATTTAAAAATAACCTAAATTGTTCCTCGAAGAAATCATGAGTTTATTATAGGTCTTCAGGGTATTTTGCCTAACTCTGAGAGCAGAGGAGAAACATAATAAATGGCTTCATGCGTGTGTACCAGCACACAGGGTTCGGGCACACCAATCTGCTGTGTCAAATTAACAGCCTGTTGATGAAGTTAAAAAGATTCAAGTGGCAGTGTTTAAACCAAAACTCCTGCTCATTCCGTTCAGCATCAGACGTAACTTATAGTGAAATTGTATGTAACAGCATCTCTGTTTCATCTGGAGGCAAATAGGAAGGCCGAGTTTTAAGGAATCATTCCAGGGAAAGTCAATGTTCCTGACTTTTTTTTATTGCCCAGCTCTCCTCTCCATCTGTTGCTTTCTTCTGTTGGATGGAGTCAAAATGTCTCTTTATATCTCAATCATAAATCTAAAATGCTTAAGATATGAGTAATTTCATAGATGGAATTCCAAATGTTATTGGTGTTATGAAAATGTCTGGACAGCTAATGTCAGAGTTAAAGCCTTATCCCTGATATATTTCCATCTGAACATAAAACTCCACGATAATAAGCTGTTGTGCCTTTCTTTGGTCTCCATCTAAATGAAACAGCAGGGTAGTATTTAAAGTTTGTATCAGTGAGACAGAGCACCTTGCCTCTTGGCTAAGAAAAATAATTATCCTGCTCAGATAATTCATGCTATTGGCACATTCAGATGCAGCCCGGGGGCTTGGTCCTGCTTCCTTTGAACTCAGTGGGAGTTTGGGGATTGACTTGAATGGAGGAGGTCTTCAGTCTCTGGGTGTATGTTGTACCAGCCGGGTCTTTTTTGGTCTGTATACTATTGCTCTGAGTATCTGTGGCCAAATGCAGAGCCTTGGTTCCAAGGCCTGATGTGTTTGCTTTGCTGGGTTAAGATGAGCAGAATCAAACCTTCATGGATCAACGTGGCAGAGAAACCCAATTTGTCCTTAACTCTGCAGCACAAAAGGATTGCTGTGACCACTGCTAGAAGCTGGGAGCTTCTGCCTGGTTTTGCCAGGAGCACACACATCACTTTCTTTACGCTGTTATGGCAAGGGCAGTTTGTGCAGCCTTGTGTGGTCCCAGCATGGTGCCGGCGCTGCTCCCCCGGCTGGGGGGGACCGGAGCACATCCTGCTCGGATGCGGCCGGCAGTAATTGCCTCATTGAACGTGGCAGCAGATGGCTTTTTTCCTTCCCCCCCCCCTCCCTTTTCCCTTCAGGTTTTCAATACATGAATAACAAAAGTTATTTAAAAACAACAACAATAACAATAACACCCCCCCTCCCCCCCACACCTATGGGGAATTGTTTCCCCTCAGGATAGATAAATATATAAATGAAGTAATAGGTAGAGCTGCCTGCATTTTGGGGGTGGGGGAAGTGTTGACTGCTGTTTGCTTATACCCCAGCGGTGTTAACAAGCAGTAGATTGTTAGTGACAATCACACACTCTCTGGCACTTAAAGCAGAAGGCTTGATTTAATCGCAGAGCTGTCATTTATTATTCTGTTGTGCTGTTCCACCGGGGGAAAGGACTGATCAAGCGCCTGCTTCCCAGAGCAGAGGGCTCTTTTTCTTGAGGTTTTTTTTTGTTATGTCTAAATCCTCAATACAAATTGCAGTATTTCTGGACTCCCAGCGGGACCCATTAGTGCCTGTGGGGCATTAAAGATCATTAATAGTGCTGTCAGATGGGGAGAGAGGGAAGGAGGGAGGGAAAGCCAGAGGAAGCCAGCAAGCCAGGCAGTTGCTTCGCTTTCTCAGAAATCGGAAATTAATACATCTGCTTCATTAATACTGGCCTGCGTTTGATGTTTGGTAGCTGGCAACTTTAATGATGTAGGTTAGCACCAGTCGGGCGCTTGCATGAATTGAATTCTTTCAATTACCTAAAGTTCCTTTTCCCCATCCTCCACCCCCCCTCTTTCTCTGCCCAAAAAGTCAGCCCTTAATTAGCAACTCTAAAAGAAGAGGAAGAAGCAGGAAAAAAGGCTGGGTTTTTTCCTTCCCCTCCCCAAGTGTGACAGCCGCAATTTGCAACCTTGCCTGTATCCCATTAACTGTAGCTCTCTTCCAAGCATTTAACTGTATGGTAATGGAGAAGAAATGTTTTAATCACTGTGAACAACATGTTAATCAGTGCTGTGACTGAACACTAGGTATTAATTGGGTTAGGGTAAAGTGCTAATGTTTGCATCCAAGAATGCTGCGATTGAGTGCAAAGAAGACACAGACTCAGTGCTTTTGGCAGCTATTAAACCCATGGCGGCTTAGACTGGCAGGGTGATGGGGAGTAAGGAATGGGTTCAGCCCAACTAGGGCGTGGATGGAACTGCTATGTGTCCGCAGCCTTCATCTCCCTTCCCTTGACCAGCTGCTGTGTCCAGCAAAGCTTATCCAAGACTTTTCCTGCTCCTCTCATCTTCTAACAGAATCAGCATCCCCGTCTTTGTGTGGATGGGTCCTAGCACCAGGGCTGAGGTCCTTGCGTGGTTTATCAATATGCAGGAGCAGTCTTCTCTAGATGTCCTCCACGCATGGATCTTGCCTCACTTGATCATCGCATAACACCCACTGCTTTAGGCATTTCAGCATGGAGGTCTCTGGGCTATATCCAGCCTGCACAATGGTTCTGGGATTGCCTAGTGAGAGTCAGCATTGCTCACCTGGCCCATGGCATCTGTTCCTCTCGGAAAATCGAGCTAAGAGCCCCAGCCTGCAGTTGTATCAGGAGAGAGGAGAGCTGGGTTGGCTCACAGCAGCTGCCAAGGTGCTGCTGCAGCTTTCTGGAGAGCTGCCCAGGAGAAAGGCAGAAGGCATGGCCTGAGGTTTTGTTGGAAGACTGTAGTGGGTAACACCTTTGTCCTTCTGTAATGCTGATGTCTGGATTATGGCTCAAGACTGTCACTCCCCTTCTGTCTCCTCCCCATGCCTAGAGGATATGGGGAAGAAATTCTTTACTGTGAGAGTGGTGAGATTGACCTGAGAAGCTGTGGCTGCCCCATCCCTGGCAGTGTTCAAGGCCAGGCTGGACGGGGCTTGGAGCAACCTGCTCTAGTGGAAGGTGTCCCTGCCCATGGCAGGGGGTTGGAACTGGATGAGCTTTAAGGTCCCTTCCAACCCAAACCAGTCTCTGATTCTATGATACCAGGTGGTAACCACACTTTTCCTGACCTGAGAAGCTGTTACATCCAAGGAATTTCTGTTGCAAAACAAGTGCTCTTGCACCTGCAAGCCATCAGTGTGGTCAGCAGCAGTCTGAAGGGGGGTCTGATGGGACCATAACAGTAGGGAATCAGCAATAAATATAGGAATGAATTTCAAAGGCAAGATGGATGGATTGTCTCTGGAGTGGGGGTTGGTTTGGTTTATTCCCCTCTGTGTAATTTTGAAGGGCAGATGCAATGGCTCAGTATGAAAACTCAGTTGTTTTCCATGAAGAATCCACCACTAGTGGAAGTCACTCTGTAAAATGGTCCAGCAGTAGCCATTTATACCAGTGACTGATTGATGCTGTTTGAGAAAGACACCTTTCTTGTTACTCAGTTAGCCATGAGCCATTTGCAACAGGGATGCTGGGGTTACAACGCATATATAAAGAAAAGACAGATTGCTTTGGTTTTGGCACTTTCCTTCTCTTTAGGGCTTGAACTAGCCTAGATGAGATTAGACTAAAATCCAGAAAAGAATTAATATTTTCCTCATGTCTACAGCATCTTCTCATGTTGCAGCTGGTCTTTAAGAACAAACCCCAACCAAATAGAATGAAGAGACCTGGATCCAATTTCTGGCAGAGGTCATCATTAGCTGACTCCGCTAGTCTAAGTTATAAAACCTTTTCGCTTTGTTCAAGCATGTTGCATCTTTGAAGACCCTTGAGGAGAAAGTGCCATTGAATGGGAGCATTGGACTGAGATTCGTAGCCTTGCTTGGACTTCCAGCTCTGCCCCAGCATCTGTGTGATGCAAATAAATCAAGGCTGGACTTTCAGAGGTATTTAAGTGCTGACTCCCATAGAAATTGAGCTAAAGGGCAAAACTCCCAAACGGATGAGGCTCTCTTTTCACTATTTACTAAACTGAGGATGCTTCTCTCTTGTCTCAACCCTTTAAACTCCAAGGGTGTGCCTGTGTGACACATGATGTCCTGCTAAGAAGCAGGGTGTAACAGTGATGACATGCTGCTCGACATGCATGGCTCCTGTCTTTGAACAGCAGCGTGTGGCAATGTGCTGGTGCTCCTTTTAGTCTTCAGCCTATCTCACAGGGAGGGCTGTAGCTCTGCTGTCTCGCTCTGCTGAACTGGGGCAGAAGCAATGCTTCTGGTCTCTTCCATGATGAGGGACCTGCCCCCTGGTTGAAACTGGTGTAACTGAAAGCAGATCCATTTAATTGCAGGTGTTGCCCAGTTTAAAACTCATTGTCATCTACACCACATGCTCAGTGTTGCCGTGTGATGCTAAAACTGCCGTGAAGGCTCACGTTGCCTCCTCACATCTCTGCTCTGTATGTTTTAGCAGGGGTTTTCTCTTACATTTTTTCTTGTATCATCATATGGTGTCAACAACCTCCTTTCTCTGATGACTTCATGAGAAAAATCACAAAATCACCTTTTGTAGTGCGTTGCTAAAATGCAAGGTTATGTCAGATGTGAGTTAGTCCAGTGCTGATACTCTTCTTTTTATCAGGTCAAGCAGAACTAAGACAGTGATTCCATGGAAGGTGAATCTTGGTTTAGGCACTTAATTTTGGATTCTAAAATCTGTGGTCATATGACACGAAGCACTAATGTATTAGAAACCCTGCTGACTTGAATGTAGTCAAAAGGGATAACTTTGTCCTGGAGGACTGCGTGCTGGAGCAAGTATTGTCATTCTGATTTTGCCACAGATCAGGCATCACCTTTCCCCCCAGCCAGGACGGGAACGTATTTCTTGCCAATTAGTTCCTCCCCAGTTCAACTAAAATATGCATGGCCAGAAGATAGGGCAGAGTGGTAATCCTATAGTAATGAATATGAAACTGTGGCCTGGTACTTCCAGCATTTAAAAGTACCCTTCATGGCATGATACCGGTGTGCTTTTTTTCTTTTCCATAGATACTAAACTATTTCACTAAAGGATGTTGAGATTTCTCATCCTAATGTTACAAGCAGAGGAACTGAGATATGCCCTAACTTCCCTGGTGTCCCACAACAAACAGGGGTGAAGCCAGGTTTAAAATCTACAAAGCCATTCTGTGCCCTGCCAGTGAAGTAGTTATGCTTTCTCCTCTGGTTTAGAGCTGCACACTTTTCCCCCCTAGACCTACCATATCACAGGCGTCCAATTGCAATATGGTGTGTCTGAGTGTTTGAAACAAAGTTGATGGCTTTTCTGGGGATACTTCTTACAGGCAGCAAAAGCTCCACCTGGATGAGTGGTGACTAATGGAAACAAAGGGAGAAATACCTCTACCTGCCTGAAAAGAATCACCTAAATGAAGAGAAATGCCTTTCCAGGGAGGATAGTGGGGCTGTAACGACCTCTCTTGCTGGGGAGGCTGGTCAACACCCAGTGATGCTTGTTCTGAGCTGATTTAGTAGGTTCAAGTGAGACTTTATTGCAGTGTCTGTGCCTTTTCCCTTCCCACCGGTAGGAAAGCGTTCATCGCCCTTGCTGTGGACGCAAGCCCAGGCTGGCGCCACTGGTTTCATGTTCATAGCTGTGTGACTTAATATCCACTGCATAACTGAACTACCAAGTAGGTTAAGATCCTTGTAAGTGAGACTTTTATTATACGCAGCGTTGCTCCACCATAGCCTGTAATTGGATTTTTTTTTTATTGATTATGTGGTTAACTTTCCTTTTCACAGCAATAAATCTCAGACAGCGTTTAACTTTATAAAGTGAGAAGGAGAGGAAAGGATCAGGTGAGGATTGACCCTTCCTGCATTTCCCTGCCCCCCTCCCTGGGGTTTTCCCTTGTATTTTTTTCCTGGCTTTACACTGTCGTTCCTCATGGCTCCCGTCAGGTGAACTAGTGGTGAGGCTGTGGCATCTCTGGCAGTGGAGCGTGGCAGGAATCTCTCGGGCCTGCTTGACAACGCAAGCCCCATTCAGTGGGGTTTCAGAATTTGGCTTTCACTGGTGCCAGCAATTATGAAAGAGCCATACTCAGCTTTAAGCATTCAAGTGCTGATGGACAAAGTGCTGGTTTAACAGATCTGCCTAATGGGGAGCAGGTGAATAAATACACAATTAGAGAGTCCTTCACAATAACAGCCTTATTATCACGTATTATGTAGAGTTTGAATTCCGCGAGGGTTTTCTCTTTCTTTCAACTGATGATCTCGATTGTATTGTACATATGTGATTCCCAAGATTTCAACTGGTAGAAAAATCGGAGTGTAGGAAAACATGCAGGATTGTTCTTTAGTCTTTCCGGGTCATCTGAGGTTACCAACAGGCAGGTTCCGTGTGGTATGAAGCACTAGTCATTCTTACTGGCTTCAACAAGTACTAGTGGAATTCAGGCTTTCACTGCTGGTTGTGAGGTTGGGGGGATGTGTATCTTCCTTTGCAAGAGGTACAGATAACTTATTTCTTTATTTTTCTAATTGAGTACAAGGAAAGCCTGTGTGCAATCAGAGAACAGACTATATCCCCTTTACCAGTGATGCCCAGACAGGAGGAAGCTGTGTTTAGCAGAACAAAGGGGTATATAGATCACTGGGAGTAAAAAGGTCTCTATCCCTAATGCTGCATTTGTAATGCATTTAGTTGTTAATAGCCCTCCTTTGTTGGCCTAATTAGGAGGTAAAGGATACCTTTATGGATGGTGCTGATAGCAGCAGTAATGAGGGTCCATTTCACTGATGAGGTTTTGAATCCAGGTCTGATCTGGAGATGAATCACTTGAAAGGGAAGCTGGAAATGGTGGGATCCTTTGGTGCCCTTAAAAGTTTCAGTAGAAACCTCTAATGAAGCAGGCAGTGCTCTTCAGAATCACGGCCTTATTTTACAGCTGGGGAGGGTATCCTTCTGTATTCTTTGGCAACACTTTAATATCAGTCACACCAACATAGTCTTGGGAGCTTGAAATGAACTGCGTAGTCTCTGTTTTCAGTCTCCAACTTGAAACACATTGGCTTTATTTTCAGAGGGAATGAGTGCTTCTAGCCTTGGTAAAAAAGGAAATTAGAGTTGTAGGTTGTGAGCACCAGCTGTGCAAACTCTGTTCAGGGTGTTGCAAGCGTTCTGACGCTGTCCACTGAAGTCAGTCGGTGTCATAACCAAGCATTTTAGCTTAGGAAGGGCTGGTTACACCAGTTTTTGATGCCCTTTGCACGTTTTCACCGTTTAGCATTCCTACTTTGAGGGCAAATAGCTGCAGAATCAACCAGGAGCTTTTAATAAGAACCCCTTAAAATGGCACCCTGTCATTAAAATTGCAATAGCAAAGGTTCACGGTTTTTGTAAAGTGAATGAGTGGAACCAAATGGCAAGATGACTTTGTTCAGAGGCGTTCACCCAGGGATCAGTAACATCTGTGTTACCGTACTACTTCCTAAAGAGTCTGCCTCTTCTGTTATACATCTTTCAATGCTGAGGAGAAAGAAACCACCTGCCTCCATTATGGAGTGTTACTGGATTGATGGTTTAGCTGACTGGGCAGGCCATGGTCCAACACAGGTGAGTTGGTGTGGACAAGAGCTGCTGGGGTAGCCGCTGCCCAGGGAGGAGTCACAGCTCACCAGCACCAGGCTCAGCACATCCTCATCCACACTGACCCCTCTGCTGTCCTCTGTGCTGGGGAAGCCACCCAAACACATCCTACTGTGTGTGCAGCACTGTTTCGGAGTGCAGACTGACCAAGCATGGAAATGCTTTGCCATGAACCCGTGTAGGATTACAGAGCTGGGCACTTTAGACGAGAGCTTGACAATGTAGTAGCCGCTCCCTCTCAGAGGAATATCTCTTAAGTGAAAGCAGAGAGGAGATGGCTTTCCGGTGCTGCTTTTCCTCCCTCAGGCTCTCTGACTTGACTCTGGAGAAGTCAGCTGGGAAACTGAACCCACTTGTCAGAAAAGCACCTGCAGAGAGAGACAAGTCATGCCTTGTACCTCGGAGCCCACAAAGCTCACATCGAGCTCGATCCCCACAGACTTACAAGGTACGAAGCACACTGCGCAATGCTGTGGGCCCCCAGCTCTCTTTGCTTTCAGCTCCCAGTGGCCTCAGTCAACACCACTGGGGAGCAGGGAGCTTCCCACATGGTGGAAGCCACTCCAGGCAAATACATTTGTGCTTTGTTGTGACAAACCACTGCATGTTCCCAGAGGGTTGCCTGCGTTACATCTCTCCATCCTGATCCAAGGCAGGAAAAGCACCTTTTTTGTATTGTGCAGAGATCTACAAAACATTGCATCTCTTCTGCAGCAATTCTTTCACACCACCTTGTCTTTCCTTTTTTTCTCAAGTTTTATTTCCCATTTTAAATCATGCACGGTGTAATACAATAAAGCAGTAAATCATGCAAATTGGTCTAGGTTACAGTTTGAAAAATGTTAAGAGGAAACTGTTAAGAGACCGGTTTCTGACAGGCAATGCATTTTAAAGTTGAGGGATTTGAAATATTTCAGCAGTGGACCTAAAACAGCATTATAAATTAGTTCAACTTATCAGCCCAAAACAGAATTATTCATCTTCCAAAAGGGTATTTCATGCCCGCTAGGCCCAAACGATCGTTCACCTTCATTCTTGCCCTGCTCTAAGGGTAGGTCTCACTTTACTGAATTCTCCTGATTCATTACTGTGTGTTACTTTATGAATTTTTTATCAGCATTTTAATAGCTCTTTCAGATGATTGAATGTAACTGATTCTTGTAGCAGAACACTGATTGAACAGAAAGACAGTAATGTATGTCGTAGGGGTTAGCTCCAAGCTAACCAACACAATATCTACCTACAAGATGTGCTTTCTTTCTTATCCCCCCTCTTGCCCCTATTTTTGCTCCCCTTTTTTTTTTTACAGATGAGAGGCAATGTAGTTTCTTTTTTGGAAATGGGAACATCCAAATACCCCAGCATCAGCTTCAACAATATTGCTTTAGTGAACGGTGGGGTTTGGGTGTCAGAAGAGCAGATTGCATCCATATCTGAAACATTCGAATCTGTCTTATTTCTTACTGAACTGCCTTGCCCTTGCTGCTGTTACATCAAGCTATGGGTACACACGAGGTTGGCTTTGACAACAAAGCTGCTGTTAAGACTTCGCACCCTCAGTGTCTCATCTGTGACTCAATGCCAGTGTTTGCCACCCTCCCATTTGTGTTGGCTCTAAAGTGTTCTGTAATGGTCTGTTTTCCACACTGTCCCACTGGGTCAATTGGATGTAATTGGGGGAACTGTGGTGTGAAGGTGGTGATGGAGAAGAGGGATTGTGCTCCCGTCATCCCTGTGTTGGCCCTAGAGACAGGGCAAAGCTATCCTGAAGCTCTGTGGGCTGTCCCTGCCAGGTTTGTGCACTGTGGCTCAGCTGAGGTCCACATAAATGTCAGGGCTTGTACAGCGCGTGGGGCTTGGAGGCCAATGGTATTGTGCACCGTTTTGCTCAGTTTGCCTCATCCCGGGCTTGTGAAGACGCAGTTCAGGTGCAGTCGTGCGTGAGGGGAAGTTGGTGTCTGTCAGGTAGATGTTTTATTGCTTGTGTCTTAACTAAACTGGTCTGGCGTTAAGTGCTAGGGGTGGGTTACTCCTGCTTCGGGGGTTGGGAGATGCCCAGCACCTGCTCTCCACCATAAGCTTTGTGCAAATACAATCTTGCTGCACCAAGTCCAAGCCACATCAAATCCCATCCAATTTGAAATTGATTATTTTCTTCCTTCCTCTCTGTCCACTCTCCTGGAGGCAATCTGCTGTCTTCATTGCAAATGACATATTAACCTCCATCCACAATTAGCCCATTTTATCCTAATATTGACGTTAATGTGTCATTTCAGGGAGGTTGAAAACCATGGAGAGTGTTTTAAAGAGTTACCAGGAAGGGGAAGGGCCACCCCACGGGGTGATGGGAGCAGTCTGTGTTTTGTTAGGAAGGTGGAATCGGCACCTCTCAGTGGGACACATTTTCTCTCCTAAAAGCTGGCAAAATACTTGCCTTGCCAATTCTCTTGTTTTCTTTGTAGTTCACAACACCATCATCATGTGAAATGTGATGACAACAGAGCTCAGCACAGAGAGCTGGCCAAGGCCAGAACAAATGTCGCCGAACGGCTCTTTCTGTTTTTCCTAAGACCTTGGAAATTTCCAAATGTTAGTTTTGGGTCCTGTATTTGAAAAGACTTCCTAAGTCTGTTTTCCTGCCCCCTCCCCCCTTTAGTTTTCCTTGCTTAGTTCACAATCACATTAAAATACTTTCTCAATCTGGCCATGAATGGCATGAGACTGATGGGTTTTGCTTAGCTGTAGATCCATGTTGGCAAAGGACTTCAGGCTCCATACAACAGTTCCTATTCAAAGACGCTGTGTGGGGAGAAGTGGGTGTGCATGCTGGTGCAGAGCTGCGCAAAGATGAAGTTGTTTTGCCTATAACAGAGAGCAGGTTTCAATTGTGCAGAAGTCCAGTGGGTGAAAATTGTTCCCTAGTAGTAATCCTGGGGCTAAAAGGCCACGGGACAGGTGGAAGCTGGAGCTTCAGTGGTGCTTATGTGATGTCCAATATGCACGTAGGGGATTTTCACAAGGGAAGAAACAAGTCCGAAGGGGAAGGTACCAGGTTTAAATGCTGCATTTCAGAATGAAGCAGCTGGATGTTGTCTGGCCAGAATGTGCATTTCAAGTTTGCTTTGTACTAATGATAACAAGAATGCATGCAGGAGTGAAAAGTGTTGCAGGATTCCTCGAAGCTCAGAAGAGTTTCCTTTAGTCTGTGGTTTTGCTCATTTGCTGCAGCACGGTAGCTGGCAGTAAGAGATGCTGACAAACCGCTGAGTTGTGGAAGTGTAACTCTGCTTTCAGGTAAATATTTATGGGTATCTATTAACGCTGCACTTTCCACATGACTCTGAATGTGCAGCATAATTCAGAGAACTGTTGTGTTTCCCATTCCTCAATTTTTTATAAGTATTTGATATGCTCACAGGGAAGGAAATAGGAGATTGCGAAGCTGCAGCTGACACATAGACAGCTCCTAGAACAAGCGTTACAGGTAATTTGCCTTACTGTTTTCTGTCTTGTGCCACTTAATGAAGAGAATTACACTGTGAGGAGAGTCACAGCAAGACAGTTTGATGTTCAGAGCAGGTCTTTACCTGTCATTCCAGTCATCCCCTCCTCCTGTGCGAACTGTGCTTCCAGGATGGGCCTTGCTGTGTTTGTCCTGTTTTGGAAAATAAGACATCTTCATTATATTAGTTAATAAAATTCATTTCTTGTTTGTATTTTGATGCAGATCACACTTTTCAACTGCTTTCTGGATTGTATTGCTTAGTGTGGTTGCCTGCAATCATATCTAAAGCATTTCCCACCCAGCTTTGCAGCAAGGTGAGGGATGAAAGAGGCAATTGCTCCAGCAAGTCCATTGGCATACAGTGCCAGATGAAGTGAAACATAAAGGAGTGTGCTCCAACCTGCCAGGGTGGATCCGTCTGAAGCTTCCAGTGCAGGTTCAGCAACCAGAGGGCTTTATTCTTCTTACCTCACTTAGCAAGGTTGCTGCAGGTACTATAACATCTGATGGCCTCATCCACCCAGTGATTTCTGTAGGTTGTCCCTTCCTCCTCTGTTCCTGTGCCCATATCAGCTCATGCACTGGGACAGATGACTGTGTTGCAAGCGCTGCTTTGCAATTTGGGGCATGCCTTGGCTGACACCAGTGCCAGATGGTTTTCAGGGACAATCCTTGAGCAGATCCAAGAGCGTGTAACCAGCAAACAGAGCTGTTCTTGAGCAGCAGCATACATATTGGCAAGGAGAAAACTCACTTGGAGCTTATGGAGAGTATTGGCAGGGGCATTGGAGCTCATCTAGTTCCTTGCTGTCTAACAGGCCGGCCAGGAGATGGAGTTTGGCTCACATCTGTGGGAGTGCTGCAGGGAAGGACAGAAGGATGTGCCATCAGGGTCCTGCTAACAGAAGATTAGCAGTCTGGTGCGGCTGGCGAGGTGCTGCTGGGTGAGCCCCAGCAAGCAGGGATGTTGCCTGTGAACTCTGTGGTTCTCAGGTCAAAGTTCAGTGCTGGTGTGCAGCCATGAGGAAGCGTGCTGCTGTTTCCACTCACTATAAGCAAACAGCTCACCAGCCATGGCATGTTAGAGCAGGAGAGGGGGGGACTGGAAAGACAAGTGGGCTTTTCAGTTGCCTTTTGATTGCCTTTGCAGCCCAAGTGGGCTGCTACATGCTTGGGTTGAAGCTTAAACAGGGAAGATTTAGGTTAGATATAAGGAAGAAGTTCTTTACTGTGAGGGTGCTGAGGCACTGGCACAGGGTGCCCAGAGAAGCTGTGGCTGCCCCATCCCTGGCAGTGTTCAAGGCCAGGTTGGACGGGGCTTGGAGCAACCTGCTCTAGTGGAAGGGGTTTGGAAGTGGATGTGCTCTAAGGTCACTTCCTACTCAAACCATTCTATGTTTCTTGATTCCATGCCGATTGTCTCGTTTCCCAGCTTTGTTGCTCTCATCTCAGTGGCCAAGCAACAGCCAGGGATGGCTGTGTCAGTTCTGCATCATTCCCAGGTGTGCTTTGGGTGGAAATGGTTAGGACTGCAGTAGTTTAAAATTCATTGAGGGTTGTGAGTTCATGTCATGAAGCGGGCCCAAGTCTTGAAGTCCTTGTGTCATTTTCTCTTGATTCTCCTCAGAAACAGTGGGACTTGTGTTTGGGTAAAGTTTGAGCAAGAATTCTAGGAAAGGAGACCACAGACCTGCGTTCCTCTGGAGCAGGACCTCCCATAGGCATCTCTTTTGCCTCCTCCTTTACTGTTTTTTGTCATTCTGGTCTGCCTGGCAATGATATTTTACATCTGGCATTACTTTAATAATAAAAAAGGGGAAAATATTCCTCGATAGCTGTGTATATATTTGATACAATCTCCTTTTTCTGAGTCTAAGGCCATTGGAGGAGCGGGTTATCTCCGGGCCGCAAACCACCATTCTGTTAGTCTGTTTGAAGTTATCTAGAAAGTCTGTTTGAAATATAACCTCCTTCTCCCCTCCCTCTCAACCTTCCTTCCCCTTAAATACGTTTTCAGGCCCAGATCAAAATGAGACTGTACTGCAGTACAAAAACATTGCTTAAAAGCTTTTCTTTTTAGCCCATTGTGGTAAATGGGGCTGGTCCAGCTTGATTCTAACCTTTATGCAAATTTAACTCTAATTCAGCACAATATTTATAAGATTCAGAGTTAATTAAATCCCAGTGGAGATCAGACCCTGTGTGACCTCATTACAGTTATACACAACCGCCTAATTTCCCAGAACAACCGCCGAGTGGAGGGTGCACTCATTTAGGGGCTGTATGGACATATGTACTGTCTAGATGTCTGTCTGTTACAGCTGAAATGGCAGGATTACTGCTCCTCACTTTAACAACTCTTATTGAAAATCACATTAGCTTTTGTTAATAGACTCTTTTTTTTTCTTCCACTGGATCTTTAATCGATAGAAATAAAATTAAAGAGACATTAATTATCAGGTCTTGAGTTCCTGAGCTGGAAGGCATTTTTGAAATGCAACGTATTATTATTGCTGTTAATTTTATTAGATAGGCCTCGGTTTTTTGCCCCTACAGCATGAAGAACTTAGGTGGATTTCGCCTGTGTGCAAAGGGGCTAGCTCGAGGCCTCGTGCATTGCTGAGGACTAATCTGAGAGGCTTCAGCAGCTGAGAATTGAGTCAATCTTTGTGTCCTTTCATACACATGGTCTGGGATGTACAAAGGCACATATGTGCATCCAAACATGGGGGGCATCGTGTCATTTTCAATCTGAATACTCCTGATCTTGTATGTTCAGTGGTCTGGGGTTTTGCCCATCATTGCCATAGACACATGAAGGGTGGGAGTGGGTATTTCTCAGAACTTTCATTTGAGAAAGCTCCATTCAAGGGGGAGGAAGAAAACCTGTGTTGCATGTACTGTAGTCCAGAGTTGACTGAGACAAGCATGATCTGCTTGTAAATAGGTTTCACTGAATTTGCATCAATTTCATGTGGGACAAAACTTCACTACTTCTTTTCCTATGAAAATGAAGCACTATTGTCTGATAAAACTATGGAATTACAATGTTTGGAATTCTGTCATGTACATGAAAAAGGAATTGTTTATGGCGTGGTTTTCTGGTGTGGTGGTTGTTTGCACAAAAGCCCAGCAGGAGTGATACAAGTAACTTGACTAAAGTAACTGTTCCTCCATCTGCAAACCCCCTTTATTTTCATAATCAGATTCAGAACTGACTCTTTTGGCTCAATGCATAAAAAAATCTCTCTTGGGTTTTTTGTTGGTTGGTTGGTTTAGTTTCCCTTTCGTTTTCTTTCAGTTTCTTTTACTCTTGAAAGGGATGAAAGGTAGGAACATGAGGCTCTGCTCTGTCAACATGGGTTTGCTCTTCCAGCATGTAAATACTTCCACCAGTTTATCCATGACACGTGCATACACATTCCCACTGGCAATCCCGCTTGCCATGAGAAGTCAGCAGCCTGCAGTGTTTGCATGTGATCTGTTATGCATTTGATCAATAGCTGCAAGGGCACATGTGGAAAGTTCTCACAGAGTTTACAAAACAAAACATGTATTTGCTGAACATATACTTGTATTTGCTGAACAGTAACATCATTCCTTGATGTAGCATTTGAGATAAGCAACTCAAATTGCCGTAATATCCATCTACATCAGGGAACAGGCAGCATTCGTAGTCATTTCTTCTTTGTTACTGGATATGAATATGCTCAAGTCAGATGAAAGGTTAAATAAAATGAACATGGGTTTGATGATGGGCAGTGACAAAGGCAAAGATAGAGCAGATAGACTGACAGGGACTTTATGGAGCAGTGAGTGACAGGACCTCTGATCTCTGTGCCCACAACTTTGTGTGATGGAAGAGGCAGCTGCAATCTGTTCTATTTAATGGGAGCTAAGCACAGCCCTCAGGCTGTTTGTAAGCTGCCGGAGAGCTTTGCATTGCACAAAGTTTGGGCACCTTGCTGAATTTCATGGCTGTAGGATTTGACAGTTTTTAAAGGGTAGAAAAGGGTGGGAAGCTTCTTAAATAGCTTTCTGCCAAATTGCAAACAGTATCCATATGCAGGTCAAAACTGCTCAGTGAATGGGGATTTCAAACTGTGGCATCTTTTTGTTCCATTCCTCCAGGAGCAAACCAAAAAGTGACTCTGTGCCTGGGATACAGAATGCCAGGAAAAGACCAGTGGGTGAAGAATATCGTCAACACCAATAGACACATGCAACAACAAAAGCAAAAAGCCCAGCAGGCCAGAAGAGAACAAAGTATCTGTAACACAGAAACACCCTTTCTGAGGGCCCGTTGGGATTTTGTGGTGGTTGGGTTTTTTAGGGGGTTTTGCTTTACAATGCCTTCAAAGTTGCTCTAGTTCATTAATTTTTAACAATTTATCAGTATGGGAAGATAAATCCCCTGCAGTCCCTTTTAATATATTTTCTTCTTCTTTTCAAGTAAATGATTGATGAGCATCAATATAATTGTTCAATACAGAGTGGTTGCTAATGTAAGGACCGTGTTGCCAGAGGGTTCCTACCATAGTTTATAACCCTGCACAGATTGTCTGGTTAAGATCTTAAGTAGCCAAAGCTTTAAAAGTTTATGTGTGTGTATGGGTTGGGGAATAGAGAGAGCTTAGGAGTAAGCAAGGCACATTTCCATTAATCATGTTGCTTTCCTTTTGGCTTCTGGATTGGGCAATACATCCTTAGCAATACAGGTTGGATGGGGAAGAGTTTATGTTCGTATTGGCGTCTGGAAAACAGGGCCCAAAACTTTGGTTGTTATGTAGAAGGAGTCTCATCAAACAGAAGATGTGGTCTGCTGGTGGAGGCACTGAGCAGGGGTTTGGCTGAGCTGGGTTCTGGTTTCATCCCTGTGGTGGATTTGCTGCGCTACACCAGTGCAGTTTGGTCACCAGCACGAATTATTGAGCTTCAGTGTGACAGGACAAGTTGTTGCTGCATCGTATCGACTGCATGCTCCTGCCCCAAGGGCTGGGGCTCACGGCCACTCAGGCAGTCTGCCCGTGGTCTTCACACCATTAAGTCTCCTTTCACTTCGGATGCTGGCATCAATACTGAACTAGCTTAGTTCCTTGGATCTCCTGGGACAGTCAAGAGCCCCTTTTTGGTAGGTGCTGAACAGTCACAAAGCATAGTCCCTGCTGTGATCTCACCATTTCAGGAGATAGGAAACAGATGGATGCAGAGACAGGGACTTTTCAGGTTCATTTAGTATCTTGGATCTTAAAAGGAACACGAACCATAGAGCTGCATGGGAGTGAGCGAGGTCACAGCACCACTGCAGAGGAGCATAAGATGAGGACCAAGGGTGCAAGTCCCACACACACATTATTAGAGTTGTCACATCTCTGTAAGGCTAGACAGTACAACTGATGTGACATTACATTAAACACTAGGTAATCTGATGTCTTCACTAGCCTTTGAAAGCAAAACTGACATAAAAAAGGCAAGGGCATCTTCCTAGTCAATTAATGCTATGGAGATGCTGTAAGGATTCTTACGCTTCAGGTTTGCATCATGTGAGTTGAAGGAAAAATGAAGTAAATACAAATATTGTCTGGTGTTACTTTATGTTTGGAAATCTCCAGTACATATGTTTCTAGCTTGCTTTTAAGGACAGATCTGTGATAGGTTTTAAAAATAGATAATGAAAAAATCCAAAGCTCCCCAACAGAATGAGAGTGAGTCTCACATATGAAAAGCTGCATCAGATTCTCACAGTAACCTGTATTTTTAGTAAATAGAGAAAGTTTCTGTGGTAGCAAGATAACTCTTATGGCAACTGTGTATTTTGTGCCTTTTTTTACAAATGAACAGTTACTCTCCCCACTAATACGACTCCTGAGATACATATCCATAATGCTGACTGGCACCTCTCCGTGGCAGCATTTTAGATTTTGAGATCTGTGTATTGGTCGATTCCTCCACATTTCATTCATCTTTTAGTTTTTCAGTGTTTTCATTCCACTTCTCTGAATGGGGTACAAAAGCCCCATCCCACTGTCACTTGTCTGAGGTCCCCAGGAGAAGCCGTGACCTTCTAGTGTGTGATCTATACCGAGACCTCCAAACCAGGCTACCTCATGCTGCACAGAGGTGGGAAGTGATCTCAGGCGGGTAAGGGGCAGAGGCAGAAAACAACTTCATACATGGGGAAGGAAGCATTAAGCAAATCCATTTGTGGGTACATACTCAAACAGATGAGGCAATTAAGGGAGAAAAAACGACGACAAAGGAGAAGCAGCTTCTTCTAACGTTTGCTCAGTGTGAACCTCAGGTTCCTCTGTGGGAGTTATTTAGATTTGCACCAGTGGAAGAGGCAGCAGAAGTGCCTCTCCACAGCCCAGTGCCCCACGTCTCCTTCTACCATAAATTAACCTGCTTTCCCAGTGACTTCACTGCACTAATCCCCGGGGCAGCTGCTGAGATGACAGGACTACACGTTGGAGTCTGGTGCTGTGCCCCGCACCTGGCTCTGGACTGTTTTAGGAATGATTAATTCCTTGATTCTCACTTAGAGCTTTGCATGGACAAAGAGCCTGGTTTGCTCCCATGAGAGGCATTGCAGAGCCGGGATGGAGCAGTTTGCCTGGTAGGGAAGGGCAAGGTCTCTTTGCTGCTTGGAGATTCATTTTTGAGGGGTCTAAATTACAAAACCATTCATTTTGTTGAAAGAAAGATTATAATCTTTGGAGGAAATACAGTACTGGAAGCAACGACACAAACAGTGGTTGGAAACATTTGGTGTGTTGGGCCTAACTGCACAAAACCCCTCCCAAACAATGCACCAGCCATTAAATAAAACTAATCACTCAGCCCAGAGCAGCAGAACGATCTGGAAAAGTAAGTCTTGCAAAGGCAAACAATTGGCTTAGTTTAACCATCCTAATGTGTGTTACATGGCCACAATCGATCTCTTGATGGTGCCCTTGCTAGGGCGAGCCGTGGTGCATCTGTGTCCGCCTGGGGCAGATGATGGGACCTCATGGGAGCCCTGGGTTTTCCAGCTGCATCCATGGCTTGGCACAGCATGGCTTTGCATGGCATGGTACAGCATGGCACGGTATGGCATGGTGTGGCACTGGCACGGTACAGTGGGCTCACGGGGACGATCACAGTTTGCCTCCTTCTAGCTTGATGGGGAGTTTGTGATGTACAGAGCCCAAACATGTATCAGTGCAGGGAAATGTTACAGGTTTATGAGGAGAGTGATTAAAAATGTATCAAAGAGGCTTGTAAAGCTTATGGTTCAAGTTAACTGTATGAAGTAAACAGCCTTTAAGTGTCTCCTGGGACTGTGACAGATAGTCTGTGGGTGTTACTGCAACATGGTACTAGTGATTGTTCTGGCCATCCCAAACTAATCACCATCTGTGTGTATGAGCCTCTTGGGAGCTCCTGGTTGTTGGACAATCATGGTTGTTAGCATTTTCAATCAGTTTCTGTGCAGCACAGATAGAAACCGTATGCTCCAGCCTTTATTTTCCCTACTCATGGAGAATTACTTATTGCAGCACTAAAAAGGGGATGTGGGAGTTCCTGCTAATTTTAGAGGGCATATTCACCCTGTGCGCCCAGTCGTGGTGATGTTTCCCTCTATATTCCCTGCTCTGGAGCACTGTGGTGAGGATTACACTCTTGTTTTGCTGCTGGCAAGGTGGATTGACATGCGAGTCCTTTGCTCTGCTGGCAAACCCCCCTCCTCATGGCCATGCTTCCTGTGTGACTCAAAGGCACTGACACAAATGCAAAACATTCGGGATCACGGTTGGGGAGATGGAGTTGGGGGGGTTTATTGTCCTTCTTGGTAGTGAGAAATAGCTGCTGAAGTAGGAGAACCAGAGCAAATCATTGCCTGAAGCAGGAGGCTGTGTGCAGTTGAAGTTATAGGCCCTGGGAGAGTTCCCAGCTGTACTCGCCTGGCTGTTGATGCAAGAGGCACTGCAGGCGAAGATGGCTCCGGGAAGTGGAGAGGCAAATCGGAGAGGGAAAAGGATGGCTCAGATCCAGGCTCGGAGGAGCAGAGCTGATGCTATAAAGAAAAAGCTCTTCTCTCATTCTGTGCTGAAGTGCAGCTCATCTCTACAATTAATCCTTTAAGAATTCAAATCCGGGGGCCTGGATCCGCACTCGTCAGCCGTTTGACATCTGTGCGGAGTGGCTGGAGCAGCGCTGCTGGGCCGGCTCTGCTGGAGCCAGCTCTTCATATGCACTGCTGCAGGCAGGCTGGCCTGGAAAGTGCTGAACTGTCAAACCTGGCATCAGGTCTAGTGCCCCCTTGTCCCCACCTCCCTTCCCCAGCCCCACATTTAGCCATTAAGTACCAAGCAAAGGGCTGTGAATGTGCGGAAGAGATGGCAGTTATTGTACACCAGAGGTAAAGAGGGGAGAAGAGAGGAATAGTGAGCAGGCTGATTCCCTCCTATTGCAAACAAGCTGGAGCTCTTGCATTAAATGAAATGTCCTTTTTGTTTTCATTATCAATGTTGCCATCAGTTTTCTTGAGTTCTGCTCTCCTTTTCTCTTTTAGAGGACTTGTATCAGTCTCCTTATTAATTTTCCTTCAGCTGCAAGGCTGTGAAGCCAAGAGGGGGGGTGTGCTGCTGGTGGGGTTATTATTAGTTGTTGTTTCTGTGTATTTGTATGAACAGGAGCAGGTTCTGAAGGAGATTGAATGAATAGAGCAATTTCCCGGTGCACAGACAGGAAGCCTGCTTGAGTGGAGGGGGAGCTGTTCTCTGCATCACTTGGGTGATGGATCTGATGTATTTATTCATGTTGATGTGGCCAAACAGTTCATTCTCTCCATCTACGAATTGTGTGAAGTCTGGCACAAAAGAGCTTGTGGTCAGCACCATGCCTGCAGCACTGAAAGGAGGTCTGTGGCTTCCCACCCTTCTTTCTGGTACTTGAAAGAGATGTCTCACTGGAAGCTGTATTCTGGTGCTTGCAGACCCAATTGGCAAGTAATTTCTGTTTATCTGTTGTCAAAAGGGACAGTTGTATGTGATTAGGTGTATATTGATTATCTGATTTAGAGCATAAATGTTTCCACGTAAGCTGTGCTGTGCCTCAGTCCCTTTCAGAGCACTGGGATACTCTTCAGCGTCATGCAGCAGAATGGGTTTTGCACCACTTTGGCTATGATTTGCTATTGCTGCCCTTCAGCCTGGCTACCCAAGGTGATAGGATTGTAGAATACTATAGAGTCCACTTAGGATCTGAGAACTGCTGTCGGTCAGGTTGTATCACTGAACTCATACTGCTGACATGTTTACAGGAGCCTAACCTATAGATTCCTTCTGGAGGGAGTAGAATATTGAGAATTCAGAGAGTTAATGCCCCAAGTGGGTTATAAGAACCATAATCACCAGCACCATGTCTCTGAAATGCATGGGTCTTTATCTGTCAGCCTTGAATGCCATCGTGGGCTGGTGTGAAGTGAAAAAAACCCCTCTGACTGCTTCATATTAACCACCATTGTACAGCCCTCATGATGTTATCACTGTGTCTGCACTTGAGAACACTTTGTTGACTGTAACAAAACATGCTTCTGGCTGCTGGTAACCCAAGTGTGTTTCCACAGGCTCAGGAAGCAGGAGGAGGTCACTCTGGGTGGAATCTGGGCAAACATGCTTCCGGACGCCATCAGGGCCCAAGCTGGGTGGATGTTACTGTGCAAAGCATGGCCCATCTTCTTACAAAATTCAAACTGGCTGTTTAGTGAAGTGGCTAAGCCTGGAAAATCTGTTTCTTTTGGTTTTTCCTTCCAGTCTGAGAAGGTTTTGCCTCCAACCGGGGAGTCAGACTGTGAGGAACAGACCTCAGTGGTGAAGTGCCAGTGTGAAAGATGCAAATGGCTCTTTGGCAGGACTGGGTGAATCAGTACACACTGCTGCCTTGCACTCATATTCATGTAAGAGCTCGGCTGTCACAGCAGAGCTTCTCTTGTATAGGCCACTTGAAAAGTTTAGACAGTTAGATTCGTGTTTACAAGTGAATTAGAGAGCACCAAAGGCATTCCCAGGCACCTGAATAAGGTTGTACAAGGCACTACAGTAAGTCTTCCGGCTTTGTCCGATATGGGCCTTGCATGGCCCAGGAGGCAGCTGGACCCAGAGATGGTTCTTAGCCGCTCCATGCCAGCTCCCCCCCTGCATGGGAGCTTCTTAGACACCTTTAAGTGACTTGCATAGAAACAAGTGTCTGCTTCTACCTCACATCTCATGTGCCTCTTCTACTCAGACGCTGGGCAGATCTGTCTCTGCAGAGGACGTTCTGTAGTGACCTGAGCAGGTACCTGGGGCTCTGGAATTAACTGTGTTTTAGTTGGCAGGACCTGACCCATCAGCTTATGGCCTTGTGGGTGAATTCCACTTTGCGAGGCCAGGCCATGTGCAGCACGTGGTGAAACATGAAAACAGCCTGTTCTGAGTGGTGTGCAGAGCCAGTTAACCTGAGATATAATTTGTTAACAGCTAGTTTTTACCTCTTTACTCATTTTCCTAGGATTATGTTTTCAGAATAGCAGGTCTGATTCTTCTGTCAATACTCAGGCAAAATCAGAAGTCTTTTATCTGAATTAGGACCCACAAATTAGATCAAAGTGCAACCAGCTGTATCCAGGTTATCTATAGAATCAAAGAATCAGAATGGTTTGTATGGAAAGAGACCTTAAAGCTCATGCAGTTCCAACCCCCTGCCATGGGCAGAGACACCTTCCACTAGAGCAGGTTGCTCCAAGCCCCATCCAACCTGGCCTTGAACACTGCAGGGATGGGGCAGCCACAGCTTCTCTGGGCACCCTGTGCCAGCGCCTCAGCACCCTCACAGGGAGGAGCTTCTGCCTAAGAGCTCATCTCAGTCTCCCCTCTGGCAGGTTAAAGCCATTCCCCTTGTCCTGTCCCTACAGGCCCTTGTCCAAAGCCCCTCTCCAGGTTTCCTGGAGCCCCTTTAGGCACTGGAAGCTGGTCTAAGGTCTCCCTGGAACCTTCTCTTCTCCAGGCTGAACAAGCCCAGCTCTCTGAGCTACACAAAGAACCCCGTGAAAGACTCTATTTGTAGTGCTGGATGTCAGTCCTATATCACTGCAAGAGGGGTTTCATTCTATCCTGTACTCTTCCAGTTAAGCACTGGTGGCTGCCGCTGCTGCGACATGTGCTGATAAATGGATGTGCAGGATCGACTGTGACTGTTTTGGCAGCAGCCCTCCTTCAGGTAGCTATTAACTTTATTTTTTAATATGAAATTCAGGCACTAAATCCAAGGCAAAAAGAGCATACATAATGTAGGTTAATTAAAATGCCTGTAAATGAACAGGTGACAGGTGCCAAGCCCCATGACAACCACAACTGGAGGAGTGAAAGCGCAACACGCTATTAGGATTCCTGTGTTAATCAGGTAATAGTAACTTGGGTAATTACAAAATCATATGAAATCTTTTTTAAATCCCAAACCTCATTTATAGCCTTTTGGAGATAAAATGTAAAATGTAGAGTTTGAATCCAAGAGGACTTTCTCTTCTCTGGAGCCCTCAATCTCAGATTTCTTCCATGACTGACACAATTAAGGGTTGGGTTTTTTTCCTCTCCCCTCTTTTTCATTTTATTTTAATTAAGAAATATTAAGTTAAAAGCCACCAAAGAGTTTGAGATTCTGTCTCTTTGGCAGGTATTTGGTAGTCACTTATGTGTCCCGAGGCCTTTTTCTTTATAACAGGTAGAACCTGTCATGTGCATCTGTCGGCTCTAAGAGGCGGAATTCATTTTCGTGCTGAAAAGCAGCACAGGGCATGTGCAAGATGAACCTGGAATAGGCTGGAGGCTGGTCTGGCTTCCCAGGAGCAAATTGCACCGCAGATGACTAAGAGGACTTCTGATTAAAATCTTTTTCCTATGAATATGAGCAGAGGTGGTGATACTGTTTCATATCTGATATGCAAACTATGACATGTTGCACTCCTAAGACAATGCACTGTTCTTGTAGCCTTTCCCATACTGAAAAGCCCAAGAAAACAGACTGAATCCTCCTGAGGAGATGCTTATAGACATTCCCTCTCTGCTTCTTGAGTTTTACCATATAACCAGGGTCCTGTTCCTAAGTAGAAAGTTTATCAGAGGTATTAGGTGACTTGCCCAAGGTCATTAATACAGATCTGTAGGAAAATGAAAAATGAAACCTTCCAGACCTGTGCTGTAATTACCAAGGCACATGCCTCTCCCTGGATCTGTCAAAGAGGGAAAGAAGCCGATTGTAATCAGGGCTAGGAGCTAGTGTGGCTGCTGAGACCCTGCACTCAGGTTTGCTCTGTGAAGGACCCATGGAGGCTGATTCAGCAGCTAACATATAAGGATTTTTCTTGGGGGGGTTTGTAAAACCCAGATAACAGAAATGAAAAACATTATTTTTTCATCTTTGTCCCTGCAATAGAATTTATTGCCCCTGGGCTATAGACAGCCAGACAAATAGAGCCAGGTTTCCTTTTCTTTCTTTCTTTGACTTGGAAGATGAGAACATGTTTTGTACATTCCTAAGTTGCAGCCTACATAAAGGTCTTTATCTGCAAGGAAATCAGTGGTTTGATTCTTGGTAACACCCCACTAACCAGAGAGTGACAAATTTCCTGGCTTTACCCTCCATCCCAGGGAGATGGTGGCATCCAACTCCCATCAAGAGGAGCAAGGGGAGCTTCCCTCCCTTTCCCTTTTCTGATCAACACCATTTATACATTAAACAAAGAAAAGGATGGCACTTTATTTTAGGAAGCTTTTGGACCACAAATTGCGTTCAGGATTAAAGGTCAGGGTGGGAAATCTGCCAAGGTTTCCCCTCCCTGCTGCTACCAGTTGTCACTGCTCCAGTGGGAAGAAAGAAAGAAAGAAAACCGGATTGGGGGGAAAAATAACCCCACTATTCGGAATAACAAGGAGAAAACGGAAATCAGGCTTCATCTAGTGCTTGAGATATGCCCTACATAGATGCTGTTGAATTGCAGCCACCACTGTGCCAGCCTCCGCCAGGCGTGGTGGACAGGGCTTATTTTGTTGGGGTTTTTTTCCTCCTCCCTCCCTCCCTCTGCCTCCTTTGGTGTTTTTCTTCAGGCCCAGCAGGCACCACCGTGCACACTGACAGGCACTGGCACACTTTAAAAAATAAAGGATAAAAAAAGGGAAAAAAAAAGATAAAGAAAGAAAAAAAATTGCTGCCACTCTCCCAGAGACGACCATTATGTCTCCAGAGCCCGACGTTTTGTAACATAAAAGCATAATCAAAAGAAATCATGCTTCAACTCAGCCAGGGACAGGGCAGAATAGCCCTTTTAGCTTTACGCTAAAAAAGGAAATAATTGGACCCAAATTCGTTTGAAATAGGAGCAGGAAACAGTTTGTTTGCAATCTCTTTCCTCTGGAAAACAGCAAACCCTACTGAACCCTCTTTGGGAGCTATTTATTTAGGAAAGAGCTTCAACATTGTGCAGGCAGCACACACACATGCAGCAGAAGTTGTAGCAGAGTATAATCTTCCGAGGAAATGTCCGTGTTCCAACCAGCTCCCACAAAAACAACCTTTCTACATCTTCACTGGTGGGTTTGGCTGCTTCTAGCTTGCTGCATCCCATCACAGACCCAGTGTGATAAACCCATTGGTAGGAGTTACAGGTGTGTGGTAGGAAAACCAGCAAAGTCGTCTTGGCCTTCCTCCTGCTCTTCTCCTCCTAAGGAGCTTTTCCTGTGTGAGCGAGCTCTCCTACTCTTCTCCTCTCATTCTCCCTTTAAAAAGTCCCCCCCAAGGCCCCATTTGCCACAGTCCTTATTCTTGGTGGCTTTCCCCTGCGCTGTTGAGTGGCATCCACGCATGTGGGTGAGCGAGGAGATGGCACGTAGCACATGGGCACCACGGAGCCTTCTGTCACTGCTGTGTGTCTTGACACCCAGTCTTCTCCACCTGCCAAAACCCCTCCTACTCGCAGCTCTGCTGCGGGAGCTGTGCCCCCCTCAACCTCCTTCACTCCCTTCCTGAACAGAAGGAAACATAAGAACCCAGAAGGGAATCTCAAGACGAAACCAAAACAGAAATGCTATTAGCTCTCATCCCGTGTTTCTGAGCACTCCTAGGTTGTGGAGGCTGCTCACTGTGGCTTTTACCTCTCCTTTCAACAGTCAAAACACAGTAGGATCCTCGAGTGAATAATTACAATGAATAATTTTTAGCTTGCACACTGTGTCTGAGCAATTAGGGAGTATTTGATGGCTGTGATGCACCAGTTCAAGCTTCACTACTGATTTGTAATGGGACAGGACCATGGCATGATCCTGCTTCTTTTTAGGATGGACAGAGAGATACCCCTCACTGGACTTCGAGGCTTACTCATGTTAGGAGGATTTAATCATTCATTCTCAATGTTGGCCTCAAATTCATCCTCCATTTGATGATCCCAGCTATTCCTGTTCCTGTGTCAGCTTGGCTCCATGTCTTGTGCTAGTCAGGGTTTTTCGCCTGATGTTTGTGGGTGCTGAGACCTTTGCAGGCACTCTGCATCCCATTCCCAGGGGGCTGTAACAAGACACAGCATTGCACAGCTTAATGCCCGCTTCACACCTTCACTCCTGGGAAATGCAGGGGCTGATTGACTGAAATGCTGCTGAGTCTGTTCAGGTGCTGGATGATGTAGGTGTGAGTTCTTAATCCAGGATTGTAGAAGGCATCCATCACGCCCTGCCATTTCCCAAGAGGTTTCCTTCTCTGCCACGCCATAACCATGTCCTCCCCAGTGCTGTCTTATCTGTTGGGGTAAGGTTAACCCACTTATTTAGGTATTTGCATTCCTCTTAGCTGCCTACTCCTGTCCTCACTTCCCCTGATCTTCTGCCTTCTCTACATTCATTTCTGTCTATATTTAACCTTTAGATTTTGGAGAAAGGAGCATAATGTGTCTCAGCAGGATAGCATTTGATTTCTGCTCGCAAGAGAGGGTCTTAGACTTCTCCACAATGTGTATGTGATTTATGAGCTATTTCTCACTTAAGGGTTAAGTATGTTATCTCTTAACCCAAATACCCTATATTAGCAATAGAGCTGATTACCACTGTTTGTATCAGTCATTGGGATCCTTAAATAAAATGGAGAGCAGCTTGTTGGAAATCCTCATTTCATTGAAAAGCATGGTTTAACTTTAATAGGGTTTGCATATATATCGTAAATCAGCTCTGAAAAAGGAGGGCATATTTTTTTCCCCTCCATCTGATTGTTTTACACATTTCAACAGTGTGTAAAAACACAGCCTGTCATTGTTAATTTTAACCAAAGGGAATTACTTCTTGAAAGGCTGCAGTTGTGATTAAATGGAAAAGGTGATCAGTAGTGTAAATTTGGAGCTGATTAAATGCCATCAGCTCAGATTCCTTATGCAAAAGAGATACAGGGATTAGGCTGGCTGCTTTTGCCATGCAGATAGCATGAGCTCTTAGCACACCTAATGCAAGAAACTTCTGCAACATTTGATTTGTATTTAGCACAAGGGCAAGCCTGGAGCCTGCAGTGCATGAATTGACTTGATGCTCCTTGCCAGTCATAGAGAAACCAGCTCACTTGGTCTTTCCTAGTCCCGGGAGACTGGCATGGCAGTAACCAAGTCCAGGCTTTGCTACTTGAGGAAATAGAGGGTCTTCCCAAATTGTAAAGCAGGTCTTGTAGTCCTGAGGGGCTTTGAATGACCCTTCTTCATGTTAGGGAGTGGATTTCTTTCTTCTGTTAATGAGAGTCCTGGTAATGCTAGTGGAAGTTAACAGGAAGGACCATTCCTGATTCCATTCTTATGTTATCTACAGGGTTTTCACAGCTTTCAGTCTTTGTATGGATGAGCACTTTCACCTCCACCAAAGGTATAGGAGGGACAGATACAACATGTCAGACTGTAGGAGGGGGACCTGGCTTCTGTAGTCATAAGCATGTGTGTTTGTGTGCTGCTTTCTGGGTGGTGGTAAGGTGGCAGTTTGCATCCCCAGGCAAACAAGTCACTCAAACACTTCTTCCCCCACTGCTAGGTCTGACGTCTCCGCTGTCGGTTGTTACCACTGTATGTCAAGTTATCACCTACCTCTCTAGGCCGGACATGGTAGGCAGAGATGTAATCGAGTGGAATGGCATGGAGTTGTTTTTAAAGGATGTGTTTAACATCAGATCCATAAAAGGTTTGAATTCTACTCTAGACCATAATGCTTGGTTCGTCTTAGTAGGCATTACAGTTCTAGGAGGTAGCTCTGTGCTTGCTGCAAGAGATGTTGATGTTATGGGTAGGGAACTGGGTTGCCTTGGGATTGTTACAGTGCTGGATATGTGGGACAGAGCTGTATGCGTGTCCTGCAAATCTGACCTCGTGGAAAAGCACGTGAGGTTCAGAGTAAGGTCTATCCTGTTCCTGAGGAGCTGCGGTGCGAAGGTGGTGAGGGAACAGCCTAGCAAGTCTGAGTGAGAGTGGCCGCAAGAGAAAGGTGCCCTACATTATTAAGTCTTACACAGTGTGTACATGAAGTATGTCTCGGGCTTACTGCAGCTTATTCATAATTTAGATTTTAAACAATACAGTATTTTTCCAGCACTATGGACCGTAGACTTCCCATCATCACATGCAATCAAACCAACAGAGTGAAGAGGGAATATGGGCAGAGCTCTGGTCACTGAGATTCTCCTGATTAAAAGTCTTCTGTGGTTACTCTGATGGTTTTCTCACAGCGTGAGCAGTTAACCACAGCCAAGAATTTCACCCCATTTCTTTTCGCTGGGCACATATTGTCAGATACTGGCAAGTTGTTAGGCTTTTATTTCATGCAGACTGAAGGAGTAGCAGTAGTGTAAAGGAAGCTGGTGTACAGCTGATATGTAGAGTAGAACTTACTTTAATTGAAAAGCAATTCCAGTCAAATTTTTTCCCCTTCTTTCAAGGAGGGGGGAGAATTGTTTTCAAGCATTATTAAGCTCTTTTTTTTCCTCCCAGAAGCTAAGAAAGCCATCTGTGAAAACCTGTTTGCATGTTTGTTTTCTACAATAAAATGCAAAATACTTCTTCCTGTTAGCGGATTATGCCATATGTCACTGCCTGTAACAAACCCAGCATGTTTATTAATGAACCCAATCAGAGGCGAGGATTTAGCAAGATTTAAAGGAACTGAATTTTTACTTCAATATTTTAGTGGGGCAAAACTTCTGCTCTGTTGTTAATGTTGTACTTGGAAAACTCCGGCTTTGTTTTTTCTCTGAATTCGCTAAATTGGCAATGGAAAGAGAGCAAGAGGGAACTCTCTGGGAGAAGGAATGACAGTGCGAGCCCTGTGCTGCATGCGTGAGCCCCCAGCTGATGGTGATCAGCAGTTTAGATGTGATTAATATTTAATTTGATTGGGATAGTTTTTTTCTGTAGATAAGCTAATTAAGGAACTTGATGGAAAGGACACCCTTGTGCATTAATGCAGCAGCTTTTGGGTTTCTGTAGGGCAGACTAAACCTTCCCGAGTTACAGATGAGATGAATTCAGCTTCTCAACTGTGTACTAAAGAGACCTGAATTCTCTGGATTTGGGTTTTTTGTCCCCAGACTGCCTGAAATTTGGGCTAGGATGAGCGCTGCTCTGCTGAGAGCTGTTTCATACGCTATAAGGGTGATTGTGATAGATGCAAAGATAACCTGAGAGCTTCTGTTTGCTCCTTCAGATGTCAATAGACTGTGCAATGTGGTTACATTCCTAGGAGTTTGTGACTTCTCAAATAGACAAGGTTTCTTATCAAAAGGGTTCAAAGCTTGCTTTTGCACATGGGCTTCAGCACACCAATCAATACTTATTTTATCTTTAAACTGTAATACTGCCCTCACTGATTTAGATCTTGTTATTGGAGAGATCAGCTCAGACATTCAGTCTGATAGTGCTGATGGAAGGAAGATGGAGTGTTTAACCTCAGGCTGGGGTTTCTCCTGTTGTTCCTCCCAGGATGCAGCAGCCTGCACGGCAGGGGAGTTTGTCCCTTCTTCTGAGTTTACAGTGAATTTATGAAGGGGTTTATATGCATTTCTTGGAATATTCCAACACCTTGACAAAACCTCAGAAGAAGCAATAGCAGTCTGATGTTCACTTGTGCTTCCAGAATAATCATTAGCAAAGGGTGAATGCCAAGTCCGCTCTCCAGCCCACTGCTGGAGAAGGATCCATTTGTTCAAAAGGTAGGAATAAGTTTCTCAAAGCTCAAGTTTGTGCGTTGGGACATGGCTGGACACTTAGGAGGGGTATAATTGCATTAGCATCTTCACAGTTCATGTCTTAAGGCAGGAAAAGGTGTTCATTAGCTTGCTTCATGTATTTACTAATCCAAGCCATGAAACAGCTTCCAGAGGAACAAAATTCCTCTTAACATTCCTCAAACTTTCTTACTTCTATTGAAAGGCTCTGTAATTTAGTGCCTTTCTCAAAGGCATAATTCATCATGGAAGAAAACAGAGCAAAATGAAAGTGACCTTTTTGAAAGGTCAGTTCATGTTTATGCTCCAGAACCAGTAGGGAGAGCAGGTTTGGAGCAAGACGAGGCCATCCTGAAATAGCATTCCATTAATTGTTCAATCAGCCTGTGCTTGTTAGAGATTGGGCATATTCTGCAGGCAAATCAGGTCAGAGGTAACAAGTGATTCAAAGAAACAGAAAAAAGCCCCGCTGAGCTTTGGAAAACATGCTTCTTACAAGAAATCTGAAACAGAAGCAGACTCCTTCAATCTGGAAAACTTACAACCTGACAAGGTTTCACAGGCAACCTGAAAGCTGGAGATTCCCAGCTTCCCACCCATCTGCTTCGGATACCATGACAAATACCTGTCAGCCCAGCCACTGTCTGTATTCTTCTCCTTTTTTGTTCGTATGTGTCTGTTGAGCAAGTGATCTGTGTGTTCTGTTTGGCTGCAGGCCTTCAATTAGGGCCTGTATCCCACCCCAAAAACGCTATCTCAAGGGAGAGCACTTGTGACTGCGGTGGCCTTCCTCCACCTATCAACAACATGTTAAAACACTGCATGCAGTCTTCACCTCTAGAGGATGACGCTTCTTTTTGGGAGCATGAATTCAGTGCATCTGAGTTTATGGAGGCAAACCCGAGCAGTATCATAGGTGATGTCTATAGTTCCAAGCGCAAAACATTGACCTCCTGATTTTAGTAGACAAGCCCTGAAGGAGGATGTCTATGGATTCCATGAGATCTGAGAGAAAGAATGGATGTGAAGATTTTTATTCATGCATTGTTTCCAGCAGCAGGGAAGCAGCCACTTCTCTGCTGTCTGCTTAAATACCCACCAGCTTATTTTTCCTCCAAGTGTGCCAGTGCTGACCGAGCTCTCCCCTCCCGGCATGCTGGAGCTTTGCCTCTGAATGCTCCTGTGGCACCATCATGATTCCTGTTCCAGGCACCTGAACTTTGTCAACTCTCCAGTTTAGTTTCCCAAATGGAAAATGAGCTGGCAGCCTGAGGTACAGCGAAGGAAGTAGCTAATTCCTAAGGGCTGCTGTTGGAAATGGGGAACGTGCACAGTCATTTCTCTTGACCATCAGTGCTGAGCCGTGGTGGCATAAAGCAGGAAGCCGTTTGCATCTCGTGCATGGCAAAGCAGTGTTGTTATTCTGGCTGCATAGCTTGGCTTGTTATTGAGCACATGCTTTGCAGATTAGCCTGTTTGTATAGCCAATCGAACATGTGCTCCATTAAAAATTAAAACATCCTGGTTTAAGGATGGAGCAGGAGACATCAGCTGCCACTGTGTAGCAGACATGGAAAGCCCCCAGAGCCCATTACCATAGGTTACAGCAAATGTTAATCAGTGCCAATGCAGTTAAATAATGCAGTTCGTGCAGATGGCAGCTACTACATCTACTCACAGATGTGTCCTCAAGTCCCTAAGGTTGCTGTATCACAGGAGTTGTCGGGAACAGTCAAATCCAAAGCTGACTATAGGTATCACCTTTGTGTTTATGCCATATATACCAACCAGAGGATAGACAGAAAGTGATAGAACTGCAGATAGGGTTCAGAGGGTAGCATGGGGCAGTACCCCAACTCAAACAAAACAGTAAGGAAATCTGTGTCCTTCACAAGTTTCTTTTGCCAGGCTTATTTACTTTCTGCATGTACAGGTCAGTGTCTTAACATCATTAAAGACCTGAATATGCAGCTCAGCTTTTGAATTGTGGATACTTGTGATCACTGAGTATCATGGTAGTCCCTCGATGCGTAGGGGAGGGCAGAGTAGGGGTCATAGCCTGCATGCCCCAGTCAAACTTCATTTGGGCTTTTTGTATTGTTCCTCATCTCTGCAGAATTGACTCTGCGGTTGCAACTATAACCCTGTTCCTATCAGTCTCTAGATTTGACATAGTACAGGTGTTGTCTGCCAGCTTGCCATATTGTCCTGCCTCAGATAAAGTAATTTCTGTACCTCTTCAGCTGTTTCAGCTCAGTATGTGTGTTTCTGAAAAGGCATGTGCAAATCTATATGACATGCAGGACTTTGCAGCTGAACATTGTTCTATAAGTGTATATATTGTTTCTAAGATGTGTCATGCTGTTCATTATGGATTAAGAGGAAGAAACATTGCAATGAGAAGCTAAAAAGCATTTCATTTTCTTTTTTTCACATCTGAGGACATCCTTCAGCATCTAGTTGTATTTCACATCTGCGTCTCATGTTCTTGATCCCAAATCTGTGGATTTCTTAGCTCATAATGTCTCCTTTTTTATTAAAGGTACAGTGTAGATGCCGTGTTCTGGTGGAATAGCTTGAGAAATAGAGAATTTTCATTTCACTGCAGGCGCTTTGACTTTTCTCAGCTTTTGTTTAATTCATTGAGGTTGTGATTATTAAATACCAGTTTTCTAAAATACCTAGATTCACAGTATTCCCATTTCCTCAGGACTTTCACCACTGCTTCGGATGCAGGTGTCTCGTCTACAGTGCAGAGCATTTAACGCTCTTGGTTACCATGTCTCCGTCTGTGTTTTATGTAGAAGACCAGCTTAAAGCCAACCATCTGCAATGAGCCTGAGTGGAGACATTTGGTTGTTGCAACCATCTGATTTCTTGAACCTGCCATAAGCCTGTCATATTCACCCTCCTGTGCTGTTTCCTGGTCCCACTGTACGCACCGGGACCAGAGCCCATCTTTTGCAGAGCTATGGCGGGATTGGAAACTGTGCAAGTGCAAGGAGGTTGGTGTGGAGATCTAAGAGCATAATACATTTTGGTTATTTAAATTTAGCTCTCAAGGCTATGAAATGGGACTTGGGACTCGCGGGGCTCATTTTTGCTCAGTAGTTTCATCTTTTAACCATTGCTTGTCAGCTCTGCAGTGTGGGATGAGCGTTCTGCTGTGCCCGGGCTTCTGTCAATTAATAATGGAACGTATCCAAAGTTTATCTGTAGCAATCATTCATACCATCTGGCAATACAAATTAGATGAATTTGAAGGCCGTCTACAAACAGGCATGTTGTTCTAGGGACTGCCATAATTATATCTATCAAATATAGAGGGAAAAAATGTATTTAATGCATTTTTAAATGGTGGATTGAGATCAATATCCCCTCGAGAGTGAGCTGCTTCCAGAGAACAAGGGTAGCAGTGTGGTTACATAGCCACCCGTGTGCTTGTATCAGCAATGCTCCCAACAAGAACAAGCCATTTTGGGGAATGAGCAGGGGATTACTTTTCTGGCCCTGGCCTCCTTCCCAAGCCTGACAACAGTGGTGCCAATTAGTAATAGACTGGGGACTGGCCAGAGCTGACAACGAAGCAGTCACAGGACGGATAGAAATGTTTTAAATGAGCCATTAGATCAAAGCAAAGTGAAGAATTGGTTTGTTTATGCAGAGGATAGCAGCCTTACTATAATCTACATTATAGGAAGCATGCTTAATATGGTCTCAGTTTATGGCCTGGACCCGTCCCCATGCGTGTGATGCCTGTGCGATAGAGCCACTTTGTTCTTCACAGCATCTTCATGGACTGGAGCAGAAGTGGGTCCTCCTAGCACTCACAGGGCAGTCTCATGGCTCTGACTGCTGCTAATGGACCATATGTCTCCATCCCTGGCATTGTTCAAGGCCAGGCTGGATGGGGCTTGGAGCAGCCTGGTCTAGTGGAAGGTGTCCCTGCCAGTGGCAGGGGGTTGGAACTTGTTGAGCTTTAAGGTCCCTTCCACCACCGTCTATTCCATGATTCTATGGTATGTGGTTGGTGTACTGACACTGATGTGGATGTGCAGCCTGGTAGCTCTGGTAGCTTTCCTGCACAAGGGTGTTTTGAGCCCCCCAGGCTGGCTCCAGGTACCCATGGGGTTGAGTTGCCTATGTGAGGATGGTTTTTATGGCTCTGCTGCCATAACTGCCTTAATGTGGAGAATCCATGCATGGATGTGTTTGTGGTTTCTAGTTCAGGTCGCTTCTTTGCCTAAGAAGACTTCTACCTTGAAGAGGGATGTCAGTCTCTTCTCATGAACGGTGACCATGGATGGCCCCAGCCAACCTGGCCTTGAACGCTTCCAAGGATGGGCCAGCCACAGCTCCTCACAAGGGAGAACTTCTTCCTTACATCTAATCTAAATCTCCCCTCTTTCACTTTAAAGCTGTTCCCCCTTGAGCTTGCTTTGTGCCTCCTTGGCTCACTAAGCTGAATTACCTGAAGTGCCAGACTCTACACACAGCCCATGCTGGCCTCTCCAGGAAGTCCATCTCATTGCCACTGTATCAGATGTAAAATCAAAGACAAGACTGGAAGTGAACGAAATGGGAAATACAGTTTATTGCTGTCATTATAGATGAGGAATTGCACTGCATATGTGTATTCTCTCAGTAAAGCAGCTGTTCTGCCCTTAGAAGGGTATTTATGGACTATTGAAGGCAAACAATCCTGGATTATTTCATATTGCTACTACATTTGCACCGAGTTTCACTATACTTTGTTCAAGAAAGCTGCTTGCATGTCACTTTTACTGGTACACGATACTTTTTCCTTGGTATTTCTGCTGAATAACCTCTGCCTAGTTTGCACATAAACTGGTTTGATCTTAGTAAGTTCTTTTGAGTTTCGGCAGAGGGGTGAGTTGTTACAGTATGCAAAAGCATTGGCAATCTAAGAGTCGTTAGCTTAACAGCCTCTGTGATACACTTTGAGGTTACTGTTTGATTTCGTGGGTGTTTTTTTCCCTCTCTCACTATTTATTCCCTGCCAATTTTCAACGCTATGTAAGTGGTTCAGCACCAGGATTTTGACGTGTGTGTTGAATGTCAGTGTTTTAAAGCTCATAGGGCATTTGCAGAAGTTTTATTCATGAGTTATCCCACTCTTCCACTGCTGTTTGCTACCCGTCTCCCAAGTTTGTGGTTCACTATGGCAGCATTTCTGTTTACCTGGTAGACTAGTCTGTACCACAGTATCACTGTATGGAGAAAACTAACACTTGGGTGCTTTTTAAAGTTAATTTTACTGCTTCCTCTTTGAAGTGATCTGATAGCAGTATTTCTGAAGCAATTCTTTTTAGCTGATGAGAATCTAGAGCAATTGGAAAATTATCTCTGATTTAATACACAGACAAGCTGAAGGAGCATTGCACAAAACTTGAGGCAGGCGTACGTGGTGTGTGAGCACAGAAATCGGTGGAACTACTAAAGAACTGTTGTTGGTGACCAGATGATGCTGTGATGGGTAAGGTGTGATTAACTGCTGCTGTAACCCGTCCCTGAGGAGCCTGCTGGGCCTGGCTGTGACCCAAGCACCCTCTCTGCACTGAGAAACTGCAGTATCCATGGCAAAGGTATTTTATACAAACCTGGGAACAAAGCAGCTGAACACATTTGACTTCTCTCCCTCTGCAGTGTGCGGGTGTCTGGTCTATTTAGGGCCCTGATCCAGTATCACTGAAGTCAGTTAGAACCTTTGTACTGTTTTCCATCAGCAGAATCAAGCTTTAAAGCCTTATCAAACATTCTCTGTTGTGTTATCTGTCTAATTTAGGAAGAAGTGGAGTTAGTCCATGATTCTACATATGAGTGCTAAACGCCTCTTATGTATCCATTGGTGTCACTCTTTATGCCTTGCCATGTGTTTTACAGCCAGTAACAAAAGCACGATTGGAAATGGGCCCCATTAGCTTGTTTGCACTTACACTCGTCAAATGCATTTTGGAAGGGGCTTTCACTGATGCTTTTAGTTAGGGATTTAACGGAAACCAAACTGGTTCTGTAAAAAATGCCCCCTTCCCTTGATTCAGTTCCAGGAAGATGTCAGTGTACTTGTTAGTGGTTGGAATTCTCATCTTAGAACAGAACTGCTGTATACAACATGGCACCTGGCAGGGACGTGTATTAGTCGTGGGTGAACTCAGTGAAAATCCTTGTTGGAACAGTGTTCACCGACAGAAGAGCTTCACAAGTGATATTTCCATGTGAAAAACACAGAATGCCCTCCTGTGCATGTATGTCTTAAGCACCATTTACAAGCTTTAAGATGCAATCAATTTGACATCTAATCTCTTTCTCCTGCTAGGAAGCCTGATTCTCAGATAATCTGTATTAGAGAGTTTCAACATTTAATTAAGGACTAATCAAAACTTGGGCAAGGATCTCAGGAATTTGCTCTTCATTTTTATGGACATAGCAGAAGCGTACATTCAAAAAAGGATATTGCCCTGGGAGTTCCCAGCGTCAAGGTGACTTGTCAGAGATGATGGATTCCTTAAAATCCCTCCTATTCTTTCATCAGCAAAGTAGCTATTAAGTTTTTAAGGTATTCATCTCCTATGTGCATGGCGCTGTCATGCTGTTAGGTGAAAAGGTTTAACTGTTTTCCACTCTTTAAGCATCATTGTCTTATCTTCAGAGCTAACTTGGCATGTCTGAAGTCCTGGAAAGCAGGTGATTGATCAAGGAATTTAGGAAACAGCTCCCTTGATAAAGCCAGGGAGGATATTTCCTAAGAGGGGCAGTGGGAGTGAGGAAAGCATGAGACTTATTTAACAAGCAAGGCTTGCGTCGGATAATCTGCATAATACATCCACTGGCATTAAGTCTGTCATCTGTGCCTTGCATTTCATGTGCAGGTTTTGCAAGAGCTGTCTTTCACTGTCGGTTCTAATAAAGAGCGTTGGTCAGCTCAAATTCCCTGGGAGCGCTGAGTTATGTTTTGTGAACTACATGTGCCTGAGGCCTCTCATGCATGATTTAAACTGCTTTGTAAATGTCAATAGGTGGAAAAGCATTAGATCCCTTGTAGATTTCTTCCAAATCCTCAAAGATGTGTATACCGTGTATAAAGCATGCTACAGTTTCAAGGCCACTGCAATCTCTACACTTGCCTAACTGTGGGTTTAAGGTATTGCCAGAAGCAAAATATCGGTGTCTACATGATTTGATCCAACCGGCCAATGAGACCCTTTATTAAGAAAACCTTTGCTCCTGTGGAAAGTCCCTGGTGATACTAAGCGGGCACGCAGCATAAATGTTGAATGTCCTTCAAACTTTGTTGCTTTGTGCTGTCTTTAAGGAAAAAATAAGACAAAATGCATTTCTCCTTTGTCTGCCGAGCCTGCCTTTAAATGGAGGACAGGCTCAGCCAGAGGAAAGGCTCCCGCTTCTCTGCATGTTGGGGCAGAGGTGGAAATAGGACTTTGTAGGTTATGAAAGAAGTCAGCTTTTAATTAGAAGCGCGCTGTCTATTGGCAGGAGCCTCTGCCTATATGAAATAAATAAGAATCTGTTACTAATGAGGAACTGCGGGGGCCTGGGGTGGCTCTGGGGATTGGTTATGTAGGTCACTGGTTTGCTGCCGCTGCCATCTGACGCCTGCTCGGTCTCGGTGCCCTGCGTGGAAGGAGCCCGTCGGGTGCCAGCCCAGTTTCTTGCAGGCCGGTGCACATGGTTGGTGCTCTCAATGACAGACCAAGCACTGAAGGCGCTCCCAGGTACGGAACTGGCCGCTCTTCCCAGGTGTAGTTCCTCCAGGTCAGGGACAGCATGAGGAAGGCAGCACAGCCTTTTCTGGGTTTGCTGATGAGAGGAGGGAGCCAGCTGCCAGGGTTGTCACTGAGGACCCTCTCATGAGCACTAAATTAGCTGAGAAAAACACGTCGATAAAAGTGTTCAGCTATTAGTGAAATTCATCACTGCAGCCAAGGGTAAGCATGATACCTGGGTACCAGTAAATTGCTGTTTGGAAACTTACGGGCCGGAAAGATGTTGATTTGTTCTTCAATTCAGGGGATAAATATCATCGTCATCCTATTTTCATGGGGAAAAGATCCATGCCCAGCTTTAAAAGACAGAGGCCCTAATTCCAGCTTGGAAGTCCTTGAGCTGCAAAGAGTGTTGTGAGGAAGGATGAGTGTGTGCTTGCTGGGTGTGTGCTGCTGTGTGTCTCTGTAGGAGACAGGGTATTGAGGTGGTTGGCCTTATTGTGTCGCTGATTTGTCTCTCATCTGAGCTGTTTTTTTAAGCAGGCAGCAACATTGGTGTACCTTGAGTTACCTGAGGTGGGCTCTTTCTGTTTTCTTGGCAATGTGAAAAGTTGCCTTCTTTGTGTCTAGTTCTTTATGTTCAATTAATAATTCTTTATATTCAGTCAAAAATGTTAATCTCTGTAGTTGAGTCCATCCTTTGTTGTACTTGACTGTTGTAGGACGGCAATTTGGGGCCTTTTCCTGGGTGGAGGACAGAATGGCTTTAACAACCGTCAGTTTGTGGAGTTAGTTGCTACCTTCAAAGCACACAGGGAGCTGCTGGCTTGAGACGTGTTGGGGTCCAGAGTGAGACTACAGCTGGCGGTAACCAGGTTAAGTGTAAAATCAGCCTTGGTCTTGTTTTAACTTGCCTGGTCATCCATGGACAAAGAGCTGCATTTTATCTCCAGGATCATGCATAGGCTGATAGAGCAGCAGGTGACCCTTTCCGATTCAGAGCTGTACAAAAAAGCTGCTATCTCCTTGTTTCTGCAAAAGAGACCCAGGACTCTTCATAGAGTTGTAGAATCAGTTAGGTTGGAAAAGACCCATAAGATTGAGTCCAGCTACTCCCCAGCACTGCCAGCTCCACTGCTAAACCATGTCCCTAAGTGTCGCAACTACAGATCTGTTAAACACCTCCAGGGGTGGTGACTGCGCGTTATTCTCACCATTCTGGTTTCCCATTGCCTTGGCTTGTGATCCCACTCTCCATTCCTCTCCACTCACCTCAGGGCTGTGTTTCCAGAGCTGTTTACAGATTTTCAGATACTCTATTTTTATCAGCAGAAACTTCTAAGAGTGTTGAATGGGTCCCCAGAGAGCTGATACATACCACAGCGTGCTGGTCAGGTCTTTTGTAACCCCCTGATGTCCAGTTACTGAGCTTTGCTGTCACCATGGCCTTGGAAGCTACAGTTCCAACATCCCTGCCTTTGAGTTCCTTTCAAAGCTTAACCATTCTGGACGAAAACTTGGTACAATAGGTATCAAACAGAGAGGCTCTCATTTTATCACAG